>JAMXBB010000007.1:21714433-22061405 GCA_024138015.1 Lumnitzera littorea
CATCCAAACACTTTCTTGAAGCATAATTGTTTGCTTCTCATAAGAGGTAGGACGATCATTTCTCTTGATCATACCTCTTGATCATCCATTTATGCTATTGTATTTACATGTTTTGTAAAAATCAGTTTTATCAATAAAATCAGTTTGATTCTCTTCTTACATTCTATCTCGTGTGGGGAATCTCCAATTAAAATTGGGTGTAATTCCACGAGATTATATCTGTCTAGTCTTTACTATTTATCGTCTTATCTTTTAATAAACCTCATAATCGACAGGTGCTACCGCCTTTTGGAGGTTTTATATATCTGTTTTACAGTTTATATCATCTTATTCTCAGCAGAACCCCACTAGTCTTGGCTCAGCCGCCTGTGGTGGTTATAAATTTATCTATGTCATTGTTTATTGAACCTCATGATTATAATTATGATTATGATTATGTTGGTAATGCTATAGATTTCCTTGAATGGTATTATTCTGTTGTAATATATTGTGATTGGTATTGAATAAAACCATTTGTCTCATTCTGTAGATGTCAAGACAATATAATCCGGAAAATTGGGAAGAAGAAGCTGAAATTTTACAATATTTGTTCAGTACTGTAGTTTGGCTAGAGCACTTCCATAAAAATTATCTTTAGCTTGCTTTCTCTGTAATCAATATTCTTGATCATTGATCAAGTATCCTTATCATTAATAAAATCATAATTTGATATAATTAGTCATTCAAAAATCAAGAACTAAGATTGATCAGATATAAGGTATATAAGCTGGAACACTCCTTGGCTGCGGGCTACTGGTTTCCAAAGGAGGCTCCCTTGAAAGATCTTTAGATCGTTGATATGTCCTTGTGCTAGGTGAATACAACGCTACGTACCTATAATCTGAAATTGGTTTAAAATTATCATTAACAAAACCAAGTTTTATTCTCTCTTTTATGTCTGTAAATACAAAAGATAATAACGGAGAAGATCTAATTGAATATAATCAGTATTTAGAAGACGCAGTAGAATTTTTATTCTACATAATTTGGGCTTATTCTCTACTTGGAGAAAGATTTTATTTAGCTGATGTATATTTTAATTATTAGATTATAATTAATCAACAGAGTATTCCCTGGAATAGCTATATATATATAAATGGTGTAAATCTGACTAATTAGATGGGTTATTATTGTATCATCCAATGCACGCAAGCTCAATGCTTAACATAGAATGATTGGTATATAATTTGGAAAAAAAGATTGGTATAGAAGCTATCATAATAATGAATGCTCCGAGATACTAAAAAATGTTGTATGAAATGAGTCTTCTTCTTCTTTCTTTCTTTCTCTCTCTCTCTCTTTCTTTCTTTTTTTTTTTTTCAATAAAAAATTTCCATTTTATACAATCCTAAAAGATAATAGCTATTTTTTTTTATTAAGCAATTGAACTTTTATTACGTAATTCTTCAATAAGTAGAAGACACACGCTGGTATAGAGATACTTCTACCTAGATAAAGGTAGGAGATAGGGGTCAAATTAGATGCAATAAATTAATGAAATTATTATATAAAAATAAAAAAAAGGGTAAATTACACAGATGTCTGCAAAAAACAAGTATGCTAATTGCATGGACTCTTTTCATTTTTAAAATAGAGCACTTCTATATCTAAAATTTATATCATTTTACTTACATATGTGGCAGTTATAACGTGAAAAATATATTACAATGAATATTATACCATATTTAAATTGTTCATGTGGAAAATATATAATTGATTTTTTAAAATTCTATCCTGTTTCGATCGTGCAATGGGTGTCATGTGTCTTGCACTCTTCATCCACCTCCTCCTCTCCTCTGTTCTCTCTTTACGATTTCAGTATCCATCGACAAAGATGACCAACCTGGGATTAATGTCATATTTTCTTGGAGTAGAAATGCGACAAACCAATGATGGCATGTTTGTGACCTCTTCTTTGAACATTATTATGCTACTGGAGTCTTGCCTTAAAGAGTCAAACACCTAGTCATTTGAAAAGCACTGCTTAGTTCATTATTTGTAGTAGGGTTTGATACTATTAAAATCCTCTATCTATCACAATTAGTGTTAGAGCTTTTAAGATTGTCTATTCTTCCTCCTTACACTTTTCTCTTGATCATCTCTTCGCACTAGGTAAGCAGCGTAGCGTGATTACATGCAGTACATATATTAACAGATCTTTATACTTACAATAATATTTTGCTTTTAAATAGCACCATGCTATGTAGCCTATATTTAGTGAAAATGTTAAAAGCCTATGTATTATTTTATTTATATTTAATTAGAAACAAATAAAGGGTTTGCCATAAATTTAGAATTTCAACATCATGATTTCTTTTTAATTTGCTGTTTTGCTCAGAGCCCACTGAATATTGATTCATGAGCACAGGAAAGATTCATAAGCAAAACAGGTAAAGTAAAATGAAGTAAAAGCAAAAGAAAACCCAATTAAACATTAGTTGTAAGATTCTCGATAAAATAACTTTTCTCTTGTTGAATCGCGCCAACTGAATCATCTACCACGTTCTCATTTATAACTAATAGGGGGAAAGTGACTATATGGATGTGAAGATGTCGGCAAGCTACCCAACGGGAAGGGTCGAATTAGAAATTAGGATATAGGTAGCGGGGCAAGTTTTCAGTGTGGGATTTTTAACCGGTTTTGGATATCCTATTATGGGATAGTAGGATGGATTCTGAATTCTTCTTACTCGTTTCAAACCTTTCAAATCCTTCCTGATTGTATCCTTAGTTTTGTAAATAAAATTTATTAATGACCTTGGGCTTAGATGGATTGAAACAACATAACGACAATGACCAAAGGTAAACAACTTCAAATTGATATATGCCACTGAAGCACATTAAGAAAACCAAGGTAACGTTTTTTTTTTTTTTTTCCTTAGTTACTACCAAGGTAAGGTTAATAGTGGAACATACATCTCATTGAAAAGGACTTTGATGAGGAGTGACTTCCTGAATCCCATAATCTATTTGGTAGTGTCCATAAAATGTGTCAAGGTATCCTCTGTCCTACCCGATAAAATCATCTACTTTTGTTTGTGAAGTTAGTATCGTATTTCAGGGGGGGAAAAAAAAAAAGTCAGTATTACATGCCGCCTATTATGTATTAGTATTACATGTTGTATATTTCGTATGTACTATATATTTCGGAGATACTATAATCATGTTTTCTCTCCTTCGATATAAATATTATATATTTGTACATATATATATATATATACACACACACACACACACACATATGATTAGTACATTTTGTATTATATAAAAAAATTATCCTTAAAATTACCAAAATGTAATAATAAATAGATGTGATATTTTATATGTGATATGTAATAAAGAATTATTGCAAACATGTGCATAACATAACTTATAAAACGGTATGGGTTTAATAGCCAAAATTTGCGCTATTTGCTATGCGGGGAAAATCTTGGTACGAATTTTTTTTATCCTGCAGGATCCCCCAGTTAAAAATAAACTAATCTTTGCTAAGGACCAAAAAGAAAGTCTAGTCTAGAAATTAAATTCACAATGAAGTTTTGTTTATACTCCTTTCTATCTATATTTATTTATTTTATTTTTCTGGTTCGTATGCTAATTTTTTGATTAACCTTTTTTTTTTATCTAGATACATTAAGACTAGACGTTGACAATAACTTTAAAAGTATTTATATGTTTGGTTTATATGCTTTTTTTTTTTCCAAGAAATTAAGGAAAACTAAATTAAGCTCCAAGTGTTTACTAGAATAATGTATTTGATGTTTTTGACTTTAAATAACTCTTAACGAACATTTGTCTTATTAAAGTCCAATTATTATTATTATTATTTACATGTCAAAGCAAGCTTTATGTTATTTTTAATGTAAAAATTATTCATTTTTCTTTGTAAAACAAATCTCTAGGAGAAAAGTTTTTTCCTTTTTCCTTCACGAGCCAAGGTATTGTGATGCACCAATGGGAAATTGTGGAGATAAATGTTATATATGTATCTCAACTTTCATCTTTTAGTAATTTAGTGTTTGTTAATGGTATCTCAAAGATGATAAAATATTCAATGATATTAACACGTTACGTAGATCAATAGGTAATATGTAAATATCAATAATATTTAAATATTTGAAAATAAAGGAATGTATTTTTTTTTTAAAAAAACCAACTATGTATCCATATGTTAAAATTTTATGAGTACTTATATTCCATTTATCAATTTATATAGCACATTAGTATCATTAAAACTTGAGACACTTTTTTATAACTTTCAAAAAGTGCATATATATAAAGTATAGATAGTAAATTATTAGCAGACGAAGTTTAAAACATCTCTATAACATTTATTCTGATAATTATTTATTATTTATTTATTAATCAATGGTTAATGTTGGTAAGCATTTGATTTGCCTTGATCTATCCTATAACCTTTCCTAGTTGATGAAAAAGTATTTTTGGTGGATCAAAATGAAACAACAACGAGAATCTATTGTAAGCCCTTAAAATTGCATTTAGGGCCACTAAACCTAAATTTAAGGTTTTTAAAGAAAAATTATCTAATTGAGCTTAAACTTTACAATTAAGATAGAAAAGTTAATTGAAGTAACTTAGTGGAGTTAGATTTTGAAAATAGTGATATAAAATTCTAATTTTGCCCTTAGAAATAGGATTATTCAATATAGTATAAGTATGATCAAAACCCCTAAAATCGAGTTTGGAATACAACGGGAACTTTGAGATAAGTTAGTTAAACTATAAAATGAGATAATATAGTCTAATTTATTATATGAATATAAACATATTTTAATGAGTACATCTGATATAAAGAGTAATTATGCTCATAAATTAACCTGAAATTACATACTTATATAATGTGTTGAATTCATAAAAAATAATTAACAAATATACCTTAGAAATAAAAGATAAGTTAGAAACATAATTATACGAGTATAATTATATGTTACACGTGATATATAAGTATGATATATACTCGTATATTAATAAAATAACTAAATACTAATATAATATACTTGAAATACTTAAATAATTACAAAATTTATCTAACAATTCAAGATTGCAGATGGAAAATTGCTAGAAAATTTTAGAAAATCTTAGGACTTCAACCGTGGCATTCAATAAAACAAATAAAGGGTGAGTAAAAAAGCAATTATGGGAAAAAAGACACCTCTTACTAATATTAACTAAATAGATAAATAGAACAAATTTTTTCTTAGCTGCCATTGTACCTTATAAATACCAATTGACCTTAGATATATTGGGTTTACCAATTTAGAGTTTAGATTAGTAAAAGAAAAAAAATTAGAACAAATTGTAAGAAAAATACAAAAAAAAATTACGAAAAATAGAGAAACCATTGCCCTACTCCAATTCCTCAACCCCCCTAACATTCTACTGTGGAACCTTATCATCCCTAAGTAGTCCACCCACCGCCCAAGCCTTCTAACAACCCCTCATCAAGCTTTCTAACAACCCCTCATTCGCCGCTGGTTACTAAAGCTTCGATGAACTACTTGGTCAAAATTCTATCCTATTTTTCAATTATTTTAAAAAAAATAGTAAATTTGTTCAGAAAATTTTGAAAAAATTTATATTCAGATTATTTTAGATATGCCATCGTGTGATATTTTTATTTTTATAAAATTTTGAATATTTAATACACTTTTTTAAGAAAGTCACTATTTACTTAAATTTTGACTTTCAAAATAAATGAATTAAATGATATTTTTTCTAACTCAAAATTTTTGTCTAGAATATATATGATATATAGATAATTGCTATGCAGCTAGATTTTTGATTTGAGTATTTTTAATATTTATTATATTTTTAGCCCTAAAAATAGCTAGAATTAAGATGAAAATGTGAAATTAATTGATGAAAATAACCTATACTTACTGACTTCTAGTGAATTATAATGATAAGATAGGTTGAAAATAATTTTGTGTAAAAAGAATAACATTTGGGTAATTAAGTATAATTTAAGGGTAAAAATTGTAAATTCAAGAATATAAGTAGTAAATTGATAACGCGAAACAAAGTGATGATTGGATTTACCATATTTTTAGGAGTCTATAGAAATTTTCAAGGAATTATTTGGTAACTCAAGCTATTTATTATGAATGTACGTAATAAGATAGCTTAAATTATGAACTGTAACTAATTCTTAGTAATAATAGGTTAAAATGTGATACATAATGAAATAAAAACTACCTATATATGTATTAGTCAGATTTGATAAAAAGTAATATTTTAAATACATTTAACGATATTTTGATGATTGGGATATGTTATATATATATTAGGGTTATATAATATCCATATTATAGATATTATAGAGTTATGTTGACAAATTATGTAAAATATAATTTAATTACATAACATATGTATAACATGATAATATTTATTTAGATACATATAACTGTATTATAAATTCGAATTACCTATTAGAAGTCATCTCTATAAATAGGATTCGTAATACATGTTGTTAGGTCTATACGAATCTAACGACACTATTTTTACTAAAATTGGACAATCTTAAGTAATATAACCTATATCTCTATAATATTACGAGAATTTATCTATTACGATAATTTTACTATAATTGAAATGCGATTTAATCAATTAAAAGTACGTTTCAATACGATTGAAACGATATATAATACGTAATAATGTAATTACATATATTATTAAAATTTAATAACTTAACTTGACTTATATAATAAAACTATAAATTATTATATAAGGAAAATGATAATATACTTATATATATAATTGTTTTAGATAGAATCCTAATGTTTTTGTAACTATTACGAAAACTAAATTTGGGTTTTGTATATATAGGATCTCTTGGTGATCAAACTATTGACAATATGAATCTTTTACAGTAAACGTCTAAATAGGTAAGTTGCAATCGTAACTTTACTGCTTGTTGAGATATTGTATTAGAGTATCTGGAGACTTAAGAGTACTTTTGTTTGTGATTGCAATTAGTTGTTTGTGATTGCAATTAGTTGTTTGTGTACATGCTATGCGGGTGATTAATATTCAGTTGTGACAGGAGTTAAACTCCTTGATGCTGTTTTACATGATCACATCGTTTCTGTATTGTGTGAACTTGTTTCATCACCCATAATTACAACTAATAATGATTCGACTATAACTAAATTGGGCATGCATAACAACTGTTAGGGGAAACGGTTAGGAATGTTAGGTCAAATACTAACTTCTTTTGATGAGGATAGCTGAAATGGTTTTCTCTTCATCCTTAGTTGAACTAAGTAACAGGTTAGGAGGTTGTGGTAAGGGTGGGGGTTGTGGTTCAAAGGTGGTCAACGGAGGAGAGTGTTCTCCATTGTATAGGCTTGGGTTTGGTCTAATTTGAGTTGCGATAAAACTTCTCAATTTGGGTTGGAGCAAATGTAATTTCTTTAACCTCATAATGGATTGGATAACATTGTGTGATGTTTTAAGTGATTGTTTGCATTGTATTTCATCATAATTAATAATTTTGCTTGTGATTGTTTAGTACTAATCTGTCTCCACTTTACTTACTGAGCTAGTTGTGCTCACATCCCTATAGAATCTTTTGCAAGTGACCAATGAAGATTAGTATATTCAAATATTATCAGCTCCAGGTTAGTGTACTGTTGGCTAGGAAAGTAAGGAATAAGGAATCCATTAAATCTAGGTTTTTGACTTTTCTTTTGAGTTTTGAGGAAACTAATTGGAAATTTTTTGGGATGCCCATTAGTTTCCTATCTTATTGTAATCAGACTATAAACCTATGGCTTTTGTTAAACTTTGAATGTAAATTATAACTATAGACGTGGAATGTTTATATAAGTACTGTTATGTTATGAGACAACAGATTCTATAGAATAGATACTTTGTAAAGTTATACCACAAGTTTGATTATTCATAGGTATTAGAATAGATGCTTTAAGCTGGTTGAGTTGTATACACCTTGTGTAGACTATATGTATAATAGTAGCTGTAACATCAACTTCTATCTTATGTTAGTTTATATGGTGGGATTATTATGACTTCTCCTATTAGGGGTGTAACATTTACCATTTGTTACTTTTCTTCATTTTGTTTTTCTTATGTCATGTTTAATAAGCAATAATGGATGAGAATGGAATCATGATTTTGGATTTTATTTCCATTCTTCATGTTTGGAAATACATTTTGAAATTGAAATCGATGATTTCAACTACAAGGGGAATTGTGATTCCACCTTTCCATTGTCACTTTATTAATTATAATTAATTAAAATTAATTTTCTAATCTTGAAAGAAATTATAACATGTAATAATTAAGGAAATTTTCGATAAATAATTATATTTAAGAATTTAATATCATTTCATTCCATTCTATTTCGTTGCCATATCCAAACATATCAAAGAATTTCTTATTCTAGTCCTTTCTACTCCTACTTTATTAATTATAATTGATTAAAATTACTTCTTTAACCTTGAAACAAATTATAACATGCAATACTTAAGAGCATTTTCAATAAATAATTACATTTGGGCATTTAATATCATTTCAATTCATTCCATTTTGTTGCCATCTCCAAACATAGGAAGCAATTTCTCATTCTAATCTTCATTCCATTCCATCGTCTTAGGATATTGGTTAGTAGAGATTTAGGAAGGAATTGGCCTTTGTGTAACTAGATGAGCTTGCAAAATAGAGAATGATGAGGAGGTATTGAGGTATTGTCCGGTGTAGCCACTCATATACTTAAGTTAGGTGTGTACATAAGGAGAGTAAGAGTACTCAAAGATAGAATTTAGGCTCAAGTATGGGAAGTGTAAAGTGGTTTACTATTAGGTCATGGCTTTATATTTATAGAGGAGTAGAGCTGACAGTTGGAGAAGAGTTACTAGCTAGAGGCCATGTCTATAAGTATTGGATAATGGAGTTATGACGTTTGTTGTGGTTTGCAAATATAAGAGGTAGTTGTTTGTCTTAGTCACTAGCCTTATTTGTATTTTTCTAGCTGTCGGTGAATATTGTGGTTGGGTAGGCCGCACGATGTGCCTAGGTTATGGTCGACCATGAGGGGGAAGGTTGAGTCCTTAAGGGGTGCATCTTAAGTTATGAGCCTTATTGAGTTGGCATAGGTCTGAGAGGATTACGTCTAAAAGGCCCTATCAACACTTTTGTCTCCCTCCCCTTCCCCCTTAAGTAGTCTCATTGACATTGTGGAGGCAAGGAGGGGAAGGATGGGCTTCTTAGGCGTATAGTTAAGGTCAGAGGCATTTGCAGTGATAACGCTAACGCACTAACGTGGCGGTTGAAGATGTTCGAGTTAAGGAATATAAGGATTGAGCAAATGTGGTATATTTAAGTAGGTTGTTACTTAGGTTGAGTAGGTGCTCCGGACTCGAGGTGAGATACAGGAGATTTGATCTCCATAGCTATCATAGGGTATTGAGTGGTTGGTTTTTAGTTAGATCCGATTTGAGCTGGATAGGTGATTCGAGGTGGATACTCAATAGGCTAAGTTAGGCATTTTGAGCCGAGGTGAAGATTTGGTAAGTAGAGTGCTTAAGATAGTAGGGTCACAGAATGGAATTGTTGAGTAGACATGACCAAGCTGAACTGACTATTGTCCAAGCAGCTACCATTTGTTTGTATTAAGGCATAGTATAGTTGAGGTGTTGAACAAGTTCTTTCGTGGAAGTCAATAGGGCCTTAAGAAAACTTTCTACAAGAGTAACTTTTTGAGTTCTTACTTTATCATGCGCTCCAATGGTACAGTTAATGTGATGTGATAGGTGTCCTATCTCTACAGACATGTGTGCAATTGCATGTGTTTTGTCTTTCAAATGGGGCCGTTTGATTAAAACCATCTCCATGTATCTCCATCATAACGTTTTAGGGGATTTGTGCTTATACAAATCCCTATAACCATCGATTCGCTTTCCAATGTGTTTGCCTTATAAATACTAGAATCACTTTGACAAATTACTCTATTTCGATCTTTCTCGCTTCTTTATTGCAATTGGTGTAACCTTATTTTCTCCTTTCATCACCTTTCTTCAAAGCTTTCTTTCTCCCAAACTTTTCTTCAAAGTTCTTCACTTTTCTTTGCTCCTTCAACGTCAAAATGTTTACTACCAGTAGAGCAAACATAGGTGAGATGCCTTTTGATGTGTCAAAATACAACATAACAGACTTTGAAGCCACAAGGAGTGACCCTTCTTATGGAGGAGAGGATGAAGTTACGTCACTGGCATAGTTGGATGATGCCTTGAAGATGGCGGTGGAGGCATTGGGTAGAACTAAGCTTATTAATGCCATCCCAAGGGATGCTTACATGCATGCTTCCTTATTGAAGGCTACAAATTTATTCACCATGCTTAAGACAGGTAGAGGTTCGAGTGGTTAGATTGGTGGGAGTAAGCCTTTCATTGTTAATTGGGTCTAGGTGAACTTTATAGTTGCAACAACTATAGGTTAGATAGTATGATTGTCAAAAAGGGATGAGAGGATGCCTTTGCTGTCGGAGAGATGCTTTGCAGTGTTTGAAATGTGGGTAACGCCTCCTCCTAAGTGAATTAGCTTTTCAACTTCCACCAGTACAATTCGGTACAAGTCCTTCCTAATGGGTGGAGGATGTTGAAGGCATTCTAGGGGCTTTATGAATACTTGGTGATAAGGGTTACTCCTGAACTATTCAACTATTTCTATATGTGGAAGAGTTTGAGTGAATGGTTGTACCTCCAGCCTTGTTGGGGGAGGAAGCTGTTTGGAGGCCTGGCGAATTTTGTTAAAGGCTAGTAGGATGATTTCTTGGTGGTAGAGTTACTAGATTAAGCAAACTTCTAGATGCGATGGATTAATCTGGTTTGAACTGGAACTCAGAAGGAGCTTGGGCTTAACGATGTTGAGGTTACAAAGGAGATTAAAGCCTTCATGGCCTTGAGAAATGGTAATGAGATAAACATCGAATGGAGAGATATTTCGAGTATTTGATCTTCAAGCTCTTCCCTAACATGAAGAAAGCTCTGGTGAAGAAATGGATGGATGGTAATGGTTTGCTTTTCATGAACATCTTCTTCTATTGTGCTAGCATGCATGTGTAGAACTGTACTTCATCTAACGTCTTCCTAAAGGGAAGGGATGGATCTTCCTTGGTAGAGTGGGTAAATGATCATGCTATACTCTTTCTTTGTACTGATAGTTTATTTGATTCTTTGTAAGCAAGAGATTGGTTGAGGAGATACATTGTCCATTAGCATCCAAGTTGTTGAGGCATTGCTAGGATAAGGTGAAGCCGACAACTAAAGCCTTCAACCCCTAAGGATAAGGTTGTGGGGCCCAAGTCAAGTGTGGGAGAAATTAGTATGGTTGAGCCGACTACTTTGCCTTAAGGGATTCCTTTTGTTATTCTTTGCCTAGAGCTGATGGTTGTCAAACTTGTAGGTATAATTCTTCCCTTTACTGGTTTTGTCCCCTCCTCCACGCCTATAACTATGGAGGATAAACCTGTTGGCATTAAAGATTGAGATGTGGTGATGTTTACCCCTTTTAATAGAGGTGAGGAGGGGTGATTGAGACTGGTGCCCTAGTTGAGCAGTGAAGCCCTTAGGGATGTAGCCCTTGAGGCGAAGAAGAAGAAGATGATGGGGAAGGTTCCCATCAACCAGGTAAACTGGTACAAGTGGCCCATGGCTCATTCGTATAGGCGTGTCGATGAGCTTGGAGATGAGTTCTATGAAGTCTTGAACAAATTTTGGTATATAGGTGTTGGGCTTTAGGATTACTTATGTTTTGTTTACTAGGGCATCCTTTACTTTATTTTATTTACATAATTGCCACTATGTATAAATAACCCATGTTTGTAAGGTTTGGAAAGATATTACACTAATGACATATGAATGAAAAACCCTTTGAGTATTTCCTTGTGAAAACTCTCTTATGCTCTTATTAATCCCTTTAGTAAGGATAGAGGTGAGTAACCTTAATTAATACTTTGTACGTAGTATCAAAGTAGAGATTAGGTTGTGTAGTATTTATTTAGTACGTCATATCCTCATGGGTAGCTCACGAATTCACTAAACCCATTTCCATCTTTCTTTCTTTGATATCTTGGAGGACCTACTTGATTTTCTATGGTAAAACTTAGTGATAACATAGCTTCTAGGTGCATCAATAGGGATAGCATCGGATTAGTTCAAGGAAGTACTATACGTATCTTGAAATGAGGAGTTGCACCTTGAGAATGTTGAGTTTGAGACTGGGAAGGTCAGGGGGAAACTTCTAAGGCCAAAGTGAGAGGTTTGAGGCAATGATATTACATTACACCATCAGACTCTTAACCTCTAGTCCTTGATGGGGTCATACACCCTTGCCGACCGGGCCATCATCGAAGACATGTTGAGGGTAGGAGAGGGTGCTTTCATAGAGATGGCGGGTCATTTGAGCTTGCTCATTTAGTAGGTAAACCTTCATCCCTTTGGATTGATGTCCTTCCTTGTTGACCACAATTTAATCTCAGTTTTATGTTTCTTTATACTACCATGGCTAGGTGTTGCTTCAGCTTAGTAACTATGATACTTTGTGGAATGAGGTCAAGGGATTTTGTATGGTAGTGTTTAGTGTACAAACGGGCCTGGAGGAGGTAGAATCCTTCTCTAGTAAATATTTGGACAAGTTTTGAAAGGCTAACAAGCGCTTGTGTCGCTCTCATGTGCAGATGATTGTGCTTAAGGTGAAGCTGTAGCAGGTAAAGTAGGGAAGAGCTGATGTTAAGAAGAATGCCAAGTAGGTTGGTGAATTGAGGACTCAATTAGATGATAAGCAAAGGACCAAGGCTCAACTCTCATAGAAGTTAGATGGGGAGAGGAGAGCTAAGGAAGAGCTTGAAAGAGAAAATTCCATACTAAATATTTTGGTCTCTAGGCTAAGGATTAAGTTAGAGATGAAGGCATTTAAGTGTGATAGTGCTAAAGTGACATTGTTAAAGCTTGTAGATCAAAAGGTTGGGTTGTAGCAAAATATTTAGGAACTCTAGAGGAAGCCTCGAAGATGAAGGAGATCATCTCTAAATTGGAGAGTGGGGAGGTGCTTAGCATGGTTGTTGCCAAAAATGTTGTTGATGACTTCCAGAAGACAGATTGGTGGTTGGAAGAGCTAGAAGACATCTCCATTGAATGTTCTTAGTTCATACTAAACGAGGTGCTTTCCCATCATCTCGAGCTTGACCTTAGCTTCTTAGTGCAATTAGATGCTCTAACTAATTGGGAGAGGAGGGCAGCTGAAGCAAGAGAAAGAGAAGTTGCTTAACCAGTTGATGCAGTTCGAGGTACCCATTTTGCTGCTAGGGATGGTCAAAACCTTACTTCATCCACTTTTACCTCGACAGCTTAGCAGGAGGTAACCCTTGAGAGTGCTTCTCAAGATGATTAAGGTTAGGGTGATCTTCTTATTGACCTAAGCCAATAAGTTTCAGCCCTTCCCCTTACATCCTCAGGCCAATCATCTTTGAAGTAAGGGTCATCGTTAGATTAACCCTTCGAATAGATTGAAGCATTGGATTTTTCAAAGCTTTCGAAGTTTGCTGATCTAAGACTATAAGTAGTTGTCCCCCTTCCTTTCTTTTTGTACATTAAGTTGGGATGCTGACCTTAATTTTGTAAATCTTTTTTCATTAATGGAATTTGAATTTCTTTAATTAGTATACTTATTTTACTTTTCGTACTTTAACTTTAGTTAGTACTTTTTACCTCTTTATTTGATTTTTTGTGCTTATTTAGGGGGTAAACGTAGAGGAGTTCCTCAATTGTATAAGGGTTATTATCCCTTGCTGAGGTTACCTCAAGGGGGTCTAGTTGGTGGTGTTCTAACCTACCTGTTTAGTGGGAGTTCCTTAAGTAAGGGGTGTTTCCTCTTACCGAGGTTACTTGAGGGAGGTTAGTTTGGTGGCATTTTGACTTGCTCGGTTAATGGGAGTTCCTTAAGTAAGAATCGTTTCCCCTTATTAAGGTTACCTATTTGTTGTACTTATTTAGGGGGTAAACGTAGAGGAGTTCCTCAATTGTATAAGGGTTATTATTGCTTGCTGAGGTTACCTCGAAGGGGTCTGGTTGGTGGCGTTCCAACTTACCTATTTAGTGGGAGTTCCTTAAGTAAGGGGTGTTTCCTCTTATTGAGGTTACTTAAGGGGGGTTAGTTTGGTATCATTTTGACCTACCCAGTTAATGGGAGTTCCTTAAGGGAGAATTGTTTCCCCTTATTAAGGTTACTTAAGGGGGTTAGGTTAGTAGCGTTCTAACCTATCTGGTTAATGGGAGTTCTTCAATTGTGTAAGGGTTGTTTTCTCTTACCGAAGGGGGTTAGGTTAGTAATGTTCTGACTAACTTGGTTAATGGGATTTCTTCAGTTGTGTAAGGGGCATTTCCTTTTATTGAGGTTACTCTAGAGGGGTTAGGCCGGTAGCATTCCAACTTGCTAGGTTAGTAGGCCTTTTATATGAAATTAGGAGAATAAATAAACAACCAAAGACAACATACATGAGAAAATGAAGTTTCATTAATACTTTGTGGAATGATTTACAAGCTAGTTATACATTAATCAAAATAGAGTTAAAGGTTATCAGCATTTTAAGTGCGCAGGATGAGCTTGTTGTCTAAATGTTCTAATCTGTGTGCTTAATTCCCTAAGCTTTCTCTAACTTTGACCGGGTTTTCCCAATTGGGGGCTAACTTCCTCTATCCTTCCTGTAAGCCTGTAGCTTCTAGCTTTTGATAGACTAGGTTGCCAACCTTAAACTCTTTATGTCTGACCTTCTGATCATAGTATCTGGCTGCTTGATGTTGGTAAGCAATTACTCGAGTTACGGCTAGGTTTTCGATCTCTTCTATAGTATCGATGTTGGCCTATAGTAGGGACTTATTAATGATGGTGTTGAAACTTTGAGACTATATGTTAGGAAGCTTTAGCTTGATGGGGAGGACTGCCTTTAACCTAAGTTCTAGGCAAAAAGGGGTTTCGCTTGTATAGGTACGATGGGTGGTTTTATATCCCCATAAGATATTGGGCATCTTGTTTGCCTAGGTGCCCTGAACTCAGTCTACTCTCTTCTTCAAGCTTTCAAGAATAACCTGATTAGTTGCTTCAATCTGATCGTTCGATTGAGGGTGGGTAACCAACGTAAAGTACGGTGTGCTGTGGTGCTTGATATAAAATTCTTTGAACTTGGGGTTATTAAACTAACACCCATTGTCCATGATGAAGGCATAGGGGACCCCAAATTAGGAGAGGATATTGTTTTGAATGAAGGATTCAACACTCTTTTTGGTAATTTTCGCCATGGTCTTGGCTTTGACCCACTTGGTAAAGTAGTTGACGGCTACGATAATGAACTGCCGACTTCCTAAGGCTTTAGGGAAGGCATTGAGAATGTTGATGCCCCATTGGGCAAAAGGCCACAGACTTGTTAGGGGTTGGAGATTATTGTTGTGGGTGTGACTAATTGGGGTGTGCTTTTAGTATTGGGGGCATTTTTGGGCTATGGCCTTGGCATCTTGCCTCATGGTAGGCCAATAATATCCAGCGATAGTGCCTGGATGTAAAGGGCTTGGGATTGAATATGGTTGCTATATACTCCAGCATGCAGCTCTTCCATGACATGCATGCCTTCATCTTTTCAGAGGCATCTTAGCAGGGGAAGGTTGACTACCTTGTGGTATAGAACGTCATTGACCAACCTGTAGTTGGTAGCATGGTATCTTAACTTCTTTGCCTCTCTCTTGTCTTTTGCGAGCGTGCTTTACTTTAAGTAACTTGGATGGGATCCATCCAGCTCGGCATTGATGGTGCTATTGTAAGTTTTAAGACCTCTGTTGAGCTTGAAGTTCTCCTCTTCTCTGGCAAGTACTTAACAAAGATCTTTCGGTCCTAATAAGAATCAACCCCTTAGACCGATCACGAGAAGCCGAGTTAGAGGAATCTCAGGACTCATACATCGAATACTAGCTCTAAGCTATAGCCAAGACGGGGATTCCTATCCTAAGCTAGCCTCCCGTAGACTTATCTGTCAGATCCTTACGTGTATTAGACATGTTCTTGCCTAACAACGAAGTCCTAATTTAGAAGATAGCCTTGAACTAGCTGACCCGAGCTCCCTAACAGACTATTGGCATTTGACTTCAAGTCAGCTAATCTCTTTACTAGGTTGATCGATTCCTAACTTGATCCAGATCAGGTCGGCCCTTGACTGCAACACATCCCTGCCTTTGCCTATATTGTATCATATTCCTGATGTCTAGCCACTAAGCGACATGTGTCTTCTAACATAATGTTCCAAAATGATTCTTTCTTTTCTATACTGAATATTCTTTGTCTTTTTTACCCCTTTTAATATTTTTCATGTAACTTAACTATAAAATACTCTTTTTATCTTTTCATACATGTAAAGTAACCCTAGTGGATGGGTATATAAACCCTTATTTTCTTGTATGTATGAATCATCCTTTTAATATAGACATTACTCACTATGAGTAACCTCAATGTTTTTGTTATCATTTAACTCTTATCTATTCTCTTTAGCAAAGAGTAGTGGCGAGTGACTCTTCAGTTCAAACCGGTATGTTATATCTAGTATATTGTAGGCTGAGTAGGATCAAGTGGTGCATCGCATCCATTCTATAGCTACTTGGGCTTTGCTAGCTTTTGCTTTTGTTTCTTTCTAGTTTGTTTCATTGTGGTGCTTCTTCGTATGTCTAACCTTGGAGACACATCAGCCTCAGTGGTATCAAAGCATGATTTCGAGATGGAGCGTGTGAGGTTGCAATGAAGTTTTGGTTCGCTTACTGTTAGTAGCTGCTATGTTCCTTCCGTAGCTACTGCAGTGTGTTTGTGTGGTAGCAAGTGTAGTTTCATTGTTACCTTGTTTTTACTCTGTTTTTCACTGCGGAAACAGAGCAAGTTTGTCCCTATTTTGTTTGAGTAGCTATTGGGCTTTAAAGTTGTTAGTAAGTTGTTAATCTATTCTGAAAGTATTGTATTATGTTAGATTCGAGTGTTAAGGGAGTTATTGGTGACTAAAGTATTAGTGCCTAACTTGGTCGTGGTCATAATGGTAGTAACACCCTAGGGTCCATTGATAACAAACTTAACAAACTCGCAACCCTTGTTGAGAGTCTAGTCATGGCGATGTAAGCTAACAAGCAACAACCCCAAGGTATGCCTTCACAAAATCTACCTAAAAATATTTAAGGGAGGGGTTATGGCTAAGTTGGTCAAGCCAATTGCCCAATTCAACCTCAACGAGTTGGAGGAGTAGCAAGTCGAGCTGCTAGACAAAGACTAGAGTTAGAAGAGATTAAGGAAGAAGATGACGATGAACTAAATGTTGAAGAGTTTAGGGAGGACAAAGAAGAGGCTAATTATTACTAAGTACAAGGAAGAGGATGCCGAGCTCCTTAAGGGCTAGATAATGTCAAGGTTCAGATCCTACCCTTCAATGGAAGTGGAGATGCTGATGAATACTTGAAGTAGGAAGAGAAGGTTGAGAAGGTGTTCGACTGTTATGGGTATACAGATGATGTCAAGCTCAGACTTGCTACATTGGAGTTTATTGGGTATGCCACAATGTGGTGGAAAATCTAAATGCAGCCTAAGCAAGAGATGGATGGTAAGGTATGAGAACTTGGGAGGAGATGAAAAGGTTGTTAAAAGGTCGATTTGTGCTTGAAACTTACTTGCAAGATTCGTTTGCAAAGTTGTAATAGCTTCACCAAGGAAGCCGATCTGTTGATGACAATGTTAAGGAATTCCAGATGCTTGTGATCTGAGTTATTGTGGAAGAACCAGAAGCACGTACTGTATCAAGGTTTATTTCTGGACTCAAATTTGAGATTCACAACATAGTGAAAGTATATAGGTTTTGTACCTTAGAAGAGGTGATTAAGATAGCATAGAGGGTCGAAAAGCAGAGGAGAAATGTTTTAAGCTGACCTTGGCCAACATTCTCTTAAGCCCTTGTAATATGCCGACTTGTACAAGCTGAGCTAAGGAGGTCGTACCTAGCTAAGGAAAAGAGTGGCTGACCTAATGATAGTCGAGCAGATCAGCATGGCTGAGCAGGACAACCAAATTGAACTAAGGCTAGGCCATCCTCAAGAATGTATGAGAAAGGATAGATCTCTGGACGAAAGTTTAACGAGGTGAAGTGCTTTAAATGCTTAGGCTTTAGATACATGGTTGCTGAGTGTCTGAACCGATGTGTTATGGTGCTCTAAGAAGATGTACTAGATAGCACAGATGAGAGTAAACCTGAGGAAGAGAAGGATGTTTGAGAGACCAAAGCCAATGAGGAAGAGGAGACCAAACCTGACTAAGGAGAAGTGGTGACCCAAGTCCTAAGATGAGTGTTGAGTTCCTTACCGAACTCTAAGGAAGACCACAGGAAGAATTTATTCCATACCAAGTATACCGTTAAAGGCCAATTATGCACAAACATTATAGACGGAGGAAGTTGTACTAATGTCATTG
Organism: Lumnitzera littorea; assembly: GCA_024138015.1. Lineage (NCBI taxonomy): Eukaryota > Viridiplantae > Streptophyta > Magnoliopsida > Myrtales > Combretaceae > Lumnitzera > Lumnitzera littorea. The sequence continues at coordinate 21,732,989 of JAMXBB010000007.1, forward strand.
CATAATCCTTTGTATAAAGGTTGGGTTTGCTAACTTTAAAGCATCTCTGACCTTATAAGCTGCAATGGTTTCATGATAAGGGTACTTTGCACATGATTAAACAAGTGGCCATGCCATTTAGTGTTAGAAATGTGTATAGAGACAAAGTAGTCTACGATGTCATCTTCATGAGAACCTCACATCTATTGCTGGGATGACCTTGGTTATCTGACTGATGTATCACTTATGACAGACACAAAAACACTTATGCCTTTGTTAAGGATGGAAGGAAGATTATGTTGCAACTCATGACCCCATCCCAAGTGAATGAGACTCATAACAAGCTCACTTAAGTTAGTAAGAAGAAAGCTTTGGTAATTAGCCAAAGGGAGCTCCGATTTGCTAAGAAGGCTAATGAACCCATGTTCCTATTGGTTAGAAGATTGTTAGGGAAGAAAGAATTAGAGAATGTTCCAAAAGAGATCTAAAGCTTGCTAAACGAGTTTTCTGACTTGCTTCTTGAAGAATTGCCTAAAGGATTGCCACTAGTTTGAGGCATAGAGTACTATATTGACTTATAGCTAGGCATCCCCCTACCAAACTGACCTGTATACAAGATGAACCTTGAGCAGGCTATCCAGCTGAAGAGGTAAGTGGATAAGCTTATGTAAGGGAAAGCATAAGCCCTTACGTGGTACCAGCTTTACTTGTTCTAAAGAAGGATGGTTAATGGCGTATGCACATCGATAGCCATGCAATCAACTGGATTACTATAAAGTATAGGTATCTGATACCAAGACTTGATGATATGCTAGATGAACTTCATGGTGCCAAGATGTTTTTGAAGATTGATCTGTGAAGTGGCTACCACTAAATTCGTATGAGACCGGGTGATGAGTGGAAAACTACCTTCAAGACTAGGCATGGGACTAGGCATGGACTCTACGAATGGTTAGTTATGCTATTCGGACTTACCAATGCATTAACACATTCATGAGTTTGATGAACCATGTAATGTACCTTCTAATTGGAAGATGTGTGGTCGTATATTTTGATGACATATTGGTATACAATGTCGACCTGAACGACCATGTTCAACATCTTCATAAAGTATTTGACATATTGTGAGTTGAGAAATTGTATAGGAATGTGAAGAAGTGTATGCTTTGCTAGAAAGAGGTAATATTCTTAGGGTTTGTAGTGTTTGGGGAAGGGCTATGAGTCAATGAGGAAAAGGTCTGAGTTGTTCTGGAATGGCCAATGCCAAAGAATGTCATCGAGGTTCGAAGTTTCCATGGCTTAGCTTCTTTCTATAGGCAATTTATTAAGGAATTCATTACAATAGCCACCCCCTTGACTGAATTGACAAAGAAGAGTGAGGGATTTAGGTGGAACAATTGAGTTGAACAAAGTTTTAGAGAGATCAAGGAAAAACTCATCTCGGTACCTGTCCTATCACTGCTAGATTTTGATAAGTCCTTTGAATTAGAATGCGATGCATTGAGAGTTGGAATTGGTGCTGCCTCGATGCAGGAGCGACGACCTATTGCTTACTACAGTGAGAAATGGAGTAGCCCATCCCTAAACTATGTTGTATATGAAAAGGAGTTGTACTCCCCTTTTCGAGCCCTTACTGTTTGGCAACATTATTTATGTCACGAGAGTTTGTTATTTACATTGACTATGAATCATTGAAGCATCTTGGGAGTCAGAACAAGCTTTCGAAGAGGCAAGCCAAGTGGTTGGAGTTCTTGGAAGGTTTCTCGTATGTCATCCAGCATAAGCAGGGAGGTGCAAATGTGTTTGCCGATGCTTTGTAATGACAACAAACGTTGCTGACTACTTTGCAGACAAAATTATTGGGATTCTCACTAATTACCGAATAGTATGCTCATGATTCTCATTTCAATGCTATCATAGAACAGTGCAAGGATGGAATTGCTGTCAAGGGATACTATCTCAATTGCGGCTACCTATTCAAGGACCAAAGGCTATGCATACCAAACCGTTTCACGCATGAGCTAGTGATTAGGGAAGCTTATTGCGGAGGATTATTTGGTCATTTCGGGAAAACCAAGATAACCAATCTTTTGAGGGAGAACTTTTACTAGTTAAGTTTGGCTAAAGATGTCCATAAGGTAGTTAATAGTTGTGAAGCGTGCAAATGTGCAAAGAGGAAGAGAGAACCCCATGGAGAATACATGTCGCTGCTAACACCAACTTGGCCTTGGACGTGCCTCATCATGGACTTTGTCTTAAGGTTACCTTGGACATCTAGAGGCAGAGATTCTATTTTTGTTGTAGTGGACTACTTCAATAAGATGGTGTACTTCATTTCGTACTATTGAGCTAACAATGCTTTATATATCACTGATTTGTTTTTGCAGGAGATTGTCTAACTACTGGAGTACCAAAGACAATTGTCTCAGATTGCGACACAAAATTTTTGAGATATTTTTGGAAGACTCTTTGGAGAAGACTTGGAACTAAAATTGTATTCAACTCCAATAGCCACCTTTAGACTGATGGCTAGACTGAAGTGGTGAATAGGACGCTAGGCAATCTTCTCAGAGCTGTTGTAGGGAAGAACTTGAGAGATTGGGATCTATGCCTACTCGTTGTGGAGTTCGCATATAACTAGATTGTCTATAGCATTATTGGGAAGACCCTATTCGAGGTCATTTATGGCCTTAATTCCGCTATTCCTTTAGATATGATCGGTACCCCAGTAGCTACTGAAGACAATCAATCCAGAGTTGACTGAGCCCAAGAATTGCATGAGTTACACCAGTCTGTAACCAGGAAGATTACTAAGTTCAATCAGAGACATCATGATTTTTGGTAGCCGAGGCCACCGAACTGTTTCCTACCAATTAGGAGATTTGGTATGGATACACCTCGGCCAAGAATGATTCCCACACTTGAGATAGTACAAACTATCTCCTTGATCTGATGGTCTGTTCAAAATCCTAAAGAAGATCAACCGCAATGCTTACCAGATTGAGTTACTTGATGACTACGGTGTTTCTTCCACTTTCAATGTATTCGATCTGATCCCTCACCAATCAGTAGAAGATGACCTCACATGTGCCCTAGAAGAGTAGGTAGAAACTACTTCAGATTTGAGGGCAAATCTTTCTGATTCCCAAGCAGATGATAATAATCAACCCCCTAGATGGATCATGAGAAGCCGAGCTAGAGGACTTCAAGGACTTGCATGGAGAATACTAGCTTTAAGCCATAGTTGAGACGGGGATTCCTATCTTGAGCTAGCCTCCTGTCGATCCGTTTGTCAGATTCTCACGTGTATTAGACATGTTCCTGCCTAATAGCGAAGTCCTAATCCAGAAGACAGGCCCGAACTAGGTAAGTTGAGCTCCCCAACCAACCATTGGTGTCTAACTTCAAGTTAGCTGATCTCTTAACTAGGCTGATTGGTTCTCGACTTAATCTAGAATAGGTCAGCCTTTGATTGTAACGTATCCTTGCCTTCACCTACGTTGTATCATATTCCTGATGTCTAGCTACTAAGCAACATGTGTCTTTTAATACAATGTTCTAGAATGATTCTTTTTTTTTTTTTTTCCGTACTGAATTTTCTTTATCTCTTTTACTCCTTTTAGTATGTTTCATGTAACCTAACTATAGAATATCCTTTTTGTCTTTTCATACATGTAAAGTGACCCTAGTAGATGGGTATATAAACCCTTACTTTCTTGTACATAGGAATCATCCTTTTAATATTGAAATTACTCACTTTGAGCAACCTCAATGTTTTCATTATCATTTAACTCTTATCTATTCCCTTTAGGAAGGAGTAGTGGCGAGTGACCCTTCAGTTTGGATCAATGTGTCATATCTAGCGGATTGTAGGTCGAGTAGGATCGAATGGTGTGTCACATTCAGTCAATAGCTACCTGGGCTTTACTAGCTTTTTCTTTTGTTTCTTTCCGGTTCGTTTCGTTGTTGTGCTTCTTCGAGTGTTCGACCTCGGAGATGCATCAGGTCCTTTACCTTGGGTTTTTGTATCCCCGTAGAGGTGAGCTTGGATAATCATTTTACTACTAAGTTTTTGAGTTGGGGATCTTTGTGATAGTCCATGAAGGAAACTCAATTAGGCGGCTCTTCACCCTCTCTAAGTTCTTTACCATGGTGTTGGTCTTGGCCTCATATTTACATTGGACTTGCTAGATAAGTATAGAGTCTAAGAAAACTTGTAAATGCTTAGCGTCGATCTCTTTAGCCATCTTGATACCTAATGTGTCTCCAGGGTTAGACACGCGAAGAGGCATCACAATGAAATGAACCGAAAAGAAACAAAAGAAAAGCTAGCAAAAGCCTGGGCAGCTATCGAATGGATGTGACGCACCATTCGATCCTACTTGGTCTATAATCCGCCAGATATGACACACTGGTCTAAATTGAAAGGTTACTTGCCACTACTCTTTGCTAAAGTGAATAGATAAGAGTTGAATGATAATGAGAACATTAAGGTTACTCAAAGTAAATAATTCTATATTGAATCGTTCATTGTCTATGTACAAGAAAGTGGGGGGTTTATATACCTATCAACTAGAGTTACTTTACATGTATGAAAAGACAAAAGGGTATTCTACAATTAAGATACATGAAACATACTAAAAGGGGTAAAAGAGACAAAGAATATTTAGTATGGAAAAGAAGGAATCATTCTGGAAAGTTGTATTCAGAAGACACGTGTCACTTGGTGGTTGAACATTAGGAATATGATACAAGGTAGGCAGAAGAAGGAAAGCATTGTAGTCAGGGGCCGATCAAATTTGGATCAGGTCAAGCCAATCAGTTTGGTAAAGAAGTCAGTTGAATTATAGTCAGACGCTAGTGGTTGGTTAGAGAGCTCTGCTCGGCTAGTCTTGGGTTGTCTTTTGGATTAGGACTTCGTTGCTAGGTAGGAGCATGTCAAACACATGTGAGGATTGGGTGGATAGGTTGGCAAGAGATCAGTTCGGCATAGGGATCTTAGTCTCGGCTTTGGTTTTAAGCTTGTATTCCCCGCATGAGTTCTTACAGTCCTTTAGCTTAACTACGCATGATTGGTCTAGGTGGCTGATTCCTATCATCTGCTTAGGGGTTAGAAAGATTTTTCCTCAAATCTAAAGTGGTTTTTGCTTCCTTTTCTAGGGCATACGTAGAGTCTTCTTCTGTTGATTGGTGAGGGATTAGATTAGACACATTGAAGGTGGAAGAAACACCGTAGTCATCAAGTAACTCAATCAGGTAAGCATTGTAGTTGATCTTCTTCAGGATTTTGAATGGACCATCAGCTCGAGGAGATAGTTTGTTTTGTCTTAAGTGTGGGAATTGTTCTCGGCTGAGGTATTTCTATACTAAGTCTCGTAGTTGGAAGGAAACAGTTTGGTGACCTCGGTTACTAATTTTGTGTTGTCTCTAATTGAATTTGGAGATCTTTTTAGTTATAGATTGGTGTAGTTTATGCAGTTCTTATAATACCGCAGGATTTCGAGCTACTTCAATAACCTTAGAATTTGAGTCCTTAAATTTAAGGCACTGGACTAAGTTATCAGGTTTATTTCAAATTCTACAGTAAAGTTAAAAAAGTTAGACAAAGTAATTTAAGTAAAGTCAATTTCTCAAAATAAGTTATATGAAAATATTAATTTTAAAAAAGTTAATTTATCAATAAAGCCAATAATTATAAAATTCGAGCTTTTATATATAACAAGAACTTAGAAATAAATTATTTAACTTAAAAAATAATAAATGAAGTTAAATTATATATAATATATATGTATTTACATGTGATATACCTTATATGTATTAAATATATACATATAATAATAAATTATCAAAATTAGGTAATGATATGCTGAAAAGGTATTTAGAAAAATGAGCGCAATACCAGCAAGTATACTAGATCGTATCAAGTAGTATAATGTTGAAAATAAGTGTCGATCCCACGAGGACTTAAGTAGAGTACTCAACTTATGCTAGCTTTAGTTAATATTTAGGTAAATCAAAAATGGTTTTTTTTTTTTATACTAAAATTAAACTAATTTAACTCAATTACAATGAGATCAAAAGATGATTTGAAAAACTTATCAATGAAAAAGTGATGGGAAATCGAGATTCTACCCTAGAGATACTAATCAAGTTGCCATTGAGTTATATAGAGTAATATATGTATGGTTATTTCATTGAGATTATAATTCCTTAAATTAAGGATTCGACCTCTAATATAATCAGTCCGCTTTCGCTTTCTAATCAATAGTGGATTCTAGAGTATTATCATACATTTTCCAATGATATGATAATCTAATATCTTCAACCCAATTATCCTAATTCCTTAGTGATTAATTGGTTTTAGATATTGCATTAATCTCCCAATAATCTCTGATTAAACAATTAGACACTACTTCTGTATTTATCTGAATTCTTTAATCAAGAACTCCTAATGAATTTACAAACACTCCCATGTTTATAACCTCTAACAATCATCACTTAGACAAGTCATAATTGAAATAGAAAGAGTTGTAATTTGAAATAAGCCATATTTATATTACTCCTATAACATAATTACCACAATCATTTTAGCAATCTAGGATTTATCACATTCCCATCTAATTAATTAGTTAGCCATGGAATTCATAGCATCAACATAATTGTATATGAAGGAATTCATGATTTAATATAATTGCAATGGCAACACAATTCTCTATGATAAACAAGAAACGCGAACGATCTCACCGATTCCTTATATAGATGAAAATTCTGGTTTGTGCGTGCTTTTCTCAAGAAATTCCAAGAGCTAAAATCTCAATTGAAATCCAAGCAATGTTTTTCAATCTTCTCTTAATCTCCCGATGTAATCTCTCTAATTATATTAAACCCTCACCTCTCAATATCCAAGCAAAGTAATTAAATAAAAAGTATCAAAAAATCAGAACTCTCCGTCTCCTCTTTTCTATATATATATATATATATCCACGAAAAATACAATAAAAATTCTTTCTTTTCGTGTACCCCAAGTGTACCACGGCCGTGGTTATTCCACCACCACGGCCGTAGTTCAAGGTCATAAGCTCTACTGATTGTCTCATTTCCACTGCTATTCATTAGCTGTTTTAGCCACGGTCGTGGATCCTCCCTTGCTTGCATAAAGTCCCCATTCCTCTGAGTTTTCATGCTTCAAATGCAGTCTTTCTAGCTCCTTTTCTCCCATTTGTACTGAATTGAACCTGAGGTAAATATATTAACTAGTTAAGTGTCAATTCTTTCAATTAAGCACATAAATCTTTAGGATATCGCTGAATTGCCACTAATAAAACAGGGGTTAAATTAGCTTTATTAGGTAAAATAATCGAAAATTAATAAAAATATTAGATGAGTGAGTCACCAAATGATGTGTTAAGCTAGGATTAATTTCAAATGATGAGTTAATACTTGGTTAAGGAGAGAATGACACATGGTGCCTAGAAAAATGTGAAGTTGACATGTGTAATTTCACTTTTTACATGAAAAAAAAAATCCTAAAACCTATAATTTTAGCAACTTAAAAACATAAGAAAATAATTTTAGAAAATAAAAAAAATAAAATAAAAATCAAATAACAAATAGGGTCGGAATTGGGTTAAGACGGTTTGTGTACCAAACTACAACCTGAGTTGGAGCGACTTGGAGGTCCAATAGAAGGTGGCTAGAGGAGGCTTTCCAACAAAGTATGCGGGTTCAACGGTGGTTGGAGGAGGCTAGTTCATGTGAACCAATTTTCTACCTGTAACTTATTTAATTTGCTGAAAATATCAAATGCCTGATTACTAGTAGTAAATGCCTGATTGCTAGTAGTAAATGCTTGATTGAGCAAATGCATATGTGAAGTTGAACTAGCGGGTTATGATTGAAATGTTTTAGTTGTGATAAGCAATAATGTCTATTATATTGTCTATATTGTGTTGTATGTTATCCACTCTCACTTAACTTCAGTAGCTGAGACGATAAAATGTTTTATCCTCAATTTAATTGTATCATGAAGGGCCCAACACTAAGGAGGGGGGGATATAAATATTGAAAGTGTGAGTCAGAGTCAGTGACTTTTGTATGGAGCTTGTACTAAGTCAGGAATCTTATTATTGTAAAGATGGTAAAGGAAAAAGCTAGTTCATGTTTTGATGTAAATATTATATTGTATACATAAGTTATAACAGGATATCTAGTTGAACTCTGATGTAGAAACTCCTTTATTATGTAAACAATGTTGTTTCTTGATGAATGAGTAGGTTGAGTTAAGTTTTCAATAGGTATTCTTGTGTGATGGTGTATTCTGTGCTAAACCGGGATGTGATAGTTCTTGGGCTCGGTTGACCCGGGATTGACTCTCTTCAGTAGCTGTTGGGGTGCCAATCATTTATAAGGGAATAGCAGGATTAAGGCTGTAGACGACTTCAAATTGGGTCTTCCTAGTAGTGCTATGGACAGTTCGATTGTATGTGAACTCCATAACTGGTTAGCATAGATCCCAATCCCTCAAGTTCTTCAATACAATGACTTTGAGCAGATTGCTTAGTGTTCTATTCACCACTTTAGTTTGGCCATTAGTTTGAGGGTGACTACTGGAGCTTAATACAAGTTTAGTTTTAAGTCTTCTCTAAATAGTCTTCTAAAAATAGCTTAAGAATTTTATGTCTCGATTTGAGACAATAGTCTTTGGTACCCTATGTAGTTGGAATATCTCTTACAAAATTAAATCAGCAATATATAGAGCATCGTTGGTCCGATGGAATAGAATGAAGTGTGCCATCTTGTTGAAGTGGTTCACTACAACAAAAATAAAATCTCTCCCTTTAGATGTTCGGGGTAACCCTAGGACAAAGTCCATGCCGAGGTTGGCCCAGGTAAGGTTAGTGTTGGCACTGGTATGTACTTTCCATATGGGTCTCTCTTCCCCTTATCACGCTTGCACGTTTCACAACTACTAACTACCTTATGGACATCCTTGGCGAAACCTAGCTAGTAAAAGTTCTCCTTCAATAGATTTGCGGTCTTGGTCTCCTTAAAGTGGCCTAATAATCTACCACTATGAGCTTCCCTAATCAATAGCTCATGTATGGAATAGTTTGGTATACACAGCATTTTTTCCTTGAACAGGTAGCCTTCCTTAAGATAATGTCCCTTGACAGCAATTCCATCCTTGTACTATTCTATGATAGGGCTGAAATGAGGATCACGAGCATACTACTCAGTAATGAGTGAGAATCCCAATAGTTTTGTTTGCAAAGTGGTTAGCAAGGATTGGCATTGTGATAGAGCGTCCATGACCACATTTGCACTTCCCTTCTTGTGTTAGATGACGCACGAGAAACCCTCCAGAAACTCCAACTACTTGGTATACCTCTTCGAAAGCTTGTTCTGACTCCTTAAATGCTTCAGAGACTTATGGTTTGTATAAATAGCAAAGTTTCGGGGTAGTAAATAGTGTTACTAAACAGTAAGGGCTTGGTAAAGAGAGTACAACTCTTTTTCATACACAACATAGTTTAGGTTAGGACCAATAAGCTTCTTGCTATGGTAGGTGAGGAGTTGTCGTTCCTGCATTAGGGCATTGCCAATTCCTACTCCTAATGAGTCGCATTCTAGTTCGAAGGGTTTGTTTAAATCTTGTAGTGAAAGGACAGGTGCTGAGGTAAGCTTCTCCTTAATCACCTTAAAGCTTTGCTCAGCTTAATTGTTATACCTGAATCCTTCATTCTTCTTTGTTAGCTTGGTCAATGGGGCGGCTATGGTACTGAAGTTTTTGATAAATCACTAATAGAAAGAAGTTAGGTCATGAAAGCATTGAACCTTAGTAGTGACATTCTTTGGCATCGGCCACTTAAGAACAGCTCGGATCTTCTCCTCACCTACCCGAAGTCCTTCCTTTGACACCATAAACCTTAGGAAAATCACCAATTTCTAGCAAAACATACGTTTCTTCACATTCCCATACAACTTCTTAGTTTGCAAAATGTCAAGTAATTCGCAAAGATATTGAACATGGTCATTTAGGTTGGCACTATATACCAATATGTCATCAAAGTACACAACTACACATCTTTCAATTAGAGGGTGCATTACATGGTTTATCAACCTCATGAATGTACTTGGCGCATTGGTATGTCCGAATGGCATAACCAACTATTTGTAAAGTCCATGCCTAGCCTTCAGGCAGTCTTCCATTCATTGCTTGGTCTCATGCGAATTTGGTGGTAGCCACATCACAAATCAATCTTTGAAAATATCTTGGCATCATGAAGCTCATCTAACCTGTCATCGAGCCTTGGTGTTGGGTATCTGTACTTGACAATAATTCGGTTGATTGCTTAGCTATCAATGCACATGTGCCATGTTTCATCCTCCTTAGGGATAAGTAGAGTTGGTATAGCACAAGGCTCATGCTCTTTGATACGGGCTCGTGGATGAACACCCGGACTCGATGTCATATGTAAACAAAAGGGGTAGATTTAAGCCATGAGATGGCTTGAATGATGCATCGACGATGAATATGATGCACCAATGCCTTATACTAGCTCAAGTCACACTTGATATGATGCATAAGTATGGCTAGAGGTTACTTGCCACTAGTCCACGCTTGAATGCGCTACATAAGAGTAGCGTAAGGGTAAGCAAAAAGGATACTTAGCTTAAGAGAGAGTAAAAAGTTTAGTGTATTCTTCTGTGTATATTACATTATGTGAGTATTTATAGTACCTAGTTAGGGTAAGTCCTAAATAGTATAAAATTACATAAATGGTTCCCTAGTTGCTAAGAAAAGGAGAATAGTTTACATGGAAAAACACATAATTGTGCAAAAGAATATTTACTGTCAAAAAGGACAGTACGGATGTAAAAAAGGATAGCGTACACACGTTTTACTCGGTTTGCAATTTTGACAATATTGTAAGTCGAGTAGGGGTAGTCCTTTCATCAGGTTTATCCAGTGTCGACAATTCAGTACCCTGACGGTTGGGGTTGGACAGGTGTTGGCTTAGGGGAAAGTTTACATTTGGATCAATCTCGACAGGTCGGCTCTTTACAATTGTTAGCGCAGCCTTGGCACTGTTGAGATGGTTGTTTTCCTGATTTGGTGCTTAGATAGGGGTATTACGAGGGGGTCAGCTCCTCATATCGGCTAATCACCTCGGCAGCTTCTTGGAGGGTGTGGAGAGCAAAGTAGCTCGACAGTTTGGATTGGGATAAACATTGCTCCTCAGTATTTAACTCACCTTGGATAGCTCGGCGAACCATTTGAGAAAGCACTTGGGCTCGGGAGTGAGTGATTGGTCCTTGATCCCTATCATCCCTTCGAGTTGTTTGAGATTTGGGATCAAATCTGGTTCAGCTTTGGGAAGTTCGTCCTCGGGAGTGTAAGGTTGGAGATCAGCAATATTGAAGGAATTCAATTCTATAGTCATTAGGATTGATCTTTTCAAGCACTTTGAAAGGTCTGTCGGCTTTAGGTGACAACTTACTCTTCCTTAAGTGTGGGAATTGATCCTTACTAAGATGTAACCAGACCAAATTACTTGGCTGAAATTCTCTCTTCCTCTATCCTCGGCTTTGCTTCTCGAGCTTAGTATTAGCCTGGCACAATTGCTTTATAACCTTCTGGTGCATAGCTTTGATGGCCTTGACTCTTTTTGCGGTTGGCCAGTCATCATCAGGATTTGGCTAGGGTGATTGGTCCATCGGGAGCTCGGGGTTGAATCCATAGGCGACCTCGAATGGAGACATGTTTGTCATGCTGTAGGTGGTCTAATTGTAGGCAAATTTGATGACTAGCAAACACAAATCCGAATCGGTCTTGTTTCGTCTAGTAGTAACTTGTAGCAAAGTTCCCATAATTCGGTTGACAACTTTAGTTTGTCCATTGGTTTATGGATGGTAGGATGTGCTATATTATAGCTTAGTTCCCATTCGCCTCCAAAGTGTCCTCTAAAAGCGGCTCGTGAACTTAAGGTCTCGGTCTAAAACAATGGTCTTGGGTACACCGTGAAGCTTGATCACCTCTTGCAAGAAAAGAAAGGAGATAGTCGAAGTATTATTAGTTTTGGAGCAGGGTATGAAATGTGCCATCTTGTTAAATCGATCCACAACCACCATGATAGAGTCCTTCCCTCGAGACTTCCTTAGCAATCTTAATATGAAGTCCATACTTAGCTTAGACCATGTTTTAGTTAAGACAGGCAAGGGTAAACAATGTCCTTGCTCAACTTGGCTCTTTTCCTTTCTACAGGTCGCACACCTTTCCAATATGGACTGTACGTCTCTTATCATTCTCGACTAAAAGAATCTCGTAGACAGTAATTCAAGGGTTCGACGTTGGCTAAAATGTCCTGTTAATCCTCCTCCATGTGCCTCACATATTAGCAATTCTCTCATGGAATAAGTTAGGATACATAGCATTTTCTTTCTAAATAAGTATCCATTTTCCTTATGATAGTCATCCAATGTCCATCCTTTCTCACATCGAGCATAGATAGGACCAAAGTGTGGGTCTTCGACATATAAATTCTTTATAGTTGAAAAATCAAGCAGCCTTGTTTATAGCTTGGTTAGGAGGATGCATCGTCTTGATAAGGCATCGGCCACTACATTGTTACTTCTATTTTTGTATTTTATAACATAGAAAAACCCTCCATGAAGTCAACCCATTTGGCTTATCTCTGGGATAACTTCGGTTGGCTCTTTATATATTTTAAGTATTCATGATCAGTGTAGATTACAATTCCTTAGGCAGCAGATAGTATTGCCATACCATTAGAGCTTGGATTAGGGAGTAGAACTCCTTGTCATAGATAGAGTAGTTGAGTGTAACTCCTCAAAGTTTTTCACTGAAGTAAGTAATAGGTCGGCTTTCTTGCATCAGCACAACACTTATGCCTAGTCCAGATGCATTACACTTTACTTCAAACACCTTGTCATAACTCGACAGAGTTAAGATGGATGCTGTATTTAGCTTCTCCTTCACTCCCTCAAAATTCTTCTACTCCTTCTCTCCCCATTTGAATTTAACATTCTTCTTTGAGAGTTCGATGAGTGGGGCCACAATCGTATTGAAATTCTTTATGAATTTGTGATAGAATGATGCTAAGCTGTAGAAAATCCTCACATTGGTAGAATAGGTTGGCTTAGGCCACTCTATGATTGCTCTTATCTTCTCTTCATGGACTTAGATTCCATCTCTACTCACAACAAACCACAAGAAGATCACCTTAGGTTGGCAAAAGTCGCACTTGTTCAAAGTGGCGTAGAGCTGTTCTACTTGGAGCTTCTCAAAGACTCTTCGGAGATGCTCTTGGTGAATCTTTAGGTTGCTGCTATACACTAAAATGTCGTAAAAATAAACTACAACAAACTTTTCCATGAATTCTCACAGTACATGATTCATCAGGCGCATAAATGTGCTCGGTGCATTGGATAGTCTAAATGGCATTACTAGCCATTCATATAAGCCATGTCATGTCTTGAATATGGTCTTTTACTCATCACCTTTGCGCATTCAGATTTGATGATATCTAGATTTGAGGTCGATCTTAGAGAATACTCTTGCTCCACTCAACTCATCTAGCATGTCATCTAGCTTGGTTATGGGATACATATACTTGATGGTGATTCAAATGATCGCTCAGTTATCTCCACGCATCCTCCAAGAACCATCCTTCTTTGGCACCAACAAGGGTGGAATGGCACAGGGGCTAAGGGACTCACGAACATACCCTTTCTTCATAAGGTCGTCTACTTACCTTTATAGCTCAACAACCTATTCAGGGTTCAGCCTATAGGTAGGCTTGTGCGATAGTGCAGTTCTTGGCTGCAAGTCAATTGCATGCTTAACACCTCGGATTGGGGGTAGACCCTTCAGTAGCTCCTTTGGAAATAGGTCGGCAAATTCCTCCAGGAAGGTTTTTACCTTAGCAGGCAACTCCTCCTCGAATCTCAACTCTAGAATTCTTTAGACCAACGGATAGGTCAGTCTTTTGAGCTCCATCTCCCTCTTTGGTTTAGCTCGGGTCAATATTAAAACCTCCTTCTTCAGGGCCCAACTTAGTTGGGATTGCATGACCTTCACTTGTTCGGCGATCATAAGACTCAATTTCATCATTCTACCTTCATGCTCTATTGAACATGTATTTCTCCTTCCATCATATATAACTGCCCGATCAAACATCCATGGACGTCTAAGTAGAATGTGGGATGCACTCATAGGTAGCATATGATAGAGCACTTCACCTTGATATTTACTAATGTAAATCAATATAGACACCTGCTTGTTCACCTATAAAGCTCTTTTATCATTAAGCCAATGAAGCTTGTAAGGTTTTGGGTAGGACATGGTTGGCAATTTTAGCTGCTGGACCATAAATGCAAAGGCTGCATTGGTGCAGCTCCCATTGTCTACAATCAGCGTGTACAGTAACTCATTCACCTTGTATCTATTATGGAAGAGATTTTCCCTTTGCTCATCTTTGGGTATGGGATTGATACTCATTGTCCTCCCCAACAGTAGAGCAGTTAGCATAAAGTTGCCTTCTTCATAGTAGATAACTTCATCTTTGGATAGTTTGGTCTATTTGTCCTCCTTCAACTCCTCTACTTCCTCATCAATATTGTCGACCTCAACAGTCTGTGTCTTACCTCGGATCACCATTATTTGCTTGTTTGGATACTGAGCGGCCATGTGCCTAAAGTCTCAGCATTTGAAACACTTGATCTCATTCATCTTCTTCTTTGAACTTTAGCCATTTTCAAACTTCTTGGGGGGTTCCTTCTCTTCTACTTGGGTAGTCTAAGTAGGTCGGGTTTCAGTAACCTTACTTAGTTCCATTCACACAGGTCTGCTCAGAACAAGTTAGCTGCTACCAGGACATTTGATGGGTGGTTGAAATCTTTTTGTTTGGTACCTTTCTATCCTTTAGGTAGCTTAGATTTCATCATTAAGCGTTTTAACGTCCAGGGTTTCCAAGACATCCCCAATCTCATAATTCAACTCATTAATGAATCGAGATATAGTTTAATCTTCTAGCTCTACCACTTCACATAAGATCATTAACATTTGTAATTCCTTAGCGTAAGCATCTACACTCGATCATCCTTATCTCAGTTCTTATAGTCTTTTGAAGCCATCCTGCAGATAATAGCTTGACATAAACCTTCTCTGCATAACTCTTTTCATTTCATCCCAACTCCTAATCTCTCGTTCTCCTTCCCTTTTTCTTATGGGTTTTAAATTCTTCCACTACAAGGCGGCATAACCTGTGAACTCCAATACGACAAGTCTAACCTTTGCATTATCAGACACTTTGTGGCATTCAAACTACTTTTTGATCCTATCTATCCAATCTAGGTAGTCCTCGTGTCACCACTTCTAGAGAAACTCGGAACTTGCATCCTCAATCCCTCAACTTTAAAGGCTTGTACATTTCTTTCCTTAAGCTTATAGTACTCCTCTGCCTCATCATTTCCTTCTACTTCCTTCTCAATCTCTTCAAGCGCTAGTCTTCATCTACCGTCCTTACAAATTCCTTCAGCCCGGGGTAGTTGAGCTAGGGAGTTAACTTCGCTAAACTGATCATTACTTCACCCTTATTGTTCGCATTCCCTAGTGGGTTATTTCTATCCCGTTACCTATCTTCTTGGATAATAGTCACTAGATTAGCTACAAAGTCGGTAAGCTTATCTAAGCGGTCACCTACTAACTGAGGCATGAAACTTCCTTCTTGACCTTGGTTAAGTCTAGTAACACTTTCTTGGTTTCCTAAAATCCTTTGAACACTTGAATTTGATATTGATGGTTACTTTACAATGATAATTACACAACAAATGAATAGTCAACCACACTTTGTTTTATGTATAAAAAAACAAGGAAAAATAAAGTATAGAACACTTCTCAACTACTAAACTTCAAAGCTAACAATAGAACCATTATCTTACGGGAGTAGTAACAGACTACTTAAATAATACAGTAACAGAATCCGGCTTTGGACGTAGTCAGGCTCTGATACCAATATGGACTTGTGGATGAACACATGGACTCGATATCATGCATAAACAAAGGGGGTAGGTCCAAACCGCGAGATGGCTTGAAAGGTAAATGACAGTCGAGGGATGAGCAAGGGTTCCTATGCATCGACAATGGATATGATGCACCAATACCTTACAAAAGCTTGGGTTACACTTGATATGATGCACAAGTATGGCGAAGGTCACCTGGATAAGAATAGCTCAAGAGTAAGCAAAAAGAATACTTAGCTTAAGAGAGTAAAAAGTTCAGTGTATTCTTCTGTATATATTATATTATGTGAGTATTTATAGTACCCAATTAAGGTAAGTCCTAAATAACATGGAATTACATAAATGGTTCCCTAGCTACGAAGAAAAGGAGAATAGTTTTAAGGAAAAACACATAATTGTACAAAAGAATATTCACCATAAGAAAGGACAATACAAATGTTAGAAAGGACAGTACGTACGTATTTCACTTAGTCTACGATTATGATAATATCGTAAATTGAGCATGGGTGGTCCTTTGATCAGGTCTATTCGCAGTTGGCAATTCGGTACCACGACGACTAGGTTTAGATAGGGGTTGGCTCAAGCGCAACTTTGCATTCAAATCGATCTCGGTTGGTCATCTCTTTACAATTGTTAGCTCGACCTCGGCACTGTTGAGATGGCTGTTTTCCAGATTTGGTGCTTGAATAAGGGTGTTGTGGAGGGGTTAGTTCCTTGTATCGGCTAATCACCTCGGTAGCTTTTTAGAGGGTATGGAGAGCAAAGTAGCTTAGCAGTTCAGATCGAAATAAATACTGCTCCTTAATATTTAACTCACCTTAGACAGTTGGGCAAACTATCTAAGAAAGCCCTTAGGCTTAGAAGTGAGTGATTGGTCTTTGATCCCTATCACTCTCCCTTACATATCCTCGTTCTATGAGTTTGTCCACCTGTCTTTTCAGGCTAAGAACCTGGTTAGAGTTTATTCTGTATGTAAGTCGGATCGGTAAGTTAGCACTTGGCTACAGATCAATACAATGCTCTATGACTTAGATTGGAGGTAGTCTTTTAGGCAGTTCTTCTGGAAACAGGTCGAAAAACTCATTTAGCAAGCTTCGAATGTCTTCTGGAACATTCTCTAATTCCCTCATTTCCAATAATCTCCTAACCAACAGGAACATGGGTTCATCAACCTTCTTAGCAGATTGAAGCTCTCTTCGACTCATAACTAAGGCATTCTTCTTACTAGCTTGGGTGAGCTGATTGTAGATTTCATTTACTTAGGATGGGGTCAAGGGTTACAACATAATCTTCTTTCTATCCTTAATAAAGGAATAGGTGTTCTTATACCCATTGTGAGTAACACGCCAGTTGAATAACCAAAGTTGTCTAAGCAGTAGATGTGAAGCTCCCATGGGGATGACATTGCACACTACTTTGTCCTTATATACACTCTTAACATTAAATGGTACGGTCACTTGTTCAGTTACATATAAATCATCCTTATCATGAAGCTAATGCAGCTTGTAAGGTCGGGGATGCTTTGAGGTTAGTATACCTAACCTCTGTATAAAGGACTATGCAATGACATTAGTACAATTTCCTCCATCCACAATGATTGTACATAATTGGCCTTTCACGATACACTTGGTATGGAATAAATTCTCCCTCTAGTCTTCTTCAAAGCTCGGTAAGGAAATTAGTACTCTTCTTAGGACTGGGGTCGTTACTTCTCCCTGGTCAACATAGATACATGTCTCCCTTTCCTCTTTGGCTTTAGGTTTTCCAACATCCTTTTTCTCCTTGGGTTTGCTCTCGTTGGTGCTGTCCACCACATCTCCTTGGAGCACCATGATATGTCAGTTCAAACACTTAGTAGCTACGTATTTGAAGATACATGTCTCTTGGTAGTTGGACATTAGGAATATGATACAAGCTAGGTCGAAGCAGGAAAGCATTGTAGTCAGGGGCCGACTTGATTTGGATTAAGTTAGGAGCAAATCAGTCTAGGAAGAAAGTTAATTGAATTAGAGTTAGACGCTAGTGGTCAATTGTGGAGCTCGATTCGGCTAGTCTTAGGCTATCTTCTGGATTAGGACTTTGCTATTGGGTAGGAGTGTATCTGATACATGTGAGGATCGGGCAGATAGGCCAATAAGAGATCAATTCGGCATAGGGATCCTAGTTTCGGCTTTGATTTTGAGCTAGTATTCTTTGTGTGAGTCTTTGGAGTCCTCTAGCTCGGCTATATATGATTGGTCTAAGGGGCTGATTCCTATCAAGACCAGTTATCAAGGCTTCGTATTTAGATTTGTTATTATTGGGGTTAAACTCGAACTTGATGGCATAACAGAGTGTGATCTTGTGCGGATTGGTTAGCATGAGACCCACACCTCCAACCCTTTAGGTGGATGATCCATTGACATGGAGAGTCTATATTGGTTGTCATTCCTTAGTAGTGCTTCCTCCTCTCCTGTATATTCAACCACGAAGTTGGCTAGCGCTTGTGCCTTGTAGGCTATTCGTAGTTGATGTTATATTTTGTATGTGCAATGCTTCATTGCGTACTTCACCATTGGTCTAGATGCATCTGGCTTTTGTAGTAGTGTGTATAGTGGCTGGACTATAAGCATAATAATCTGGTGCAACTAGAAGTAGGACCTAAGTCAACGTGCTGAGATGACGATGACTAAGGCAAATTTCTCCACTTTAGTGTACCTGAACTCAAGCCCTTAAAGCATGTGGTTGATATAGTGTACGGGCATGTGCTCTCTCCCTTCTACTTTGACCAATACAAATGATAGTGCATGGTTGCTAACAACTAGGTACAAATACAAGTCCTCTCTTAGAACAAGCTTGGAGAGGATTGGAGGGTGTGTGAGGAAGTCCTATAGTTGCTTGGAAGGTGTATGAGGAAGTCCTATAGCTACTTGAAGGTTGCTGCACACTAAGGAGTCCATTTAAAACCCTTTGGATTTTTAAGGATTTTAAAGAACTCAATCCATCTGTCTACGCTCTTGGAGACAAATATACCTAATGTGACCACCATGCCCGTGAGCTTCTTGATATCTCGTACTAAGGTAAGTGGCTTCATATCCTTAATAGCATGTATCTTTTCAAGGTTGGCCTTGATACTTCTCTAGGTGACTTAAAAGGTAAGAAATTTGCTGGGGCTAACCTAAAATATGTACTTTTGGGGGTTTAGCTTCATGTCATGTTTCCTCATCTAATCGAAGGCTTCTTACAGTTCCTTGACATGATCGTTGGGTTACTTGCTTTTGACGATCATGTTGTCAATGTACACCTCCATGTTTCACCTAATCTAGGGCTTGAACAACTTGGTTACTATTTGCTAAAAGGTAAGATCATATAATAATACATGCCAAAGTTAGTGACAAAAGAGGTATGGACTTCCCTAACTTCTTTTTGACTAGCATTACGTTTGCTAGCTTGGTTGGATACTTCTCTTCTTTGGAAAAGTTGGCCTTAATTAGCTTCTGCACTTCTTCCTTTATCGCAGCCTGCATTTGTGGCATAAAAATGTCTCTTCTTCTATTTGATAGGTCATATAGTGGAGTCGATGTTGAGGTTGTAGGTTGCTAAATTGAGGGAGATCCTAGGCATGTTGCCAACCAAGCAAACCTATTTGAGTTGGCTTATAGGAGGGCAACTATTTCTTCCTTCACCTTATATGGGGTCTCGATCCTGACTGTAGTGGTCTAGTCAGGAGAGGTGCCAATCTGCATCCCTTTTGTTTTTATTGTCTAGCTCACCTCTTTTAGTCGACTTCTCTTGAAGGTTGGTCTCTAAGGTGAAGACCCCATTTGCTTTGGTGGCCTTGACATAGAGCTCTTGAGAGAGCTTCTAGTTGCATCTAAAAATTCCTACCCCAGTGGGGTTTAGGAATTTAATCTTCAGGTCCAGGGGAGAAGTGATGAGCTTAAACACATTTAAGTTCAATCGTCTCAAGAGAGTGTTGTAGGGGGAAAGGTAATCGATTATGATGAACTCCACTAGTTATCGGGTGACGTTGTCATCATTGCTATGTTCTATATCGAGGGTGATGTTTCCCATAGCTCGAACAGTGCTCCAATTGAAGCCAATGAGATTATGATGGTAAGGTTCATCTTGATAGAAAACTTGCTCCTCATCCTTGTGTACATATGCAAGAAGAGGATGTCAGTAGAGTTGCCGGTATCCACCATAATCTTGAGGACCTTGAAATTTGTGATCCTTACCCCTAAAACAAAGGCATCTTGATGAGGGGTGTCTATCTCCTCTAGGTCCTCATCTGAGAAAGAGATTGAAATATTAATCTTCTGTCTCTTCTCTCTAATAGCCAGCACTTTGGACAGGGCGTTAGTCGAGTTGCTAGTGCTTGGTTGACTCCTAGGTGTAGCCCCTCAACAATTATGTTAATGATACCATTAGGGGCTCGATCATTGTGGCGGTCTTCATTCTACTCTACTTGGGTACCCTTAGTTCACCACCTCTAAGGTGCCCTATCTTCATCGTCATTAGAATGATCATCGTTCCTTTGTTGGGCTACATATTCACCAAAGAAGCCTTGTTGAATAGCATACTCAATTGCATTCTTCAGCTGGAAACATTCATTAGTGGTATAGCTATGCTCGTTGTGGAACTGACAATACTTGTTCAAGTTTCAGTGATTGGGGTTCCCCTTCATTTTAGGGGGTTTTTACAATAGATCTTTGTTTCGCACCTCAGAATAGACTTGTGATGGGCTAGTTTAGAGGGGTGTGCCATGTATAAATGGGAGGGAGAAGTGTGTTTTGCTTGGCTCAGTGCTTCTTATTACTTGAGCCTTCCCCCTTAACTTTTCTTGGTGACCTGCTACTAAGGCGATCTTTTATGGATAATCTTTCTTTGTCCTTCTATCCGCTCAATCTTTCTCGGTTGGTGTTGCTCTTGGCGCGAATATTGTCTTCCTAGCTTATGTATTTCTAGGCCTTATTCTAGAAATTAGCTAGGGTCTTTAACTTACCCTCCATAAGTGATTGGAAGAAGTCTCTTGAAGGTCATATGCCGAACAATGCGGCATAGATTGCTATTCCCTTGTCCAGTTGAGGGATCTTGACTATGGCATTATTGAACTAGGCTACATACTTTCGTAAAGTCTTGCCTTCACTCCACCTTATTAGGTATAAGGACCAAGTGTCCTTGGATGGGGGCTTACTAGCCTTAAAATGGAGGCTAAACCTTTATGCTAGCTCATTAAAAGAGTCGATGGAGTTCTCGAGCAAGTGGCTAAACCATGTCTAAGCTGCTTTCCTTAATATACTTGGGAAAGCCTTACACATAATAGCATTCTCATGACCATGAAGGTTTATAAGGGTATGGAAGTGGAGGAGGTGATCATCAAGATCACTAGTGCCATCATATTGGTCTAAGGTAGGAAGCTTGCTTTTAGGAGGTAACACTTCATCTTGGATATCCTTAGTGAAGGGAGTTTTGTTGTTGGCTACCAGCCCGACGTAGTCAGCTACTTTGCTCTCCTGTTACTTAGAGAGCCTTCTCATGATCATACGGAGCTCCTTAAAGTTAGCATTGTGTACTGGATGAGCTTGATGCTATAGAGCATCCCAGTGCTTTGCGGGAGTCAATTACCTACTCATTGCTAACATGGATGCGATCATAGGTAGCCATAGATTGCGTTGGCTGTTCTTACGCTAGGGGATTAAGTTGTTGATCCATGTCATTGTCCTGCTACTGTTGTTGGTTATTTTGCCTAATATGGGCATCATAAGCTTCAGGTAGATGGGTCTAAGCACTACGCCTCTCAACCTCTTCAAAGTGAGCATAAAGCAACCTATTTTGGGCAACAAATTCCTTAAGTAGGTGCTCCGAGTGTTCTGGGCACTACTTGAGTGTTTTCTTAGGTAAAGGCTGATTTTCAGCATGGTTCACCAACTGGTGGTTCTCTAGGTCGTTAATGTGAGACATATTGTTGATTAATGGTGGTGTTTAGGTAGGAAATTGGATTAGTTTTCCCACATAAATGGCCCCAAATATCATCTTAGGATATTGGCTAGTAGAGATTTAGGAAGGAATTGGGCTTTATGTAACTAGATTAGCTTACAAAATAGAGAATGGTGAGGGAGCATCAGGGTGTTATCCAGCTTGGCTATTTCGATGCTTAAGTTAGGCACGTATATGAAGAGAGTAAGAGTACTCAAAGGCATAATTTGTGCTTAAGTATGCAAATTATCAAGTGGTTTATTGTTGGATGATGGCCTTATATTTATAGAGGAGTAGAGCGGACAATTAGAGAGGAGTTAGTGGGCTGAGGTTGCATTTGTAAGTATTAGGTGGTAGAGCTATGATGTCTAATGTAGTTTACAAATGTAGGAGGTGGTTGTTTAACTTAGTCGTTGGCCTTATCTATATTCTTCTAGCCATTGGTGATTATTATGGTTAGGCAAGCCACATGATCGGCCTGGGTTGAGGTCAGCTATTAGGGGGAAGGCTGAGTCTACAAGGGGTGCATCTTAGGCCATAAGCCTTAATGGGTTGGCATCAGCCTAAGGAGCTTATGTCTAAAAGGTAAGGCTACAAACTAATTGAGTTGAGTCGAGCTTCTAAATGCTTAAGTTCGGCTCGTTTAAAAATTATCGAGCTTAAGTCGAGCTTTTTATCGAGACTGAAATTAAGACTTAAGCTTGGCTAGTTTAAATAAATGAGCTTTATCTTGAGCTCTATCTTAAGCTCGAGCTTGGCTCATCCACTAATGGAGCTTGTGTTTAGTCGTGTCTAAAGAGAGTCGATCTCAAGCCTATTAATGAACTTAAGTATATAAAATTAAGAAATATATAAATAAATATAGTAATAGATAGTGAATAAGGATTAAAGCATATCTTATATATTATCCTATAATATATTTTATATTTATATATATTATATAGATATTAGCCTTTAAATTTTAATAATATATAATATTTGTAATATATATAAAATTTGTAAACCTACTCATGAGTCTAAATAAGCCAGCTCGCGAACTTAATTGAGCTGACTTGCAAGCTTGAACTAGAGCTCGAGCTTGGCTCGTTTAGATAAATAAGCGTCATCTTGAGCTCGAGCTTAGCTCATTTACTAATCGAGCTTAGCTCATTTACTAATCGAGCTTAGCTCATCTTGAGTTGAGTTGAGCTTTAAACAAGCCAAGCTCGAGTAACTCAGTTCATTTACAGCCTTACCAAAAGGCCTTATTAACCATTTTAGTTTATTTCATTCCATTTAGGGCCGTTCTTTCATATTGAATGTGACATTGTTATTAAATATATATATTTAAATATATATATATATTAGTTGTTTGTATGCTTGTACATCTAATACAAGTGGTTCCTAATATAAAAATTAAAAAGTTAATAAGTTCGAACTTTTTGCCTTTGCTAATTGTATACCTAAAATTTTTTAATCCATAATTATAAAAGTGAAACCAATAAATATATAAAAAAAAATCAAATTAGAGAAAATAAACTTACACTTCTAGATATACTAATTTTATAGCTAGAATTTATCGATGATTTTAGGCTTAGGGTTGCATGTTGAGATCCTTTTGATGAGGAGGTGATTTCTTAGAAAATGGATATCCTTAAATTACATTCTTTAAATTTTCCTTTATTTTTGTTATGTGTAATCAATAGTTGTGACTACATATGATGATATCATAGGATATTTAAAAAATATATATTATCTGAACTATTGATTTACAAATTGAGGAAAATTAAGAGGATCTAAATCCAATTTTTTGAATACCATTATCTATTTGGTAGTGTCCAAATAAGGTGTCAAGGTATCCATTACTATCCCACATGATAAAATGATTGATTTACATTTGCTCATAAAGTTAGTATGAACATACATACATACACATATACATATATTTATGATTAATATATATGGTTGAATATATATTCATTATATATGCAATATTAAATGTAAAAATGTCATGCCCCTAAATGGAGCTTAGAAGCGGCATCCCTATAAGCCATTATTTAGTGTGTACACCTATTGTTTGATAACCATCTCATGGTTAGAGTGCATGAGATTCTAATTACTATACCTATAACCTATTTAGAATATCCATTTACTCCTATAAATACTCATAAATATATAAGATTTGGAATTAGCCTATTGGCTTGTCCTTATGAGACCTATAGATAATAATCTACAAATATATGTTTAATATCAACTATCTAAGACCATAGAGAGTTGGTACCCCCTACTAGATAACAAGACTGGGGAACCATTTAGTACTAATGATCTTAAATTGGATTGAAAATCCAACCAAAATATTCCCATACTTGTATTATTGCACTTGGAACAATATGCTTTTTCTTTTCAATCTATAACTTGTCTATCTTACTATCTTGTCTATGCTTATCCTATAAGATTTTTGAAGAAGGGATCAATTCACTCTTCACTTGATGTCCTAAACCACCTAGCTTTTGATTAACATGCAAAAGGATTATAGAGTAGTGAGCAAAATAATAGCTTAGTGAGATTAACTCTCAAATCACATTGTCAAGCAAATATCAAGTGAGTTATCAAACGTTAGGGATGCAATATAGTAGTACATCAACCATATGTAATGCAATAGGCTTATAAGGCCTTTTGGATATCTTATAAGGTTTGAATTTATGGCCTCCGAGACGGGTAGTTGAGAGACCATTCCTACACGTTAGCCTTATAGTTCTGAATTTAAAGAATTCGTTGGTGAGTATCGTGGTCATCTATATTGATCCACTTATGGAACAATGCAATCCTTATCCCCATACTAGAACTACATAAAATAAATAGACATTCCAATTCCAAAGTTAGCTAGTAAACCATTTTTGTGCTCTAATAAGAGGGTATAGTCTTTCGGTATGGTGGTAGTTCCTAATGTAATACCCCTTACATGCAGAGAGAAGGAACTCTAATCATCGCCTTTTAGTGTAGTTGCTTGGAGTACATCGAAACTCCGAAGTTAAGCATGCTTAGGCTAAGCAATCTTAAGATGGATGACCTCTTGGGAAGCTGCTACACCAGGGGATAAAACTGTACGGTGTTCTACTCCAAAGCAGACAATACCTTGGTGGGAAGAGTTCTGGCTGGGTTATTATAGGTGGTATCAGAGAACTCTACCAGTCGGAAGGGTAAGTTCTTGCTTAGTAGTAATCCTGGACTTGTGTAACGAAACTGACGAGGGCGTTAATTTTGTAGGGGAGGGGGGGTGGAGTGGATTGTAATACCCCTTACATTCGGAGAGAAGGGACTTTAATCATCGAGGGGTTTTTTAATGTAGCGGTTTGGAGTACATCAAAACTACGAAGTTAAGCATGCTTATGTTAGAACAATCCCAAGATGGGTGACCTCCTGGGAAGCTGCCGCACCAGGAGACAAAATCGTGCGGTATTCTATGCTAAAGCGGACAATACCTTAGTGGGAAGAGTTCTAGTCGGGTCGTTACAGGTAATATCAGAGCATTCTACTAGTCGGAAGGGCAAGTCTTTGCTTGGTAATAGTCTTGGATTTATGTAACGAAACTGATGAGGGCATTAATTCTATAAGGGGGGTGGATTGTAATACCCTTTACATGAGAAGAGAGAGAACTCTAATCTTCAAGATGCTTTTTGGTATAGCGGCTTGGAGTATGTCGGAACTTCGAAGTTAAGCGTGCTTAAGCTAGAGCAATCCTAGGATGGGTGACCTCTTGGGAAACTGCTGCACCAGGGCACAATACCATATGGTGTTCTATGTCAAAGCAGATAATACCTTAGTAAAAAGAGTTCTGGCCAAATCATTATACCTAAAGGTTGGAGCAAGGTTACATATGGAGAATCACATCCATATGACCTCCCCATTGTGCTATGTAGTGCTGATGGCCTTCTTATAGGTGCAAGGGATATGCTATGCATGATTAGGTTATCTTTGTAGCCAAGTCATTCATAGGTTCTTTTTATAAGTGCCAAAAAAATAAGGTAGACACTCCAATAGCAATAATAAGAACAATATAAAAGCAATCAAGCATTTATAATTTTATTTATCTTAATAGCTAGTGTGGCATATCAAACAAGAAGTTTAAATCACATGCATATATTCCCTTATCCTTACACACATTGCATAGCCAAATAATTAATAGGTTAGGTTCAATATCTATGCTATCAAGCACATGTAAGTATGAAAATACTCGAGTATCACTCACTTAGGCTTGTTGAGCCTTGATCAAGATGATCTTCAATGGTAGTCATCCTTTTGTTAGTGTAAGTTACCTAGTAGAAGTGTATAAGTAAGTAAGATTGAATTCTTTAAGAGTGCAACTCCTAATCTTTGGTAGCTTCCAAGGCTTTCTTGGTAGTATCATGTAGCTTTCTTAACTAAGTTCATGTTATCATTTCCCAATTCGATAACCTAACTTGTCTTAGTCATGCTTTACTTATTTCTTGTTAGAATTACAGAAATGAATAGGAGTTTTGAAGCTCTTTCATCCAACATCCATTTATTATTGATTTTGGGTTGTTTGGTAAGGAAAATATGAGTCAATAAAAAATGGTAGATGATGAAGCAATTCTTTCACTATTGTTTATTTACTTTAGTGTCATACCTCCCTGTTTAGAGGTAATTGGTTAAGGGATCCTTAGGAGCCATTTCTTGGGTTCCAAAGCTTTCTAACTCGACTTTCAAGTCCCTCTTATGGTCTAACGAGTTTTGACTTCATTTAACTAGGTGCATTCACTTTAGTGTTGTTATTTAGGTATTTGATTAGAGCTTGAAGCTTTATTAATATCTTGCTCATTTAGGGAGTTATTTCTTGTGGTCACTTTTGGTTTTCTCTAATTATTAGGGTCCTTTTATGAGCTTTGTATTTTCATTCTTACACTAGGTTAAGTTTGACAACAGGCTCTCTCAAGCTCTTATGCTAAGCTCCATCTACAACTTTCATTGTAGGTAATGAGCTTTTGTTTAGGAATTGACCTTAGCTTAGCCTATTTCTTTCTAAGCTTCTCACTAAGATCAGGTTATACCCTCACTCATAAGCTCTTAATTAGTTACAATCTAACTCACCAAATGAGGCATAAATCCTTAGCCTCAATTTAATTGAAAATGCACTTCTTGTGTTAGTAATTAGCGGCTTGTTATCCTAACTTCGAATTAAGTTCCCTAAAGTTTATAGCTAACTCCAAAATTCTTCTCGAGGATAAGGCAAATCAACTTATACTCTAAAAAGACTAGAACTTAAAATGATCAATTGAACTTGTTTCTATGGAAACATCAATCTCCCATTCTTATTCATTCTTTCAAGTTCCAATTCAATAGTTTAAGTATTCTATTGTGACCTATACTGAAGTTTCACACCTAGGAGTTGAACTTAATGAAATAGAAATTTCTTGAAACCTAGAAAACATAGCTTTAGGATATTAGGAATCATTAGGACTTGATCTCACTCAATTTGGATGTCAGATGAGAAAATGGTAATCAAAATAAAATTATTGGATAGGTAAAACAAACAAAAGACAAAATAATAGGTGTCATTTTGAGGGGATGGTTCAAGTTCTTAATGGTTGATTTTTAAGATAAAATTTTACCATAAAAAATTTCGAGATGTTAAGGTTCTTTGGAATTTGGTTTCGCTCAATTTAGAAGTCATATGAGGAGATAATGAGTAAAATCAAATCAAGCATTAGTGAAAACATAACAAAAGAAAGATTGTAGATGTTGTTTAGGGAGGTTGGTTTAAGACCTTATTGATTGAGTTTTTACATGAAATTTTTAGGATGATAAACTTTGCTATGTTATTAACATTTGAGAGATGGAAGCTTGTTGCTTTAAGTTTTTAACAAGTTGTAGAAATTTCCATAATTTTGGTCAATGGTGGATAAATGACAAATGACAATGCAAAGGTATCCTCATCTAACTGTTTGTTCTAAGCCTCACCAATCGAGTTTCTTAATGAAACTCATTTGGGATAAACTTTAGGGTCTTAGTAAGATTTAAGAAGTGGAAGCTTAGTGTTTTGATATTCCTAGAAGTTGTAGTAACTTGGGGAGGTTTAGTTGACTGGATCTAATTTTTACCGCTAATCTCATCTAACTTATCCTAACTTGTTTTGGTCAATATCTTGTGCTTTTCTTATCAAAATTATGCAAATAAATAGTTCTTGTGAAGTTTATTCAATGTAGTTTCAGAATTCATAGGTCACACATGCCATAATCATTAACAAAAATTACAGTTTTTATTAGACAGATTGTATTGGACAGGAAGTGCTTCTAGCTAGTGCAGCTTGACTTGATTTAGCTATACCTCTATTGTTTCTTAATAAAATTTTGCAAATAAGTAGTCGTTGCGAAGCTTTTTAAAAAAATATTATGTTTTTACAGGCCATGCATGTTTTAGAGGTTAGGATAGAATGTGGTAAATTTGAATAGCACATAGGGTTTTATGTGTATATGTAGGTAAGAGCATAATATCTTGTTTTAGTCATAACTTGAGCATCGTTTATCAAAACTTCACAAATAAATAGTCATTGTGAAGCTTATCTAGTGTACTTTTGGTTTCTAAAGTCTAGATTGGTTTTAGAGTACGAGGGAAAATGCAAAAATTCAAAATAGTTCACATTAGAATAGAGTATTCGGTTGATCATTCATATGCATTAAAGGAAGTAGCAAGTTTAAGATACCATATTGATTTGGGTGTTCTAACACTTAAAGTTTATCTTAAATTATCTAAAGAACCTCATGTATGAAGAGTTGGCTTCAATAGGGTGTGATTAGTAGCATGTGACAATATATCAATTTCCAAATAAGTAAATTACACATAGCAATGAAGGAATTCAAGCTTCAACTACCATGTCTATGCATGGCGTTACTCTGAACTAATTTCTTTGTCATTGATCACTTGGGATATTGAACGAACCTAACATGTAGAATCTGAAACTAGAACAAATTAACTTAAAGGACTGGATTTTTGCACAACATGAAGAGAATAAGAGCTGTATTTTACAAAAAATGGGGTTTAAGACTAGTTCATTACTATTGTTGTTTGAATAGTGAAAGAATGAAGAGAAATCTTGTTACCCACACTTGGAATTATTTGCATCTTTGAAGACTAGTGTGGAAATGCTTGCATGTGAGTTTTCTGTAGGGTTTTGAGAGGAAATGGGGACTGAAGATGAAAGAAATAGAAGAGGTGAAGGGGAAGGAGTGAAATCAAGAGAGAAGGAGTGAGAGAATGGTGGGTAAGGTATTGAATGGAAGGAAGGAAAGGAAATGAGGTGTTTTTTTTTTTTTTTTTAATTTCTCATTTTTTTAGTGCATAATCGAGGCTTATGCTAGCTGCATTTGATGGAAGTAAAAGCCTAGACTAGTTTACCTAAGGGTATAGATATAATTCCTAAACATGGGAACTTAAACTAATGATTGAACTTCTAAAATTTCATTGGTTTGAATTGTTGTCATAACAAATCCAATTGATACTTTTCTTATGGTATTATTTGAAATTGAACAAAATATGATATAAAGAAATCGGAATATCTACATGGTGCTTCTTATCTCCTATATGGTGTGTAAATTAGGGTTGGTTCAGGATATGAATCAGACTATATTGGATAGCCTACAAGAATAAATTATTTGATTAAGGCATTATATTATATATACAAATATATAGTGATAAATATAAGACTCTTCTTTCTTTTTTTCTTTTTTATTTACAAAGTTTTGTTATTTTCTTTGAATCTATATTGTTTCGAATCTAATTGCTTTATTTTAGCTAGTTTGGGAAAATTAAAGCTTCGTGTGCCATATTAGCGGTTTTCTTATTAGTCATGGCTAATATTAGTGTTATTCCTAAAATTGACCTATTTATCTAGGATTGTCCAATTGGATAGTTCAAGAAGGTTTTTCAATGTTCGCCTTCGTCTCAAGCTTTCTTTGGATCCTTATTATAAATGTTCTATTGATCATTGATGTCATCATCGCTTTAGTTATGTTGAGCTCTATTTTGGTTTTACTTAACTTAAATAAGCTTAGCTTGCTTAATATAAATTACTTGACATTAAATTAAGAAAAAAATTTTTTCTTTAAAAAATATTTCGAAAAATTGAAGTCGTCAATTAGTAAACTAGTAACAAGTGAAATTATAGTTTTTGGATAGGAAAATTCTAATTTAGCTATTAGTTTGCAAATATTCTAAAAAATAATTTAGAAAAAATAAAACCGAAAAATCTAAATTTGGGAGCTAACCTATTAAAGCTAAGTTACCATATAAAGATAAAAAAAACTAATGGGCTTTATTTCTTATAATTTTCCTAAAAGTACTAAAATATGTATAGATATGTAAAATGGTAATTAAGATGAATTTTTAATAATTTTTATTACGAATTTTCTAAAAAAAGGAAAAAAATTTTTCATTTTGTTTTTTATATATATGGTTGTTTTGTAAGTGCCTATGTATCCTCTAATCAAAATTAAACTAATGTAGTTATTTTTTTAGAAAAGATTTATTTAGTTAATTTTTTAAAGAAAAATCGAACCAGATTTACATTATTTATCAATTTGTTATATTTTTTTTAAATTTAAAAAGATCTAATTTCATGAATCTATTTTTAAAAAATCTAGTTAAGATTTTTTTTAATTAAAAAAAATACTATGTGTCAAAAATTAATTTTTCTAAATCCTAAATGCAAAATATATTAAAATACAATCTAGATACATACCTTCTCTAAAAATATGAATCTCGAGGGAAATATATGTAACTTTTTCTAAAAATGCAATTTTGGGTAAAAAAAAAATGCAATTTATCTAAAAATTGCAAAACTCAATGACTTATAATCTATTAAAATTTATTAAAAAACCTATATTGAAAAAACATGTTAGTAAAATAAAGTGATTAATTAAAAAAACGAAATAAATAACTAACTAAAATGATTTACTTAATTACCTATGTAGGTCGAATCGTACACATGACCAGCATGTTCATGCTATGAAATGATCGTAGACGATGGATGTGCACCCTAAATTGTTGCGTGATTGAATGTAGCTTATGTGTGCTTATTGGAGTGTAGTGAATTGGACGGCATGAAGTGTGATGTGTACAGTGATCGGATGTAGTTGTGTGCCGTAAGTTGCCACGTGATTGGACGTAGCTCGTATGTGTGTGATTGTATAGTGCAACATACGTGTGTGAGTTTGGACAGTGCAATGTGCGTATATGAGGTTGTGTTTGGTCGGTGTCGCGTTTGTGTTGCATTTGGTCGACGTCTTGCAGTAGTGTATGAGTGTTACATCGTGCAACGTTGTATGTATGAATGAATTGTGGAGTGTAGTGTGAACGGTGTGAACCGCGATGTGGACAGTACATGATGTGTACTATGAGTGTTCATGTCGAGTATGTGCTAGACGTGGGCGAGTGTGAGTGCTGATCATGTGCGTGTGTTGTGTTAGTGAGTATGCAAGCATAGACGTGGAGATCGGTGCTTGAAGTGCAGTGCAACGATGTGATGTATGGCTATTGTGTTCGTGATTGGGTTGTGTGTGAGAGGACGTGTTTTGTGCGTAATTATGTGTGTAAGTGGATGTGAGTATGTGTAGTGAGGATAGTGGACAATGGCGTATGTGAAAGTATAAAGCTACTACATGTGAATTAGAAAATTATATAGATGCTTTTGTTTGGAGTAAGGGTTGGAGATGTGTGTTGATGGATCTATGTTGGTGAATTTGTGCACAGTGGTATGAATAGTAGATGAATTATGGGGGGATTATGACATGTGTATATAATGTGAATTGTGAAAAACGTGTATTTTTTACAAGTCAATATCCACTATTTATAAGCCATAAATTTGAATCTTTCGATTTTTTTTTGTTGCGAAAATTTAATCTTAATAAATCTAATATTCAAAAGATACGATAATACTCAATTTGGATTTATTAAATTTATTGAAGATTCAATCAAGTTTCTAGAAACCTTATATTTATTTGGGCTTTCTATTTTGAGCCTATAATACATGTTAACCCATTATTTTAACTTAATATAAATTAGATAGAAACTCGCTTTATATTTGATTAGACTAAAAATATTTTTCAATAAAACCTAATTATTTAACAGCTTGGAATTTATTAAATTAAATGTACATCTTCAACTATTGTTAGATTTGACCCTAAACGACTTGACTTAACTTGATACTTTTATTATTTTATTATTATTTTTTCAAATTTTTGATTTTTTCTTTATAATTATTATTTTCTTATTTTTTTAATTTATTATTTTTTATTTTATTTATATATATTTTTTCATTTCTTATTTTATCTCTTAATCTAGCCTAATAAGTTAAAAGAAAAAAAAAAAATACTAAAATAAAGAATGAAAAAAATGTGATGTCTACAAGTTGGTCGTAATCTTGAACTAATTAGTGATTGACTTGTCTTCAATGGTATGGGTATCACTTTCATTTTTAGATAAATATGTCAAATTTTCAAGACCTCACAAAAAATAAATAGATATGGTGTTTTATGTGTTATGTGATAAAGACCATATTACAATAATACGCATAACATAACCTATGAAATAAAGTAGGATATTATATATTATGTTAGTGACAATGTTACCATGACTACTATAACTTTACACTTTCTTGCAATTTTACATTTAAATTTTCAACTTGTCAAATTGTATTCGTAATTGAAATTTTGGTTGTTTCTATTACTATCTCTATTGTGTTATTATAACACTATTAATCTGGTCATGATAAACAACCAATGAGTTTGCAACATGCATAATTTCTTATTAGTAAAGAGTAAAAAGATAAATATATTTAGAAAAGTAAAAGTAGAGAAATGAAGAAAAATGAAAAGTAATATTACTTGTGTTGATATGGATATGTTATCAAATAAATTAATAGGAAATTATACATATTGTAAATTTATTGGTTGTTTGTGATGACTATAAAGACAATATTACAACAATATAATAAAGGTAGTGATAGTAACAACAAATATACAATTTAAAAAGTTGAAAATTCAGGTGTAAAATTACAAAAAAAATATAAAGTTCAAGTAGTCATGGTGACATTACTTCTATTATGTTAACAATAAAACTAGATACATACTAAATATATATAGCAATATTAACTACATTGTTGTTTATCATATATACTAAATGTATATCATGAATGGATATTTTATATTTAATCTGTCTTTTGATATATATAAGCATGTATTGTATATGAAATATATATATATCTATGTATTGGATATCTTATAATTCATATCATGTTGTACAATTCATCTCTCTCTCTCTCTCTCTCTCTCTCTATATATATATATATATATATATAATATTTGTTGAAAATGAATCCTTTAAATTTACCTTTTCTATATTTTTCTAAATTCGTCCTTTTAAGATGCTGCAATGTCTAACTAATAGATAAGATTATAAGAGAAAAGATGGAGTTATGATAATGTCATAAGTTATTCTAAATTTTAGAAGAACTTAACCATGGTAAATTTATGAAAATTTAGAGAAGAAAAATTAGAGGATCCAAATATGTTATACAATACATATGCTTTGAAAAGTAAAGGATAATTTTGATATTCTAATCTAATGTAATCATATTTACTACTTAAGCTAGGATAAACTTAGTAACTCTTAAGTGTAGTCCTCCTTATATCCTAAATCACAAAATCTCTAACATATACCAAAAACATGATTGGATTATTTTTATCTTATTCAAACCTTTATCTTATAAAGTAACTTCATTTTAAAATAAGAAGCAAGTTGGTCATTTTCACCCTTATTCTTTCGTAAAAAGGACATGAGAACCTTTGTTTTCTCCTATAAGAACCTTAGCTATAATTATAAAAAAGTAAGGAAGCTCTCTCTCTCCCCCTCTTTTTATATTAGGCATTGAATAACTTTTACTCTACTAGCACCAAGCGAAATTTTTTGTGGGATTCTAAGGTAAAATGTGAAATTCTCCATAGGATTCTAAGGTAAATTCTATGATTTGAATATCTTTATTCACACATTGTGTAAAGTTTTCATTTAAGGAATGAAAAGGCATTTGAACGTAGTGTAGTTGGCATAGGTTCTGTAGTATTTAAAGTTTATTTTGTTTTCCACTCCATCTTCATTTTATGGTGATTGCCCTAAAACTTAGAGTATTTATTATCATATTTAAAATTATCTTATGCGCTTATGATCATAAATATGAGACATAGTGGAATGTAATTATGTTTTAAATCATTAATTGATTTTGTTAATTTTGTTTTTCTAATTCTTATTTAATTAGTTAGTTTTGGAGACTTGTGGTGTACTAAGGAGTTGGTGACAAAGTTGAGAACACGTTATTTGTTGATAAGATTTGGTGGTTGATTTTTATTTTGGAGTGTAGATATGTTTGAGTTGTTTTAAGATTAGGCTTCACTGTTGAGAATTTAACTTGAAGTGTATTAAAAGCCAAAGTGCTTTACCGCATTAGGGGCTAAGGAAAGAACAATCAATTGAACTTTAAAAATGGTTGATGATTTTTCTCCCTTGAGAAGGTTTTGGTTGGCTAATTTTAATGTATTCAACTGGTTTGGTTGCTTTTTATGGTTTTAAAGTCAAGAACATGTTTTTTTTTTTTCTTAACACGATAATTGAAGCATTACTTAATTATTTTTTGAATAATGATGGGATTTTCATCAAAGTTGGATTTTTTTGCATAATAGTGAACCAATCTTAGGTACATGGGTAACAATTGTTTTTGTGTAGGATTAGATAATAAACTTAATAGTTAATTAGCTACAAAACTCCTTGTTTGTTGTTTATGTATACATTAAGGTAGAAACCAATTGGACAGGTATGTCGTGGATTGATGTTCCTTGCCTATTCATAATCAAGCACTTAGGATGAAGTGGCTACTAGTTTAGGTATTAAACCATCACATGTTAGGCAAGTCATATGATAGGATTGCTTTGATGTGAGTTAGGCTTTCTAAAGAGAAGTTGTCATGAGTTATATCGGTGGTATGGCACACTATTGCATATGATTATTATGGATTGGTTGACTAGTGTCAAATATGCATAAAGAACTCATTATAAGGCAATTTGACACTTATACTCTAGGAATTTGAAGATCTAAAATTTTGATTCATGGACTTCAGTTTTTTGTATAATAGGTTTACTTATGCTTGCTGCTCTTACTAAAGTTAGGTAATTATCTATGCTTATGTTTGCTAATTGCTATTGCTTGTGCATTAGTATATCTATCTAGGTATATATGTGGTCTATTATATACATGTGATACAAAGTTTTCTCATTAACTTAGACTAAAGTTTCGTAGCTCCATGTTTGTAGCATTTCGTTTCAATTTCAGATGATTTACTAGAGATTAACACTTGTGATTATTGATAAGTGTAAATTACTTTACACTTTCAAGGCATGTTTAGGCATATAATTGATCATAATTGTGATTTAGTTCTTAAGATTTGGTACTTAATTGTGTAATGTATTAATTTTGGGTAAATCACGAGCAAGGGGATGAAATTTACACAAGAACAATGACTTTTAAGTCAATCACAACTGTGAAGAGAAGAAAACTTTGAAGTAGAAATAAGAATTATTCAATCACGGATGTGATTAAGAATGATTGCATTGATTACGCCCTTCATCACAGGCGTGGAGGAAGCACCGATGATCGAGGAAGCACCGATGATCCCCTTGTCAATTACAGCCATGATTGCATAGTAAGAGGGTGATTATGCCCTCAGGCGCGATGAGTTATAATGAAGCAATGAGGATTTCACATCCATTATTATGGTCGTGATTGGTGAAGAACCTTATTTTTTGAGACGGTTGCGCCCCCAGTCACAGGCATAATGGAAAGGGCACAACTATTCTTTTTCATCCTTTTAACACGATTTAGTATGTGGAAAACATCAAGTGGTGTTTTGAAGAGGTAGATTTGAGTCCTTTGACAAGAAGAGTATAAATATATTGTGACTTTTGGAATAAAAAAAAAGGAAGAATAAACATCATTTAGAACATCAATTCATAAACCAACACCTAATCATCTGTATTTGTACCATTGTGTTCCAATTTACAGTATAGTTTTCTAAGTATTGTATCATACATTTCCCGGAATTACTTGAAAGAGGTGATGTGAATTCAACCATTCGTTTGTGTAAAGATTTCTACAGTAGATTAAGAATGGGGTTGTCTTTCTTACTTGTCTTACGTTAATTTCTTTGTTATTCCTGTATTTTATTGATACATTTTGTTATTTCATCATGTATAAGTAGTACTTAGGACTTGCTACATCAACTTAGTATGAACAAGTATGTGATTCCTGATAATTGTTAGTTTTGGCGAATTAAACTTAATCAATCTAAGTATAGTATAGTGCATGACATTGTCTTAGGCCAGATTTCATTAGAATATGTTAAGAGATAATTCTATTGAATAGATCTAATTTATCGGAACAATTTACTCTTGATAATAGAGATATTATCAGGAAAGTTGTTGCATTCTTAGAGAGAATGATGAATGAACATTACATTAATGCAACTGAAATTAGCTATTAATTCATAAGAGATTCTAATGGATATAATTAGGATTAGAAGTAAGTAGTTCTAAGAAGAATGCTTAAATACCTTTAATTTCCTACAGATAACAAGTACTAGGATAAAAAGTATAATGGTAATATCATACCAAGTGGGTGAACAAGTTTGTATGTTAATCATTGTAGTATTAATAGTGTCTGTAGCAGTTGTGGTGGATTAGTGTAGTTTAGCTAGTAAATTAGATATTTTAATCTTTCCATCACTTGATAGGTTTGATCATTAGTTAATAGGAATAATAATAAATACTAGTGTTTGAATCCTTTTTCTCAGTGAAGATGACCCTATACTCATTTATAAAACAATAGGAATACTTGCCTGTTGAACTAAGTTAAGGATAGAATATAGGAATTTAA
Organism: Lumnitzera littorea; assembly: GCA_024138015.1. Classification (NCBI taxonomy): domain Eukaryota; kingdom Viridiplantae; phylum Streptophyta; class Magnoliopsida; order Myrtales; family Combretaceae; genus Lumnitzera; species Lumnitzera littorea. The sequence goes on from JAMXBB010000007.1 coordinate 21,769,940, forward strand.
ATTGTAAAACTCAAAAACTCAAATTAGAGGTGATCAATTATTCTGGATATTGTCTCTTGTTTAGAAAGTGAGAATAATGCTAATGCTACTTACTACTATGGACCAGATTTTATTTAGATTTAGGTGAAGTGGTAGATTAGTAGATCTCTAGGTATTTTATAGTTTTGGAGATTGTGATCATTGTCATGAAAAATAGTTTTTGCTATAAATTCAAGTCGATATATGTAGACACCCCTTTTTTTTTTTATCTTTTTATTTATTTAAGAAAGGGTCCTTTGTAAAAAAAAAAAAAAAAGAAAATCGAAATCAATAGAAGAAAATCCAATTTGCTAGAATCCTAATCCAAAACAAATCGGATTGATTTGTTGGAGTTGTTATTATTTGGATCTAATACAATTATAGCCAAATGATTATTAGGGATAACAAATCAAATATGACATTGCTAAATCCAATCACATAAAGATTTGTAAAGATTCAAATCTAGACTAGTATTTATCAATTTAGATTTGAATTGATCTAAGAGATTCGTTTTTAGGATCTATAAATAGGGAACAAAGCAGTGAGAAGAGGTGGTGGTGGTGGTGGGGGTGGGGTGGGTGTGATCTTTTTCTTCATCATAAAACACACACTTCACGATTTGCTAGATCACTTTCTCTAAAAATCCAATCACCTTTGCCGACCATCTTTTGACAAAACCCAATTGCTCCATACTCATTCTCCTCCATGCCTACAAACACGCATCACTCATCCTCAACTGTGCATAGTACAACACCCTGACCCCCTTCGTACGACACACACAATGACAACATACTACAAGCAGCTACCTAAGCACTTCACTGTGGCACTAGACCCTCTTGATCCTCCCTTAGGCTTGATATAGTGCACAATCACCATCCTTCGAATTCAATTGCCTCTCTTGCATCAAATCGACCAATCCCAATGCTATCGAGGAACACCAACACCATCCATCTAAGTTCTTCACGTAACTATAATAGACCTCATTATTACATAGCACCAATAAGGAAATTCAATCACAGCATGGACAGTTGCTACACATCCCCAACCATAAATGACTCTTGTGTCGTTTAGACTATTGCTGTACATGCCAGCATTGCTGCAACTTGTAGTAGCGTAACTCAAACCCATGACTAAGCTTATCTCCAACAAACGTTAACTCAATGCAATGCCCAATAGTATTGCTTACAGTTAGTCGTAAGCCCCACACTTTTGATGCTCTTCTTCATCACGTGATTGAATGCCTAGTCCAATCCGTAATAGCCACTCCATCCATGCTTGCGTAGCAACAACAACCCAAGTGTGATTTGATACACCACATACACTGTAGCACATTAAATCACGAAACATGACACAACTACGTACGGAGATTCAATTGCAGCATCAGCATACAGCAACACTCAACATTCCAGATGTACTGTTACGATAGTCATTCTCACACCATCCTTTTTTGAACCGAGTAATCTTAGACTTGCATGCTTCATTCATGCTTAGGTTCAATTCCTATCTTGCCTTTTTTTTTTTTAGTGTTTTATTTTACCCTTTGTTTGTTTCATAGTTTATTATTTGTTTATTTAAGGCCTATTTTAGGAATTTTTCTTTTAAAGAAAGAAGTGATGTCACTTAGAATTTTTTTTAAGAAGAAAAAAGAGCAAAAGAAACTTTTTTTTATTAAGATATTTTTTAGAAATTATGGAAAAATAGAACTTTAAGATAAGATCCATTTTTCTAGATTTTATTTTTAGTAAAAAAATAAATTAAAACGTAAATTTGGTTGTTTTTTGGAAATTAAAAAAGAACTAATACATTAAAATTTTTGAAATAAACTATGAATATCTAATCTCGACTAGCGGGTACGTAAACATTTTTTGGGAGTGTAAAATTTTTAAAAACTTTAGTTTTCTATTTTTTGTAAATTATAGCTTGAATTCCCCATTTTTTTTGCAAAAATAATACAATTTAATTTATTTAATAGTGATTAAGTTTTGTTTTAAAAGAAGAGGGCAATTTTGAAAACAAAATCTAATTTTAGAAAATTAATAGTGATATCTATTAGGGTTTAATAGGGTAGTACTTGAACTTAAGAAATTTAGTTTTTTGAATTCTTTTCAAAAAGGTTTTCAAAATATAGATTAGTGGCTAAATTAGAATCAGTATTCCTAATCGGTTCTAATTTAATCATCTTTCCCAATTTTACTGAGTAATAACTCCAAAATTTTTTAAAATAAAAAAATTGAGTTTCCTTTAACTTTAGTTGATGGTTTAAACTAAATCAGTCTAGCGTTCAGTTTAAATTAAGTTAAGGAAAATAAAATTAAAATAAGAAACCGAAAAATCGGGCTCGACAAGTTGGCGACTCCATTGGGGATGTCAAGAGGCTAGCCACTTAAATTTTTTGAAATTAGGATTATCTTTCAAAAAATACCTAAGTTGTAATTTGTCCATGGAAATTTTCTTTTGTTATTATTGTAAAATATAAATGTTTATACTGACCCTCTTTATTACAGTTCACCTATGGTTTTTTTTTTTTTCTAGGGAAGGGGGTAAGTGTGAAGGGAGGTTTTATTTCATGAGTCATATGTGTAGTAGATACAGTTAGAACCAGACTGTCTTAAGAACTTAGGAGGGAGGGGGGTAGGGGGTGCATTGTGTAAGGTTCAGATATTGTAGATTAACCACCTTTCGAAGCTAATCGAGCTATCCTACTCAAGTTTTGATGTGACTAGAGAATTGTTTTTTATTTTTTTTTTTTAAGAAACACATGAAGTTATAGAACTTGAGAACCTTTAAAACCTACCCTTTTACATACATGAAAACCCTTTTTTTTTTTCAAAGCATTGGTATAGACATGTAATGTAGCAAACCTGAACGAAGAAATGTAGTTGTGAAGTTATATTTTTCCTATATTTAATCTTCAACTATTTTGTAATTTTTCTTATAAATATTCTATAATAATTACAAGTAGAGTTTTAAATAGGATTTAATTATAATTTAAAAATTTTTAGATATGGCTATATCAAATCGAGCTGCCTTCGAAGAAATCCATGTTCATCTACCTCATGAGCCTAAAAAATTACTTCAGATTTGGTTCCAACTTTTCAGTCCAAATAGACAAGAATTTATTAAGAGCAAGATTAGACCTATACTATCTCTATGGAAGATCACTGTAAACGTTACCTTAATGTGAGTCTTAACACAATAATGGCAGCCTGAAGTTGTCGCATTTTGCCTCGGCTGACACCATTTAAGTCTAACCATTGAAAAGTACTCCAAATTGCTGTAAGCCCCTACTATTACTAATGATATCTATGTTTCAGACTTAGAAGTTGCTATACCGAAAATCTTTAGTAAGCTACCAAGAGTAATCGAGATAAACTAGGTTCCGATTTAAGGGAAGACGATTTGGATATGAGACATCATCTATACGTTTTCTGCTGAGTTGGAGCATAAAGATAAGTGAGATGTTTTCTGTGTAGACTTGGAAACTTGGTACGGGCACCAAGTCAACACCTATATTTTGGTGGTCTTCAATGCTATCTTATTACCCGATGAATGACGTTGGGTCCATTTCAAAGATGCAGAAATGGGGACTCAATTTATTGAAGGGAAGTCATACGTACCTGCTCTCTTAGCTAAACAAATTTGTTTATTGAATTATCACAAAAAGAAGAAAAGTGGAGATTTGAGGACCAATATGGTTATGATTTTGGTCTGGTTCATTAGCCACATGAGAAATCACTAACTTAAATTCAACTGAGTCGAGTTCACACAACGATATGACCTCATTAAGTTTTTCCAAGTGCAAATTGATGTGAACTGTGATTAAGAATAGACAAGGTCTATCGCTGAATGGGTCTAAGATTGTTGAAAGCTTAAAAAAGGACTTCAAGGGATATGGTGCACTAATAGATCTTCCAAAGACTTACGGCACAGTTTGATATAAAGAACGAGATGGTTTGGTGTGGGTACTCGCCACTTAGCCTTGTTTAAGGGTTAGGATAAGAGTGAGATGAGTGTAAACAAAGTAGTGTTTATGAGAGGAAAATGTCCAGTGTATTAATGTTCAATCTTATGTTTATAACTACAAATATAAGGGGTATTTGTAGACACCTAATTTTTGCCCCATTTACTTGTTTTTTATTTATTTTATTTTTATTATTTTTTTATCTTCTTAGTAGGCCCTAAATTAGAAAAAATTCAAAAAATAGGAAAAACCCATAGGTCACTTACAAATACGTGCATTGCACATATGGATAAGGTACAGGTTAACGACTTAACGGTATAACACATGGACTTAGTATTGGGTATTAGCTAGTAATTTGAAGTTTGAATCTCGCTAGGCACAAAGTGCCTTTTTCTTTTAGGATAGAATTCCTATTTTAATTGTAACAATGGTAATAATAAAAAATTAGTAAATAAATAAATAAAGTGCATTTGAGCTTGGCTTTGAATTCGGCATTAGATAGGTTCAAATCATGCTCGGTAGTTGACTTTGGTACAAATTATTTAAATTGAATATGGAAAATTCATCTCCATTACATAACGCGGATAAAAGATAGCTTAACTGTTAAGAGGGTTGTTGGTACATGGAGCAAACCCACATTCGATCCTTGGAGCAAGCGTTCAGGGACTTCATTTTATTTTCCTCAATCAGATGCATGTCGGCTTGCTATTGGCCGGCACATTTTTTTCTATCTCTTTCTTTTTTTTTTCCCTTCAGTTTCTCGCATCATATCTGCCTAACTAACCTACTTCAGCACCTTTTTTTTTTTGTCAATTTATCTTCATAACTTCACCAATTTAATGGCAAATAACGAAGATTGCTTGGGATAGTCTGTATTCAATCCAGTAACACATCCCAATTTAGACGTTTGGAGGATCAAATGAACTTTCGAAAGTTCAGGATACCTTGACCCAAAATTCCAACAATCTGTGAATCTGAGCAAAATAGAGGAAATCGAAGCATGCAAAAACTTTAATCTCGTCCTTCCAGCAGCTTATTGTGCCATTTCCTCTTTAAATTAAGATTACTCGAGCTTCATGGTCAATGCTGTGTTCCACTATTAAAAGCACTATCTAAGCTTAGCATCCCCCCATTAAAGAGCTTGCCAAAATCGACCTGAGCTTAGGAAGTATAAGTAGTGGCCTCTAATGATGAAAAAAAAGAGAGAAAAGAAAAAAAAAAAGAAGCAAAAAAATCACCTACACGAATCCAATTTCAAACTCTCCTTCTCTCACCACCACTACCCCTTTCTCTCCTCGAACCACTACTTGAACTACTCTAGTAGCCTAAACTAACCATGCAAACGAGCTCCTCGCCACCCAAAACTCCTACCTATACCTCTCCTTTACCCCTAGCTACTACCATGCCGAAGGAAAAAAACACCATTGTTGACCACCATACTCGAATGCCTTCCAAAACACCCCCAAATGCTAAGGCATCAAACCTACCCCCCCAAACCTAATTAGAAAATCACGAAAAACCCATTTCTTAGTCAATTTGGAGTTCTAACTGATTAGAACCATCTTTACCGACGCTATTACTGTCTCTTCTCCAAGCGACCTGAATTCGGATCTAACCTGACTCAAATCCACGTACCAACTCAAAGTCTTACCCGCGACCTGTAAAGTCAACCCAGTTTGGGCCTGCATGCCTAGACATACCCGAATTTTCTTTTTTATTCCTTTTTTTTATTTAGTTTATTTAGTTGATTGTTAAATTATTTATTTATTTTTTATAAATGTAATAGAATTAAAATAAAAAATAAAAAAGAACGAAAAAGAAAAAAGAAGAGAAGAAAAAAAAAGAGGAAAAAAGAAAAAAAAAAGAATAGGAAGTATTTTATTTTGGGTTTTTCAATTTTTTTTATTTTTACATTTAAACAATAGAAAAACCATAAAAAAAACTAACTAACAATAAAAAGTAAATAAATAAATAATAAAAATAGTAAAGTTACTTTTGACACTTAGAAAATCAATTTTTCAAATAAATAAAAATAAAACAGACTCTTTCCAAACTGGGCATTTTAGATTTTCCAAAAATAAATTAATTTAGGGCCCTTAGAAAATTTTCTCAAATGAATTGAAAATGGGTAAAACACGTAAACTTGGCAACTTTTTAGAAGTTAAAATTAAACCACCCACTAAAGTTTTTATAAAAGAATCATGTACGTCTGATCCTGAATAATGGGTACATAGGCACTTACAAGGCGACGATAAAAATGAAGAAACCTAATTTTCCTTTTTCTTTAGTTTAGATTATTTGTCTAATTAGAATAGTTAAATTGAGTTCCATCTCATAAAATAAAAAGGTGATTTTTAAAGATTAAAGTTAATTTTGGAAAGTCAATGGTATCCATAAGGGTTTAAAAGTCCTAATCCTTAGATCCAAATCTCTGGTTTTCAATAATCCGTATTTATAAATAGGTTTTTTAATCAATAGACCAGTAGCTAAGTTATGACCAGTAGCTAAGTTATAACCAATTGGTTATAACTTAACCTTTTTTCCTGACTCCGGTCAAGTGGTGACTCTAAGTCTTTTCAAGTTGAAAAAAAAAATGGTTTTCTTTAAACCATAGTCGAGTATCAATATTAAATGGCTAGGGTTTTGTATTGATTGGTTTAGAGAGGACCCAATTTTATAAAAGGAACCAAGAGGGTGAAAAACCAGGGTCTACAATATTTATACTCCAGAATTTAGGGCAACATGCCTAAAAAGGAAAAGATAAAAAGTGGTATAGTCCTAAAGAAGTAATGTACAAGGTATACAGAGGGTAAAAAGGAATATTCACAAAAGTAGCAATGATTATAGTAGCAGATTTTACAAGTGATCCAGACACATAGCAGCAATGCATTAGCGGTACTAGTGGAGGATGTAGACAAAGTAGTATGACTTAGTTGGGTAGCCAAGTGGGAGTTCCAAGTAGTCATAGGTTCGTCTGAACAGGGGTGGCTGAAGATTCGAGTAGGACAACACTCTTGGCCTCTCGGTAGTAATGACGTTGAGCAAGTGGTCGGGTTGGACAGGTTCGAGTTGGTGCGTGGAGTATGGTTGTTAAGGCATTCTACTACTTGGCACATAATTTCTAAGAGATAGGCAATTATTCGGCTCGGCATGTAGAGTTGATCGGTAGAGAACTCGGCCTTGGTAGGAGTTGGTTAGAGAAGGAGGATTCGCCTTACTAATCTCTCTAGTCATTGGGCTCAGCTGTGGGTTAAGGGTCTAATAGCCTGATTCTCATCATGAATCGAGCTACTTGATGATATAGCCACCCATTACTAGGTTCAATACTTTCAGGATATGAAAGCTAAAGAACTAGTTTAGACACTTAGAAGGAAATGGTAAAAAAGTGTAAAGGTTCCAAAGCAGTACCTTTGACTATCTTCAACATTTGCACCAGATATATTCCAGCCAATTGACCTGCTTAGAACGTGATTCCTTGACCATTGCTAGAGCCTATCTCACTTGACTTCCATGACCTTAACATGCCGGTAGCTAACAAGGTAACTAAACTTCTAAGCATTCAAGCTCTTTGGTGCAAAAGGAAAACCATCCCTACCACTAAAGGGATAATTGGTATAAGTCAAACTGCTAAGGGATTTCTCCATTGGCAACTATAGAAACTAAAAGATATGGAAGAGACAAGGAAGAAAGAAGAAGTCCAAGGTAAAGACAAACCCAAGGAAGCAAGTGAAAGAGAACAAGAGTTGAAAGCTCGTTGTGTGGAGTACTACCAGATAAAGGCATTAGAAGCATAGCTCAAGAAGGTTGCAAGCAACAACAAGGAGGTGGAAGCTTTTGTGGTTTAGAAGAGGAAGAAAGAAGGGGACAAATCTAATGACCATAAGAAGAATAAAACTTAGTTTTTAATTTTATTTTTTTCTTTTAGGAATTATTTTTTTGAATGTAATAAGTGACGTAAAGCTTCACAACTAACAAAGGTTAATAAAACTTAGTTAGGTTTTGCTACATTAAGGGTCTCTTGCCAATGTAAATTTCTTTGCATCTATGTGCCATACATTTCTAAATTTGTATATTTATTTATTTTTTATGTATATATGTGTTAACTTTTCACCAGTCATCTTATTTAAGATTTTAAGATAACTCCCAAAAGTCAAGTCTTTTAAAGGAGTCCGATTAGAACTCATTCCTAAACTAGAAATGGCTACCCAAGGAGATGATAATAGCAATAATACTGAGATCGCTGATCCAGTTGAGTTGAGGTTCCATTCTTTAGAAAAGGCTATGGAAAGGATGTTAGAGCAGATGAGTTTCTTAGTAGACAGCATTGCTCTACTTTGAGCCATAGCATCAACTAATGAAGAAAACTCAAAGGCCCATTATGGGAAGAATAGTGAAGTTCTTAAAGCAGAGGATAATTATCTAAAGGACCCATTTGAGTTAGAGGGAGTTTATCCAAAGGTTAAGTCGACCTTGAGCATGATACATATGTACCTCTGGCTTACACAAGGACAATTAATCTAAGCCTTAGTGCGAACAGTTTGAAGGAGATAGAAAGAAAATTGACCCAATAAATAGTAGAAAAAATAAGGGCCTTAAGGGGCTATGATGGATTTGAGCAAGCAGGCATCATTGAGTTCTCTACATATGACATTGGAGCATATCTCAAGAGGTTTAAGGAGTTAGAGTTTGACAAAGTATGATGGAATAGGATGCCCCAAGCTTCACATTAGACTATACACGAGGAAAATGGGTAAATATGTCTAATATGACCTACTAATGGTATAGACATTCCATGATAGTTTGATCGGCCCGACCTTGACATTGTATGCCTAACTCAACTTGAACTAGATAAATTCATAAGAGAAACTTGCCAGGGCATTTTATGAACAATACAAGTTCAATGTTGAAGTAGTATCGACTTTGATAGATTTGGTCACCTTGTGGAAGAACAATGAGTCGTTTAAGGAATATACTCAAAGATGGAGATCCTTAGCTACAAGGATATCCACTCCTATGACCGAGGAAGGACTTACGTTAACTTTCATAAATACGTTAGAAAGGTCCTGTTTCTCCCATTTGATTAGGTAAGCATCATCCAGTTTTGCTGAAGTAGTGGTAGTAGGGTGCAACATTAAAAGTGCCATCTTCTCTAGTAAGCTTTAAGAGCCATTAGATAGAAGACCATCCATTTCATCCTCCGTTTCTAGACCAACAATTGGCAAGCCTAAATAATCTATGGTCAGCATAGTAAATTCAAATTTCAAACTGAATGCTTAAGTTTCTTTGAAGGAAAATCTACCTCTAATTCAACATTAGTTTAGAAACGAGCCTCATACCAATAGGGCCCCTAGATAGTTTATTAAAATACTAGTCCCTTTAAGTCAGGTCTTTAAGAAGTTGCGAAAGGATAACTTAATTCAATATGAGCTTTCCAGTAACCAATATAGGTTGAGAATTTATGATCCTAATCAGAAGTGCAAGTATCATTGTAGGCAGGTAGGGCACTTGACTAACAAATGTTAGAGATTGAAGAACTTATAGATGAAGGGTTAATGTAGTTAGACTTTGTAGAAGCCTTAACTCTAAATGTTAACAATAACCCTTACCTAACTATGATACAGTTATTGGTATGATTTACGATGACTTTACCATCAACATAATTGGTTCAAACAAGAAGCCTTGGATTTTTTATTTCTACAAGAGTGAATAGGCCGCAAAAGCTAAGAGGTACACTTTCCATGTACTAGTAGCACTAGAAAACTATAACGTTGCTCCATTTAACTACTAGGTGGTAAATCATAAGAATTCGAGTTCTCTAATGGAAGGAATTACTCGGTCTAGAAGGATTTACCACCTAAGAGAAGAGCCTAAGAAGAAGTGCATACAGGAAGAGGCAAATGACAAGACAGCAACATATGCGGGAGGTTATCTGCCTTTACCAAAATGATCAAATCAAGAGAGTACAAGATCATGGAATGACTCATTAAGACTCCATTACAAATATCACTAATGGGTTTGTTGATGGCATTTGAACTACATAAAGAAGCTTTGTTCTATACCTTAAGGAAGGTTAAGGGTCCTCATGAAATGCCAACTGAGAAGATGGGACTAATCGCTAACTCCATTCTTACTATGGATTGTATTTCTTTTTTAGCAAATGAATTAGGAGAAGAAGGTAAGGAGTAATTAGCACATGAAACCACTTTTTATCATGCTAAGGAGTTATGATATAATCATTACTAAAGTGCTCATCGACAATAGTTCATCATTGAACATCTACCTACTCACCACCTAAGACTTGTTGGGTATTGATACAACTGTGATCAAGCCCAGTTCTACTACAATTAGGGCCTTTGACTAGTCTAAAAGAGAGATTATTAGAGAGATAGACTTATCCGTAAACATTGCCCCCTTGAACTTTTGTATCAGATTCTACATTTTAGACATCCTAAGATCCTTTAATTTACTCTTAGGAAGACCCTGAATTCATTTAGTAGGAGCCATACCTTCAAGCTTACACTAAAAAGTGAAGTTTATCTTAAATGGATAAGTGATTACGATTTTAGGAGATTAAGACTATGAGATTTATAAGAAAACGGTCATGTCCTATATAGGAAGTGAAGAGCAAGATGAGTTTGGTCTACATACATTTGAAGAAGTGTACATGATTACTGGTCTCAATAAGGGAAGGAATAAGAAAGTAGAGTTTAAAGAATGTTAGATTGGTACCTATGGCCTTGGCTATAACCTAATTCTAATAGAAAAAGTTCAAAAGAAAAAAGTGAGGGGCAAGAGAGGTGATAGATTCTACCATGCCCTGATGACCTTCCTGCCATTGACTGTTACGTTCATCTAGGTAGAGACTCAAGCCTTAAAATCTACAAAAGAAAGATTAGCAAGCTCATCTTACAAGTTTTAACACCATCTGAATAATTGATTCTCCAACGATTCTCCATCCTTATGAAAGGCAACGGATCTTCCTTAAGGTAAAGGATCAACCTTAGTTTAGTATTTTTTGAATTTTTCTTTTCAATAGTTATCATTGCAAATGTATCATCGAACCTTTTCATTCGATAAATAAGATATTAGTTAGTTTCCTTCCTTAATCATGTTTCAATTATTTTTTACTTACATACACTTTTCTATATATACTTTGCCTAGATCTAATGATTCAAATGAAAACTAGGGATACCTTATGCAGGTAGATAATGAGAATACTGATATCACTTTCGGCCCTACTAGGTTAGTTATTGGGAATAATGTCAATGACTACAATGATATGCAAGAGAAATGGCAAAAACATGAATTGAGTAGAATTGCCATTGATGAACCAACTAAAATAGTTAACATGGGGGTTGAGGATAATCCGAAGAATTTGAATATTAGAGGGAACTTGAAAGAGGAGCAAAAAATAGAAATGATTATGTTGTTGATTGAATATCAAGATGTGTTCGCTTGGTCTTGTAAGGATATGCTTAGGTTAGACTCGTCGATTGTAGTCTATCGTCTACCTACACAAGAAGACATTAAGCCTAAAAAGTAGAAGTTAAGAAGATTCTAACCTGATGTCCGTTTGAAAATCAAGGAAGAAGTTAAGAAACTACTTGAAGTCAGATTCTTTAAGGTATCTGATCATCTGGAATAGGTAACCAACTTTGTTATAGTAATGAAGAAGAATGGGAAGGTCAGAATGTGTGTGGACTTCTAAGATCTTAATTAGATAACACCTAAGGACAACTTTCCTTTGCCTCATATTGATGTCTTAGTAGATAATATAGTAGGGAACCATCTCTTCTCATTCATAGATGGCTTTTCTAGATATAATCAAATTCAAATGTCCAAAGAAGATAAGACTAAGATGACCTACTTGAGGCACATTTTTGCTATAAGGTGATCCCCTTTGGACTTAAGAATGATGGGGAAACATATTAGAGAGCAATCATCACAATCTTTCACAACATGATACATAAAGAAATAGAAGTGTATGTTGGCAATGCGATCATGAAATCCATTAAAGGGGAGGATTACATAGATAATTAAGGAAGCTATTCGACAAATTAAGGAAGTTTTAGTTGAAGTTGAACCCATAAAAGTGTACCTTTAGAGTGACATCAGGGAGATTGCTAGGCTTTATAATTAGTCAAAAGGGCATTAAAGTGGATGTTGATAAAGCTACAGCCATAATTAACGTACCCCTACTACACACACTCAAAGAAGAGAGGGGATTGTTAGGCTGTTTGAATTACATAGCATGCTTTATATCTCAACTAATAGATAAATGCTGTCTTCTTTTCAAGCTATTAAAAAAGAATGCTAATATCAACTGGGATGAGGAATGTGAAGAAGCCTTCACAAAAATTAAGAAATACCTCATGAATCCTCCAGTATTGATAGCCCTTAAACTAGGGAGGCTGTTGTTCTTATACTTTGCTATATTGCCTAAATCTATGGGATGTATGCTTGGACAGATGAGGAAGGGAAAGAGTGAGTTGTCTATTATTTAAGCAAAAAATTAACAGAAGGGAAGCAGAAATGCCTAGAAATTAAAGAACCTGTTGTAATTAGTTTAGGTCATGTACTGGCTCAGACAATGTACACTTTATTACTAAATTGAGTTGATTACATAACATGATCCTCTATAGTATTTGGTGGAGAAACTGGTACTCTTTGGTAAAACCTCAAAGTTACAGATGTTATTATGAGAGTTCGATATCACATATGTAAACTAAAGTTCAATTAAGGGGCAAGCTTTAGAGGATCAATTAGAGAATAATCCCCTTGAGGTTACTTCTCAATAAGTGCAAATCAAATTTCCTGATGAAAATATCTTGGTGGCTGAAAATGACTCTAATATTAAAGCAGTTAAGAAACCCTCAAATTGAAAGATGTTCTTTAATGGAGCAGCTAATGTATCTAGGTGTGGCATTGGGCTAATATTGATATCTTCTGAAGGTATACAATTCCCTATGGCTATAAGACTCGTTTTCCCATATACTAACAATATCATGGAATATGAGGCCTGTATTATGAGACTTAAAATGGTGTTAGATAAGGAAATAAGGGAATTGAAGGTATATGGAGATTCTTCGTTGATTATTGGTTAAGCTCAGGGTGAATATAAGACAAAGGACTCCAAATTGGTAGATAGGTTTGAGGAGATTACATTCACATGTGGGCTAAGGGCTTAAAACCAATTTGTTGATGCTTTGGATACCTTAGCATCCATGATTTAGATATTTAGAGGTGATATGGACTTATGGGTGAACATACGAACCTAATATTACACATAACTAAAGGGGGTGGGTCCAAGCCGCAAGATAGCTTAAAAAGTAAATGATAGTCGAAGGTAGAGCAGGAGGTTCCCGTGCACTGACGAAGGATATGATGCATCAACATCTTACTTGAGCTCAGGTCATACTTAATATGATGCACAAGTATGGCTAGAGGTCACTCACCAATAATCTATGCTCGAATGGGCTAGATAAGAGTAGCTCAAGAGTAAAAGAGACACTTAGCTCGAGAGTGAAAAAAAGTTCAGTCTATTCTCTGTATTATGATGATGTTAACTTTTACAGTATGGCAGTATTTATATCATCCCGTTAGGGAAAATCCTAAGTTATAGAAATTATAAAAGAATGGTCCTTATTTGCTAAAAACAAAAGGGAATAACTTACAAGGAAAATATGAAATCGTGCAAAAGAAGGAACGTAGACGTCCTTTGTCAGAAAGGATAGCATGGATGTCAGTAAAGGACTGCGTTAGCATTTTTACGGTGATTCTGATAGTATTGTGGTTCGGGTAGGGGTGGACCTTGGTTTAGGCCTATTTGGCGTCAAAAGGTGTTGGACAATTGTTGGTTCAGGGACAGCTTACATAGGGTTAGCTTCAGATGGTTGGCTTCCGATAGTTCTAATTGGCCTCGGCAACAGTAGGGATCGCTGCATTCAGATTTGGCATTGGGACTATGGTTTAATGGAGGGTTCGGCTCTGCATGCTAGTTGATCACCTCAGCAACATCTTGGATGACATGGAGAGCAAAGTAGCTTGGTAGATCATACTAGGGAAAGCATTGCTCTTCAGCGCTTAGCTCACCTCAGATAGCTCGGCAGACCACCTGAGAGAGCTCTTGAGCTTAGGAGCGTGTAATCTGTCCTTGATCTTTATCATCCCTTCTGAGTTGTTTGATATTTGGGATCAAATCTGGTTCAGATCCAGTTTGCTCATCGTCAAGAGTGTAAAGTTAGAGGTCGACAATGTTGAAAGAGTCTAATACTCCATATCCTTCAGGTAATTCAATTATATAGGTGTTAGGGTTAATCTTTTGAAGCATTTTGAAAGGTCCATCAACTCTAAGAGACAACTTGCTCTTCTTCAAGTTTGGGAATCAATCCTTGCTAAGGTGTATCCAGAGTAAATCTCCTAGTCAAAATTCTCTCTTCTACTGTCTTCGGCTTCACTTCTTAAGCTTAATAACAGCTCGACTTGATTACTCTACAACCTTTTGGTACATGGTTTTGATGGCTTCAACTTTATCAATGACTGGCCAATCATCATCATCACCTCTCGGTTGGGGTGCTTGGTTTAATGGAAGCTTGGGGTTGAACTCGTAGGTGACTTCGAATGGAGACATGCTTGTGACACTGTGGGTGGTCCGATTATAGGCGAATTTGATGATTGGTAGACACAAACCCCAATCGGCTATGTTTCGTTTGACATCAACCTGTAACAAAGTTCCTACATTCAGTTGACAACTTCGGTTTGCCCATTGGTCAGTGGATGGCAGGACGTGCTGTACAATAACTTGGTTCTTAGTTACCTCCAAAGTGTCCTCCAAAAGTGGCTTATGAACTTGGGGTCTTGATCTGAAACTATGGTTCTAGGCACGCTATGAAGCTTAATCACCTCTTTCAAGAAAAGAGAAGAGATAGCTGAAGCATCGTTAGTCTTGGAACAGGGCATGAGATGTACTATATTACTAAATTGATCTACAACCATCATGATGGAGTCCTTCCCTTAGGATGTCCTCAATAATCCTAGTAGGAAGTCTATACTTAGCTCGGACCATGGTTTGGTCGAGATCGGCAAAGGTTGGTAGTATCCTTGCTCGGCTTGACTCTTTGCTTTTCAACAGGTTGCACATCTTTCTAACATGGATTGGACATCTCTCTTCATCCTTGGTTAAAAGAATTTGGAGGATAATACCTCATAAGTTCGGCGCTAGCCAAAGTATCCTATCAGTCCCTCTCCATGCGCCTTGCGCACTAACAGTTCTCACTTGGAACAGGTTGGGATACATAGCCTCTACTTCCTGAATAAGTATTCTTCTTCTCTGTGATAGTCGTTTAGCGTCCATCCTTCCTCACAACAGACGTAGATAGGACCAAAGTGTGGGTCCTCAGCATACAAATTCTTCATGGTTGAAAACCCAAGTAACCTCATCTGCAGTTCGATCAAGAAGGTATGCCATCTTGATAGGGCATTGGCTATTACATTATTCTTCCTATTCTTGTATTTTATGATATAAGAAAACCCTTCATGAACTCAACCTACTTAGTCTGTCTTTAAGACAACTTCAGTTGGCTCTTTAGATATCTCAAGGATTCATGATTAGTATAGATCATGAATTCCTTGGGCAGCAGGTAATGTTGCCACACCATTAGGGCTCGGATTAAGGAGTAGAACTCCCTTTCGTAGATGGAATAGTTGAGTGTGGCTCCTCAAAGTTTTTTGTTGAAGTAAGCAATAGGTTGGCCTTTTTACATCAGCATAGCACTTATTGTTAGTCCGGACGAATCATACTTTACCTTAAGTACCTTATCAAAGCTTGATAGAGCTAAGACAGGGGCTACAGTTAGCCTCTCCTTCATATCTTCAAAACTCCTCCTCTCTTTCTCACCCCATCTAAATTCAACATTTTTCTTTGAGAGTTTAGCGAGTGGGGCCAAAATCATACTAAAGTTCTTTATGAATCGGCGATAGAATGATGCCAGGTCATGGAAACTCCTCATGTCAGTAGAGCAGGTCGGCTCAGGCGATTCTATAATCGCTCTTATCTTCTCCTCATCAACTTGGATGCTACCTTTGCTCACAACAAATCCAAAGGAGATCACCTCGAATGGTAGAAATAACACTTCTTCAGATTGGCATAAAGCTGTTTAGCTCAGAGTTTTACAAGCACTTGTTAGAGATGCTTTAGGTGCATCTCTAGGTCGGGATTGTATACTAGAATGTTGTCAAAATAAACCATGATAAACCTTCCCAGTAACTCTTGGAGTACGTGATTCATAAGACGCATGAATGTGCTCAGCGCATTGGATAGCCTAAATGGCATTACAAGCCATTCATACAAACGATGTTGTGTCTTGAAGGCGGTCTTCCACTTATTGCCTTTACGCATTCAGATCTCATGGTATCCAAATTTGAGATCGATCTTGGAGAACATGCTTGCTCCACTTAACTCATCTAGCACGTTGTCTAGCATGTCCTCCAGCTTAGGTATGTGATACCTGTACTTGGTAGCGATTTGATTAATGGCTCGGTTATCTATATACATCCTCCAAGAACCATCCTTCTTCGGCACTAATAGGGTCGACACAACATAGGGGCTTAAGGACTCGCGCACATACGCTTTCTTTAAGAGGTCGTCTACTTGCCTTTATAGCTTGGCAGCCTGTTCAAGGTTTAGCCTATAGGCATGCTTATTTGGCAGTGCGACTCTTGGTTGCAGGTCAATCACATGCTCGACACCTCGAATTGGGGGTAGACCCTTCGGTAGATCCTCTGGAAATAGGTAAGCAAAGTCCTCTAGTAGGGTTTTTACCTTGGTCGACAGCTCTTCCTCCTTGGGTCTCATCTTTAGAAGCCTCCTAACAAGTAGATAGGTGGGTCCCTCCAGCTCCATTTCTCTTTTCAGTTCGACTCAGGTTAGTACCAAAGCCTCCTTCTTCAGAGTTTAGCTAAGTAGGGACTGTATGACCTTTACCTGCTCGGTAGTCATGGGACTTAATTTCACCTTTCTTCCTTCATGCTCCATAGAACATATGTTCCTCTTGTTGTCATACATAACTATTCGATCAAGTCGTCTAAGTAGAAGATGGGATTCACTCATGGGCAGTACATCATAAAGCACTTTGTCTCGATATCTGCCAATACAGATCGGTATAGTTACCTGTTTGTTCACTTATAGGACTCCCCTATCATTAAGCTAATGAATCTTGTAAGGTTTTAGGTGGGGCATGGTCATCAATTTTAGCTGCTGGATCATAAATGCAGAGGCTGCATTAGTGCAACTTCTACTGTTAACGATTAGCATACATAGTGATTTGTTCACGTTGCACCTAATATGAAAGAGATTTTCTCTTTGTTCGTCTTTGGGTATAGGATTGACACTCATCATCCTCCTCAATATTAGAGCGGTTGGCATGAAGTTGCTTTCCTCACTATAGATGACTTCCTCGTTGGATAGTTTAGCTTGTCCATCTTCTTTCAGCTCTTCTACTTTTTCATCTATACTATCGACCTCTACAATCGGCACCTTGCTTTTGATCACCATCGTTCACCTATTCGGACACTGAACGGCCATGTATCGAAATCCTTGGCATTTGAAATACTTGATCTCACTCGTCTTCCTCCCTGAACTCTAGCCCTTCTCAAACTTCTTTGGAGATTCCTTCTCTTCTACTTGAGTAATCTGAGCAGGTCGAGTCTCAGTAACCTTGCTCAGTTTTGTTTCGTACAGGTCTACTCAGAATAGGTCAGTTATTGCCAAGTCGGTTGACGGATGGTTGGAATCTTCTTGTTAGGCGCCTTTCTATCCTTTGGGCAACTCGGATTGCAAGCGTTCTAACGTCCAGGGTTTCCAGGATATCCCTAATCTCATACTTCAATCTGCCAATGAATTGAAACACAGTTCGATCTTTTGGCTCCATGACTTCGCATCGGATCATTAGCATTTAGAATTCTTTAACGTAAGCGTCGACACTTGATGCTCCTTATCTCAGTTCTTGTAGTATCTTGAAGGCATTTAACATCTTATAAATAATAGCTTAGTACAAACCTTCTTCGAATAACTCTCTTCATGTCATCCTAACTCCTAATCTCTTGTTCTCCTTCCCTTCTTCTAGTGGCTTGCAAGTTCTTCCACAATAAGGTCGCGTAACCACTGAACTCCAATACAGTTAGCCTAACCTTTGCATTTTTGGGCACTTTGTAGCATTCAAACTACTTTTCAATTTTGTCTACCCAATTTAGGTAGTCTTCGACATCACTACTTCTAGGAAAACTGGGATACGCATCCTGAGTCCTTCAACTCTAGGGGCTCACACATTTCTTTCTTCAGCTCTGTACTACTCTTTCGCATCATCATCTCCTTCCACTTCTTCTGTAATCTCTTTAAGCGCTAACTTACTTTTAGCATCCTTACCAACTCCTTCAGCTCAAGGTGGTTGAGTTAAGGCATTAGCTCAGCCTTGTTGTTGTTGCTCATGTTCTCTAATAAGCTATTTCTAGCTCGTTGTTTGTCTTCTTGTATCACAGTCACCGGATTAGCTATCAAATCGGTAAGCCTATCCAAGCGGTCACCTATTGACTGAGGTAAAGAGCTTCTTTCTTGCCCTTAGCCATGTCGAGTACTACTTTCTTGGTTTCCCAAAGTCCCTTGTACACTTGAATCTGACATTGATATTTACTTTACAATAACAATCTCTCAATAAACATACGGTCAACCACACTCTGTTTTAGCGTATCGAAAACAGGGGGAAACGGAGTACAAAACACTTCTCATTACTAAACTTTAAAGCTAACAATAGAACCACTATCACACGAGAGTAATAACAAACTATTAAAGGAATATAGTAGCAGAATCTAGCCTTGAACGTAGCCAAGCTCTGATACTAAGATGATACGGACTCCTGACTGAACATACGAAACCAATATCGCACGTAACCAAAGTGGTGGGTCCAAGCCACAAGATGGCTTGAAAAATAAATGATAGTTGAAGGTAGAGCAGGGGGCTCTCATGCACCGACGAAGGATATGATGCATCAACGCCTTACACAAGCTCAGGTCACACTTGATATGATGCACAAGTATGGCCGAATATCACTCACCAGTAGTCTATGCTCAAATGGGCTAGATAAGAGTAACTCAAGACTAAGAGGGACACTTAGCTCGAGAGTGAAAAAAAGTTCAGTCTATTCTCTATATTATGATGATGTTAACTTTTACAGTATGATGGTATTTATATCATCCCGTTAGGAAAAATCCTAAGTTATAGAAATTATAAAAGAGTGGTCTTCATTTTCTAAAAACAAAAGAGAATAACTTACAAGGAAAATATGAAATCGCACAAAAGAAGGAACACAGACGGCAGACGTCCTTTGTCAAAAAGGACAGTACAAATGTCAGTAAAGGACTATGTGAGCATTTTTACGGTAATTCTGACAGTATTGTTGTTTGGGTAAGGGTGGACCTTGGTTTAGGCCTATTTGGCATCAAAAGGTGCTGGACAATTGTTGGTTCAAGGATAGCTCACATGGGGTTGGCTTCAGATGGTCGGCTCCTAATAGTTCTGATCGGCCTCGGCAACAGTAGGGGTCGTTGCATTCGGATTTGGCATCGGGACTATGGTTTAGTGGAGGGTTCGGCTCGGCATCCTAGTTGATCACCTCGGCAACATCTTAGATGACATGAAGAGCAAAGTAGCTTGGCAGATCGGATTGGGGCAAGCATTGCTCTTCAACGCTTAGCTCACCTCGGATAGCTCAGTGGACTACCTGAGAGAGCCTTCGGGCTTAAGAGCATGTAATCAGTCTTTGATTCCTATTAGGAGGAGTAAAGATTTAGCCTCCTAAAATTGAAGTTGAAGAAAAACCTGCTTTCTGCTTAGCAATTGATAATATGCATGATGAAAAACCTTGATACTACAATATCAAAACATTCTTACAATAAGGTAAATACCTTAATGAGGCTAAGAAAAAGGACAAGAAGACAATTAAAAGATTGATTGCCCAATACTCGATAATTAAGTCTACTTTATACCAACGCATTTAGTGGTATACTCCTATCATGTGTAGATGAAAGGGAAGTAGAGATGTTGATGAGGGAAGTGCATGAGTAAGTATGTAGCCCTTATATGAATGGCTATATGCTTGCCAAGAAAATTATGAAATTAGGATGTTATTGGTCAATTATGGAGGGAGATTACATCAAACATATTAGGTACTATCACTTGTGCTAGGTTGCAAACAAAGTAAATGCTTTGCCTCAAGAATTACATCCATTGCCTACATCATGGCCATTTTCAATGTGGGGTATAGATATTATTGGCTTGATTACTCTAAAGGCATCTAATGGTCATCGTTTTATATTGGTAGCCATTGATTATTTTAGTAAGTGGGTTGAAGCCTCATCTTACTCGAGTGTTACAAAAGGGGTAGTGGTGAAGTTCATCAAGAGAGACATTCTGGCTTAGTATGGGACTTTAAAGACCATTATTATCGATAACAGTAAGAATCTTAATAACAAATTGATGTTAAAATTGTGTTAGCAGTTCGAGATCATCCATAGAAATCCCATTCCTTAGCAGCCTTAGATGAATGAGGCTGTATAAGTGGCAAAAAAAAAAAAAAAAATCAAAAGAACCATTGAAAATATGACTGTTACGTATTCAAATTGGGATGAAATGTTGCCATTTACACTTATGGCCTATTGAACCTTTATAAAGATGTTAATAGGGGCAACTCCTTACTCGTTAGTATATGGAACGGAAGTGGTATTACTAGTAGAAGTTGATATTTCATCACTCAGAATGCTATCGAAAACTCAATTGAATGAGGCTGAATGGATAGAGAAGCGTATTGAGCAGTTGAATTTAATTGGTGAGAAAATATTGATAGCCTTGTATCATAACATGTGCTATCAACAGCGAAGGCTAAAGCTTTTAACTAGAAAGTGTAACCTTGTAGTTTTGAAGAAGGAAATATGGTATTAAGGAAGGTTTTGCCCAGCGTACAAGACTTTGAAGGAAGTTTGCTCTAAATTATAAAGGGCCTTATATTGTAAAGAAAGTGTTGCCCGGAGGGGCTTTGATATTATCTCAAAAGGATGGTCTGGACTTAAAGGAGCTTATAAATGATAATGAAGTAAAGTTGTATTACCTTTGAAAAATTAATAGAATTTTTGCTTAGATCATGAAACGTAGGCAATCTTAATATTATTGTGGTTTTATTTTCATTTTCTATGAGAAAAATTGGTATCCTTAGTAGTCGTCGACATTAGGTAACACTCCCAACCCTTTGCCCATTCCATTGAAAGGTCTTACTCTTTACTTTACCCAAATAAACCTTACACTCCCTAAATATGAGAAAAAATAAATCCATAATTTACCCTCTTTGGTTAGGGAGATTTAGCTTCTATTTTTCAGGACAAGGCCATATTCAAAAAAGTAAATATCTCATAGGAGATGAGTATTGCTCATGAAAACTTACAAGGAAACTGATTAAGATTCTAGGGATAATGTAGGGGTCGAAATTCGAAATATGACCTCTTTGCTCAGACGATGACAACATTTCATATGTTGTGTTACCTTCCTTAAATTCTCCACTAAACAGAACTTCATGTGCTCCATTTCAAGATCAAATTGAGTTTCAAAAGGCTGAGCCATTAATTCTGATCGGACTGCTTGAAAAAAGATTCATTTATTTAGGGGTTATCAATAAAGCCAGGTAAGTGTTTATGTACTTTTAGCATAAAAATGAGTTGCGTTCTTTTAAGACATTGCATTTGCATTAAGCATCTCTTTAGGGAGGAAGTCCATCTATAAGGAGTTTAACCATTATACTTTGGGGTTTTAGCCAACTCATAGAGCACCGTCCCGACTTACATCTCCTTTAGGCCCTGAGTGAGTCCCTTCTTCTTTCTTATTTAGGGTTTTAGCTAGCTCAAAGGGCACTTCGCCATTCACTTAGGTTAGTTAGCTCAAAAGGGCATGACCAAGTTGTTATTTAGGGTCTTCGCTAACTCAAGGAGCACTTGTCCATTTGCTTAGGTTAGTCAGCTCAAAAGTGTAAGACTAGGTTGATATTTAGGGTTTTGGCCAGCTCAAGGAGCACTTTGCCCATTCACTTAAGTTAGTCAACTCAAAAGGGCAGGACCAAGTTGTTATTTAGAGTCTTAGTTAACTTAAGAAATGCTTCACCCATTCACCTAGGTTAGTCAGCTCATAAGGGTATGATTAGGCTGTTATTTAGGGTCTTAGCCAGTTCAAGGGGTGCTTTGCCTATTTACTTAGGTTAGTTAACTTAAAAGGGCATGACCAAGTTATTATTTAAGGTCTCAGCTAGCTTAAGGAGTACTTCGCCCATGCTTGGAATGGTACGACCAAGTTGTTATTTAGGGTCTTAACTAGCTTAAGGAGCATTTCACCCATTCACCTAAGTTAGTCAACTCAAAAGGGCACGACTAGGTTGTCATTTAGGGTTTTAGCCAACTTAGGGAGCGCTTTGCCTATTTATCTAGGTTAGTCAGCTTTGAAGAACATGACTAGGTTATCATTTATGATCTCAGGCAAGTCAATGAGTACTTTGCTTAGTTGCCTAAGTTAGTCAGTTAAGAAGAGCATGACCAGGTTGTTATTTAGGGTCTTAGCCAGCTGAAGGAACACTTTACCCATTTGCCTATCTAGGTTAGTCAGCTTAAAAGGGTACAACCAGCAAGGTGGTTAAAATCGCAAGTCAAAAATACATTTCTACGAGTTTATGATTTTATAAGATTTTTCTTAACTAAAATGGATGTAAAATCATTTATGTACAAACTTTTAGTGAAGTTATGAACTTTTATATACGATTGTACAAGTTTATGATTTTGTTAGTTTCATACGATTTTATACGATTTTATCGATTTTGTACATTCAAATGAACAATAAAATCGTGATTTTGACAGCTGTAACGACTAGGTTGTTATTTAGGGTCTTAGCTAGTCTAATAAGCATTTTGCCTATTCACTTAGGTTAGTCAATTGAGAAGGGTATGACTAGGTTGTTATTTAGGGTTTAAGCTAGCTCAAGCAGCACTTAACCATTCTTTTGGGCTAGTTAGCTTAAAAGAACATGATTAAGTTGTTATTTAGGGTTTTAGCTAGCTTAAGGAGTACTTTGCCTATTCGCCTAGGTTAGTTAGCTTAGAAGGGCATAACCAGGTTTTTATTTAGGGTCTTAGCCTAGATTAGTCAACTCAAAAAGGTACGACTAAGTTTTCATTTAGGGTCTTAGCCAGCTCAAGAAGCATTTCGCCTGTTCGCCTAGGTTGGTTAGCTCAAAAGGGCATGACCAGGTTCTTATTTAGGGTCTTAGCCAACTTAAGAGGCACTTTGCTCATTTGCTTAGGTTAGTCAGCTTAGAAGGGCATGCTTGGGTCCTCATTTAGAGTCTTAGCTAGCTTGAGGAGCACTTCGTCCATTTACCTAGGTTAGTTAGCATAGAAAGGCATGACCGGCTTCTTATTTAGGGTCTTAGCCAGCTCAAGGAGTGTTTTACCTATTTGTTTGGGTTAGTCAGCTTAGAAGGGCATGCCCAAGTTCTTATTTAGGGTCTTAGCTAGCTCAAGGAGCGTTTCGCCCATTTACCTAGTTTAGTTAGCTTAGAAGGGCATGACTGGCTTCTTATTTAAGGTCTTTGCCAGCTTAAGGAGTGCTTTGCCCTTCGCCTAAGTTAGTCAACTTAGAAAGGCATGACCAAGTTCTCATTTAAGGTCTTAGTTAGCTCAAAGAGTGCTTTACCCATTCAATTAGGTTAGTTAGCTTAGAAGGGCATGACCATTTTCTTTTTAAGGTCTTAGCCAACTTAAGGAGTGCTTCACCCCTTTGCCTAGGTTAGTCGACTCAAAAGGGTATGACCGAGTTCTCATTTAGGGTCTTAGCTAGTTCAAGGAGCACTTTGCCCATTTACTTAGTTTAGTTAGCTCATACGGTACTACCCTTCTTTTAGTATCTTTTTGGATCTTAGCTAGCTCAAGGAGTGCTTTGCTTATTCACTTAGGTTAGCCAGTTCATAAGGTGTTATCCTCTTCTTAGTACCTTTTAGGGTTAGCCAGCTCACAAGGTACTACCTTCCTTTTAGTACCTTTTAAGGTTAGCCAGCTCATAGGGTACTATCTTTTCTTTAGCATTATTTAGGGTTCTTATTAGCCTACAGAGGCGCTACCCTGACCATTTTTCTTTTTGAGCTTTTTGTCACTAAATCCCCAATGGACCAAACTTAAGATAGTTAGCTAATTGAAGCACTTCTTAGGATAGAGCCATCAATAAGTTAAAAATGGTGTCTCTTTTATCTTTGCGATAAAATTTTACTCAAACTTCACTACAAAGAAGGGTAGTTGTATACACCTTATTTTTTTCCCCATATTTTAGCTTTTTATTTATTTAAGAAAGGGTCCTTGGTAAAAATAAAAAATAAAAATCAATAGAAGAAAATTTGGTTTGCTAGAATCCTAATCCAAAACAAATCGGATTGAGTTGTTGGGAGTTATTATTTGGATATAATAAAATTATGGCCAAATGATTACGAGAGATAACAAATCTAATATGATATTGTTAAATTTGATAAGATAAAGATATATAAAGATTCAGATCTAGATTAATATCAATCAATTTAGATTTGAATTGATTCAGGAGATTTTTTTTTTTAGGTTGTATAAATAGGGATCAAAGTAGTGAAAGGTTGGGGGTAGGGTGGTATGGATCTTTTTCTTCATTAGAAAACATACACACTTCCTAATTTGCTAGATGATTTTCTCTAACAATCTAATCACCCTCGCTAAGTATCCTCTGATTAAACCTAATTGCTCCATCCTCATTCTCCTCCACACTTACAAACGTACATCACTTGTCCTCAATTGTACATAGTACACCCTCCTGACCTCCTTCATGCAATACGCATAGTGACAACACACTACAAGCAACCACCTGAGCACTTTACCATAGCACCATACCCTCTTAGTCCTCTCTCATGCTTGACACAACGCATGATCACTATCCTTCCAATCTATTTACCTCTCTTGCATTGAACCAGCCGATCCCAATGCTATCGACGAACATTGACGTTGTCCAGATAAGTCCTTCGCACAACTGTAACAAACCTCACATTATGTAGCACCAGCATGGAAATCCGATCATAGCAAGGATAGTTGCCACACATCCCCAAACCCAAACCACTTTTGTGCCCTCTTGACCACTACTATACATGCCAGCATTATTGCAACTTGTAGCAACATGCTCAAACCCATGACTAAGCCTATCTCCAACATACGTTGACTTAACCTAATGCCTAATAGCACTACCTATAGTTAGTCATAACCTCCACGCATTTGACTCTCTTCTTTGTCGTGTACTTGAATGCTTAGTCCAATGCACAACAACTGCTCTATTTACGTTCGTGCAACAACAATAACCCACGCGTGATCTAAGATACTACATACACTACACCACATTGAATCACGAACATGACACAACTACGTACAAGGATTCAATTGCAGCATTAGCACATAGTAGTACTTGACAATCCAAATGTACGATTATGATAGTCATTCTCACACCGTCCTTTTTCGAATTAAGTAATCCTAGACTCACATGCCTCATTTATGCTCAAGTTTGGTTCCTATCATGCCTTTTTTTTAGTGTTTTATTTTACCCTTTGTTTGTTTCATAGTTTATTAGTTGTTTATTTGGGGCTTATTTTAGGAAATTTTTTTTTAAAAAGTGTTGTAACTTAGAATTTTTTTTTTAAAAAAAAAGAAAAAAGAGCAAAAGAAACTTTTTTTAATAAGATTTTGTTAGAAATTCTAAAAAAATAGAACTTCAGGATAAAAAAAAATAAATTAAAATGTAAACTCAGTCGGTTTTTGGAAATTAAAAAAGAACCAATACATTAAATTTTTTAAAATAGACTACGAACGTCTAATTTCGACTAGCAAGTATGTACGCATTTTCGAGGTAAGGTAAAATTTATAAAAACTTTAGTTTTCCTTTTTTTTTTTTTGTAAATTATAGCTCAAATTCTCCATTTTTTTTACAAAAATAATGCAATTTAATTTATTTACTAGTGATTAAGCTTTGTTTAAAAAAAAAAAACATAATTTTGAAAACTAAATCTAATTTCAGAAAATTATTAATGGTACCCTATAAGGTTTAATAGGATAGATTCCAAATTCAAAAAATTTGGTTTCTTGAATTTTTTTCAAAAATATTTTCAAAATATAGACTAATGACTAAATTAGAATTGGTTTGCTTAAACGGTTTTAATTTAATCACTTTTCTTGGTTTTACTAGATAGTGACTACAAAAAATTTTCAAAATAAAAAAATTGAGTTTCTTTAAACTTTAGTTGATGGTTTTAAAATAAATGGATATAGGATTTAGTTTAAATCAAGTTAAGAAAAATAAAATTAAAATAAAAAATAAAAAAATCAAGCTTGATAATATATATATATATATATTAAATGGAAGGAGATTTAAATATGAAAATTTAGAGAAAATGTTTATATATTCAACATACACAAATATGTAGGAGACCTATCACATCGTTTGTTTAGGAGATGACATCTTAACCACCACTAACATCAGACTTTCATGACAAAGCAAGACGAAACAGGCACGAGAAGAGAGTGATAAGTAGCCAGGATTACAAGCCTCGGGCAGCCCGCTAGGAAGAATTTTCCACTTCAACACCTGTTTGAACCTCTTTGTCATGGAGCAACAGTTAAAGCAACAACGATGTCTTCTTCTCCTTTTAATGGTATCTGCTTCCTTGAAAGAGGGCAAGGTCACTGATTTGATGGGTATTTTCTTTTTTTTCCCCCCTCTCGTATATTTAGAAGCCTGCTTCTTGGAAACCTCCTAAGCTACATTTTTTCTTCCCTTCTTTATCATCATTTGATTTCAATTCATGACAGGGACAGTAGCCGAGAAAAGTAAAAAGAAAAGAAAAAAAAGAATACGGATTTTATGGGAAAAATATGATTCGTTTCTAGAAGCGGGGTCGACATATAGCTTTTCAAGTTCTCTATTTTTTGAACATTCAAAGGTATAAGGTTCGAAAAATTAAAAAGCAAGACAAGAAAATGAGTAAGCGTTCCTACGTACGTATATATTTTTCCTGTTTGGGTCGGGTAAAAGTAAAACAAGCATTGAGATAGCGTACCTAGCAGCCGGCAGTCATTGTTATCTCTACCTTGGGTGATAATAGGTACAAGACACCATAAGGCGATTTAAAAGTAAATATTAAAGGTGCGTTATTTTTTTGATAACGTAATAAAAAAATATACTGATATTAGGAAGTGTAAAAAATTTATAGCTATAATATACTATTAATATAGTATAAAGTGTTATATTACAATTTCACATAAGAAAATAACATGAACTAAGTATTATATTTAAATTTAAGAAATTCTTTTATCTATTAGACTAATCTTTTAGGTTGTACTCTCTCCTTGGGTTTATGTTATAACATTATATGTTTTTATTGAGAGGTCAATCTCACGAAAAGACGACTTAAAAAAAGAGTGATTCGAGAAAGGGTTACTTGATGAACTAAAGTGTAAATCATATAGAGTGAAATCTAGTAGTCCATAGTAAAAGCTATTTAGAGTGAGTAATCTTGAGTAGGTCAATGTGAGCATTGGCATTTAAAAGGAGTTGACGTAAATATTAAAATTAAAAAAATATTACTATTTGGATATTGTAACCTAAAAATACATTGATATAAGAAGGTGTAAAAATTTGATAATTACAATACACTACTAAAAAGTATAGAGCGATACCAAGAAGTAGGGGAAAAAAGAGTACATTGGTACTTTGGTAAAATTAATTTTTATATTACTGGACGGTGACTTATTCCTAAAAACACCTGTACACTTCGTTTCTTTTCCTCTTTCTCCGCTCATCCGATGAACTTTGGACAGCTGTTCATTGATTGATATTATAACGATTTGGTTTCATTTCGTTTCATTTTCATCCTCTAAAACTAGTGTGTGAGCGTATCCTAAATAATTGAGTCATATTTTGGACCTTGCCATTAGTTGATTAATATATTGAAATAGACCAATAATCTAATAAAAGAAGTATAAATCAATAGTAAGACGAATGGTTATACTAATTCTCTAAAAAAAATAAGGATAAACCTATAAAAAAATTCATTTAAATCTACTAAGAATACAGCTCAGTCCCTTTTTGTTCGGGTTTGCGGTTATTGGTTGTTCTCGTCCAGCCCTAACTTCTGTATGGTATCATAAGGATATATCTTCTCTGCAACATTAGAAGAAGAATATTTGTATCTTCTCTCTAGTATTGGGAAAGCGTTAACTTTTATGTAGTATCAAAAAATATTATATTTACCAAGGTTATTGAAACAGGGGATAACAACTTATTAGACATAGAGATGCGAGAGTAGAGAGTATCCAAGAATAATCTAACTCCAGCATGTATTGTTATCTTCTCTCCTTACTCTTTATTTTCTCAGACAACTTATGTTCTTATTCCGCGCTTAAATTCTGGCAATGATCCATAAGAAGGACAAAAAGACTCCTTCAAACCCTTTTGCCTAGTGGCATGGAAATGAAAAGGAAATAAGTTGAAGATTTATCAATGTGACAATATGGCTGTCGAATATTTACTGTTACACCTATGAAGTCACAGGACCTTTAAGAGAGGGAGAAACCAAAGTTTCTCTTATTAGACACGACACAACACTATCTGGCATATGTTTAGCTTAACTAGTTTAGCTAATAGTCTATAGTAAGGTAGTTTATTGACTGGAGTTTGAACTCATAATGTTTAGATTAACTAGCTACGAGAGCCTAATTAAACTTTGAGCTAAGCTTAAACGCTAGTTATTTTCGAGCCAAATTTGGATGTTAGTGTTATTTTAATTAGAAGATTATTACTTTTTTTTTAGAAAATTACAAATAAACTTCTAAACTTTGATGTTAATGCGATACAGCCCATGAACTTACAAATTGTACTTTAACACTCTCTAAGCTCTTATTAATTATTAATTGGCAATACTAAAGGACAATTTTTTTTCAATATAAAAAGATGTGACAAGATAAAAGTATAGAGTATTAGATTATACCTTACTCGGTTCAAGAAAGTATTCCACACTAATCAAGGTGAAAATATAAAGGGTTATTTACAATCTATGAGGTTTATTTGTCAATTTATTGGAGTCTAAGAGTGTTAAAACATATTTTATATGTTTAGGGGTATTATCCATATCAAGGTTAAAGTTTAAAGAGTTGTTTATGTTTACTCCCATAATTTTTTTTTTGGATTGATTGATTGTAAATGAACTTGTCAAGTTTAACTTAAACTTGCATAAAATGCTATCTAGAAAGAAGCTCGAGCCAATTAAGTGTTACTTCGAGTTGAGTTTAAATTCAAAATTCAAAACTTGACCAAGTTCAAATTAAATTTGAGTTTAAAATTTTGAATCGAATTTGAGTTCGAATTTAATAGTGCAATGTCTCAAGTCAACTTATCTATACACCTAGTTCTTATGTCTCGAGTCAACTTATCTATACACCTAGTTCTTATCTATAGCATGATTGAAATCTTAAGTCGACTAATCATCATAAGATTGCATCTCAAGCATCGTTCCTCTCATTATCAATAATAGCTCTATGTTTTCTCACGCTACATGTATTTGAGCACTTTCGTCCCCTATGACCCATACAATTTAAATCTCGACGATATCATTATTAATATAGGATAATTTCATTACCTCTATTTTACTTATCATTGCCATCTTTAGCTTGATTGATAGTTTTAAGACAACGACAACGAAAATCACATGATGTACTTGACGGCATGAGAAGATGGACAACCTTGCTATGGAGCCAGCAAGGTACATATTATTCTTGGTCCAAAGAGGCAACCTTAACATGTGAACTATGCATACCTCAGAGGTCTTTCACGAATATGACTTCAAAATCTCAAATAAAAAAAAGAAAAGAAAAGAAGGAATGAAGGGAAAAAAGAAGAAATAATCTTGGTAGCTAATGGATATATGGTTCAGAAGCTAATCAATAAAGACTACACTCCTAATATCTTACCAGAACAACAAAAGCAAACTCAAGGTCAAGTAATAATAGAAATATCAAGGGTATTGTCATATAATATGAGCAAAATAAAGCTCACATTATAAAATATTTCAATTTTCACAAGGAATGAATCTAGCTATGAAAAGATAATTTTTCCTTATCAAAAGCTTTTTAGGCAGTTACTCCTACAAATATGAAAAGAATGCTAGTGTGAAGGTCATTTCTGGCTTACATAATGTTGTGACTATGCTTTGCTCTATAGGAGTTAAGATAACACATAGTCCCCTAAAAATAGGGATACTTCACAAACTACATCATGAATTTCACCTTAAAGAAACTTACGTAAAATTATCGGTAAAAGACTTTGAAGAAACAAATGAAAATCATGACTCTTTAGACCCTTAACCATTACTTTTGATTAACCTAAACATGATAATACATTGGAAGCATACATGTCTAGAAGTTTCATGTCCTTTATTAAGTGGCATTCTTCTTTTACATGATGAGATTGCAACGTAAACTACTTTGGTGGCTTCACAATGTGAACCCTCTAAGTAGTAAGATGCAATTTGGATCAAATCCCTATCTTTAGTAATGTTATTTAAGTTTAATCAATATCTTTACATGTATCCTTCATATTCAACAATGTGTCACCAAGTTGTCACATATGTTTTTTTTTTTTTTATGCATCACATTGATGCTGTTTCTCACTTCCAATTGACTCCAACATGGCAATTCCGAAAGAATGCTTTTCTTGTTCTAGATGATACCATTATCATTTTGCCTTCTTTGTATACCAAAAAATGACTCCCTAAGAACCATATCTTTAACTAGACAAGCATTAAAATTTCACCTTGCCATAATTCACTAAGAGCAATCTCTTCTTTGCTTCTTTATTAAACTCCCTAGTGTTGTGGCATGAGGAATGTATCACTAGTAAAACTAGTATAGTCCTATGAAATGGAATTTACTTTAGCTATGTCCACATGTCATATTAATGTTATGAATAAGATATGCTTTATACCCATTAGTGGTCTACCTTGAAAATCATGATTGTTCAAAGCAATGTGACTCACATATTG
Organism: Lumnitzera littorea; assembly: GCA_024138015.1. Taxonomy (NCBI): domain Eukaryota; kingdom Viridiplantae; phylum Streptophyta; class Magnoliopsida; order Myrtales; family Combretaceae; genus Lumnitzera; species Lumnitzera littorea. The sequence continues at coordinate 21,801,088 of JAMXBB010000007.1, forward strand.
ACTATTTTACTATGACATTGAATGTACAAATCTCATTCGTCTACAATTCCATTAGCCTATCAAAAAGAGTTGAAGGAAAACAATGATATCTTTGCATGATAATATCGACCCTAGGATCAATAAAAACATAAGTAAGCATCACTCTCTCATACATTTTCATGTTAGAACATTATAATTATTAGCTATGAATTATATGTCGTAGCCAAATTGCTGAAGGGATTGAAACCATTGGTTATAAAACTTGATCATACATCCCAAGCCTCCATTGTAGTATTAGAAAGTTGTTATTTAGGCACTTCCATGCTTAAGAATTGGATAGGTGTCTTAGAATGTTTTCCTTAGAAATATGTTATTCCTTATGCTATCTTATATCTAGAGCCATCTTTTGGCTCATCAACAAACATTATAGGGTATTATAAATGGAAAATGCCTCAATACCTTCATTGCAACCTTCTCTCTATTCACACCAAGCCTTTCTTCCTTGATTCATAGTACCTTAGGAGATAATTTAGATCCTTAAACTCCCTTTTTGAAAAACACAATCATTTTGACATGTATTAATTAAGTTTACATGCCTTCTAAGTTTTCTCAACATTTACTATGCCTTATAGTAAAAGGAGGGAAACCTATTACCCTTAAGTAAGAGGCTTTTTTTAAAAAAAAAAATATAAAGAAAAGAAAAGAAAGAAAACCAGTCATTGGAACTTTTCACTAATTGTGACCATACACCTTTAATTTCATCATCTAAATAGTAATAGGGAGAAGAGAAAACATTGAACTCCTAGAATATACCTCAAGTTTTGCATATTCAAATAGACCACTAGTCATTCGACTCATTTTTTCTTACCCCTTCACCATTTGATCCATAATAACCATTGTGTGTATGATCATGGGCCATGTCTTTTGATATATCATTTTCAACATCATCCATAAACCCTTCATTGTTCTTGTGCAAATCCTTATCCACAATTGGGAACTTCATGTTTAAGTAACTAAGACAAATGTGTTAAGACTTCACTATGATAATTCTACATATTATAACCCCAACCTATACCCTCGGGCTTTACGAAATGAAAGATGTTTGATAACTTAGATTGGGTGCCAATATAAGATTAAGCATTTTCAACAAGGATATCGAATGTAGGAATCAAACTTTTTAATAAATTGAGATGCCATTTGAAGAAGGCATCCAACTTTGTCAATGTGCTTACTAACAGAACATTCATATGTGTAGTGCTATGTTCTTGATATGTTATTAAATGCTAAACCAAGTTTATATATTTTATAATGTAACGATAACAAAATACACATAAAAAATTTCAAAACATGCTAGTTTTTTGTTGTTATTAGTTATATGCACTTTATTTTGTAATTTGTCAATAGAGGGATTTTTCTAATCTATTTAACAAACAAGATACATGGAAAATTCTTTTTGTAAATTCATATCCTAAAATTAGTATTTTCCAACAATTTCCAATATTCTCTTTTGTATTTTGCTATGATTTTAGCTAATAAACTACTATTATTTTGTGAAAAGTAGAAAAATAATACAAAAATTACAAAATATGGAAAAGCATTTTATTAAAATATTTTTTCCTTATCTTTCATTTTAATTTCGTTTATTGAAATGGAAATTTATTTCTACAATAAATTAAAGGAAATACAAAAAATAAGAAATTTCCATTTTTTTTTTACAAAAATAGAAATCTAACATTGTTCATTTCTTATAATATTTCAAATTATTTCTCACATTTTTATACTTTATCTACAAAAAAAAATATAAATGTTTCAATTTCTATTTAAAATAAAAAACAACAACATATAAATAAATAAAGAAAAACCTAGAAAAATTACATAATATATGGATAGTATTTCATTAATCAAATTATCATTTTAAATTAATTTAACAAATTGGTGTATGAGATTATAATGAGCAAAATGAGCATTTAAGTAATTTTCAAATAAATTAATATGTGACCTTGATAAGGATTAAGATATTGTGCTTTGAACTTAATGGAGTTATTTGGAGATTAAATGTGGATTCAATTATAACAAATTAAATGGTAGTTGAATTTAAGACGAGTTAAGCTTAAGTAAAGTGAGTTCTTTGAAATTCCTAGGTTTGATTAATTGAAGAAAGAGTTTAGTTGATAAACATCCACAATAAGATTGAAACCTTCTAACTCAATGGTTAAGGCTCAATATTAGTAAACAGTTGACTAAATAACCTCTGATTGTTGGGTCACCTACAATTCATAAGAATTGTCAATTTATCTCATGATTATTGACTGAACTTAACTGCTTTTCATTTGTTCTCTCTTTTTGGTTGAACAATTAACCCAACTAAGGTGTCAGTCAATTGGATTCTCTTTTGTACTTAGATTAAGTACTTTTATTTTAAAGTTCTAAAGATAAATGTAATTCAATTGGTAACTAAGGATTTCTCTCATTCTAAGGGCAACACAATCTTTCTAAAGAATTAATGTGATTATTTGAGTCTAAGTTCCCTTTACTTCAATTACTGTATTGTTGCATTATTTCTTGAATTAAAATGTTCTAGAGAAAAATTAAATACAGGAAACTCATTTTTCATTATAAATGATCAATACACATGAACAAGAGAAAAATAATCTAATATATCCTTCTATCATGTTGTGTATGAGATTCATGGTTTCCATTGTAAAAATCTACCCTTACAACTATTGTATCCACAGATGAAATTTTGTTGATGGCTTACTTATATGATGTGTGCTACTTGCTTGTTTCTTGAATTAAATGATTTGGAATGCATAATACTTCCATAAGGTTGTATGCAGGTCATGGATTAACTTATGGTGGCTATTAAAGTGGATTAAAAGTTAGAATGAAACCTTATGTTGGGTCGAATAGATAGATTCTGAGTATGAATTGCCTAATATTGATGAGAGTACACAGATCACAGATCAAATCATAGTGGTCATTTAAGTAGGTTGGGAAGTTTGGAAGAAGAAGTTAAGGGTGAAAGTTTTGGCATTGCAACTAATTGAAAAAGCTTAGTTGTCTATGAATACTAATGACCTTAAGAGCTTGTCACCTAGACTAGCTATCAATAATTAGATTAATGTAAGCCCTAAAGTTAAGCCAAGTAACCGTAAAATTGAACTTAGAATCCAAGGTTTAGGGTGATCGATTAAAGGATCCGATCAAACCCAAATTATAAACTATTGAGAGAAATATTAGTAAAAGTGACCCCGTAAACTTAAATTTAAGAAAATAAATAGTAAAATAGGAGACTATAAAATTTTCAAATTTTAAGCATAATAATTGCTAATTACCGAAAAGGCGAAAAGTGTAATATAATAACTAATAAATTATTAGAGATAGATTATATGTATACTAAAAATTTTAGAATGACCAAAATAATAATTAGAAATGTTCACGTGTACCCCATATATATTTACGTGTAAATAAAAATACGCGAAATTATCTAAATTGGCAAAAAACTAAGCAAATAATTAAAGAAAATTATAAATTAATTATGGAAAAATCAGAAGAGGATAAGATGATCTGAATCAGGTCGTGGCAGGTCTAGATCAGCAAAAGAAAAATCAACCAATAAAAATTAAACAACCTAAAAGCCAAAAATCAAGGAAAATGGGCAAAGTCTTGTCAAATTAATGCATATTAATTACAAAAAATGTCTATAAATAGGGGAAAAATTTCTAGAAGTCATTTGGTCAGTTTAACATTTGGGAAAAATAGGAACACTGAAAAAATCGAGAGAAAATCCAAAAAAAAGAAAAACGGAAAAACTGTGCAGATTGAGCAAGTGAGCTAAACCTACCTCTCACCATCACCTGGGACCGAACCACCACCACCACCACCCTACACAAAACCCACCGTCTGGGCTGGTTGACAACTTTGGACCGGGTTTGAACGGCCAGAAAGCTTTGAATCGGTTAGTCATTTATTTGCCCCGATTTTTGAATAATTTTGTAAAATTAGTTATTTTGCCTAGAAAATTATGAAACTTGTTATTATGAGGTTTTATTGTATGTAGATTTAGGGAAAAATATTTATTTAGTTTAATTATGTTTGAAAATATAGGGTCCTTAACAAATTGTTCAAAACTGAGCATAATTAAACCGGAAAATAAATAGGCTTAAGAGTGTAGTTTGGAGCTCAAAATTTTTCTGTAGGATGCTAATATGATGTAGAACAGTGATATGAAGCCATTTTTTTAAAATTAATTTTTGAAAATTTTAAGTTAATTTTTAGCTCTAAAATGATGGAAAAATTGAGTGATTTGGGGTTAATTAGGTGATTAAGATGTTAATTACTGATTTAGATATTAATTATATGTTTAGGGATGTTAATCTCTGAAGTGGAACCCTAATCCTAGCCTTTGGAGTGTTAAGTATGGTTAATTAGGGAAATTAGGTAAGTAATATAAGAAATTAGTAATATGTGAAATTGTAAATTAATAAATCTAAAAAAATAGGTTTATTTAGATAATATTATAATAGAAATCAGAAAAATAATAAATCTGAAATAACATTTAATTTTAAGTAAATGTCTCAAAATGTAAGATTTTCACACATCGGGAATAAATCCGATACCTCAATTAGGGTTAATGTGTATCGAATAGTTTAGAATACCAAATTACGACCCAATAGGATATTTGGACACTCGAGCTTAATGTAATTAATTTCACATTAGGATTTGAGCATATTTAAGGCTTAGGAATCAAAATTTAAAATCTTATTTAGGATTCGAACACCGAAATGGAATACAACGAATCATTAAGACGTAATGGGTATATACGAAAAAAAAAGAGTTAAAATATAACTTAAAATATGAAACCATAAATTATAAGTATTAAAAAGACTTATTTGTATTATAGGATACCCAGAGACACATCAGCTTGCAATTAAGAAATCGAGCGATCGAGCAATTTCATGTAAGTTGGGTTATTGCTTATTGTAATAGAGTACTAGTTTTGTAGTACTCGGAGACTTAGGCTTGTATATGATTGTGATTGTAAGTAGTTTGCGTATGTATTTGATGTATCTGAATTCATGTTGAAATTTGTATTATGAGTGATTTTGTGACTGATTGAATTGGTATGAAATTGTTTGAACACCCTAAACGGAATTTAATCTTAGTTGACCTTAATAACCAAAAAAATGTCATGCATTGCAACCCGTTAGGGGATCATAGGATTCTCCAACCAAATACCGACCCCTTCGAAAGGCATAGCGCAGAATTGCAAAATGGCCTTTTCTTCATCTTCAGTCGAACTAAGTGACAGAAAAGGAGGTCGCGGCGGGAGTGAAGTCAATGGTTCGAAGGTAGTTGTGGGAGGAGCGAGGTCTCCATTGCACAAGCCTGGGTTTGGTTACGAGCTGCTGCATAACATGGAAACTCCTCAATTCGGATTGGAGCGGGTGAAAATTCTCTGATTTCACAATGGACTGAACTACGTTGTGCGATGACACTTAATTGTTGCATTGCATGAAAATAATTGTTTGATAGCCCTGTTGGTACTTATATGCATTAATGAGTCTCCAATTCAACTTATTGAGCTGTAGTTGCTCATACTCTTATAGATCCTTTTGCAGGTTTTGATTTCTGAACACTTCGAGTACCATGTCGCCCTACAATTACCCAGAGGTTAGTCTTTTTGAAGCAAGGAGTGTGAGGATCAAATTACTTAGTATAATGTGTAACTAGATTGACCTTGTAGTTAAAGATTAAAGACTGATAGTTATTATGTAAATTAGTAAACTGTGGTGATTATGTAAAACTTCTTGGGAAGATCTGTGGACTTACTTATAATTATTTATGTTTATTAGAAATTTGTAATATTTATCACAATTGTAGTATAACTGTTATTCGGAATGTTTACTTCAAAGCGAGGAGTCGTCGATGCCTTGTGTAGATCATGTTTATGGTAAACACTGTGAGGCCAGTTACTATCATAGAATGGTTTATACAGTGGGACTGTTACGACTCTGCGACTTCGGGGCGTAACAATCAATAACAATGAAATTGAAGCATAAAGATGACACCTACATATTATGTGGGGTTAGCACTCAATTTAGGGTTGAGCAATTGGTAAACTTTACGGTTACCCTTTTAAGGTCACTATAACTTAGTTGTTAACTAATAAGAAGATTTATAATTCAAGAAAGCTGGGAGATTTGATGCTTCGTGTGTCCTTATCTATGAGCATAAGCACATGGTAGATGGCATACCTTTTTAGGTTTAGGGCTCAACAATCTTATAAGATCCTTTTCAAAACAAACTTGTATAGCAATATATTTATAATATTGTTTGGCCTCCTTGTTAGCCTTTATAAACAATTGATGATTTCTTATTTGTCGTTAAGACTTGATTGACTAAAATGGGATAAGTATAGCGAAAATCCTTTATATTGTTGTTAAAGTTCAATTAAATCCTCTATATTTCAAGTGGATTGTTTAGATTCTTTGTATTTATGCTAAAATTCAACTATGTCCTTTATATTGAACATGGTGCGTAAATATATAATATGTAGAGGATTAAAATAATTCACTTAAAATTTGGAAGACTTAATTGCATTTTACCATTAATGTCACATATTTAAATAATTTATGAAAAATATAAAAAATTTAATCAAATTCCTATACAAGTGTAGCTTTCCCATTTGATAAAAGTTTCTTAGTTTGTATAAAAACGTAAGCTGTGAATTATAAGAACGCACTATCATGTTTGCATCTTTGTTACAACTCTTTTTTTTTTTTTCCGGGTAATAACAATAACTTTATTCAAATACTAAAGAAATTGTACAAAAGATATGCCTATCTAGGGGTTTCTTCTCCCATTACAAGCTTATTTAACACATTACTTTTCGCAGAACGAGAGGATATATCCTCTTCGACAAAAGAAGAAACAAAAGATGGGAACTCCAAATCAAAAGCCACATCAACAGAGTTCTGGAGCCTCCACTTTGCAAGCCTATCAGCAACTTTATTCTCGCCATGGGGAGTCTTGTAAAAAACAACATTATTGAATTCTTTTGCAAGCTCCTTGCTTGTAAATCAAGCATAAGGACAACAATTGCTATCCAGTTACATGTAATCCAATTTTTGGCTGTAATTTAGTCAATTTCAAAGATTAAGCTCTTCATTTTTCTCTTTGCCCAACTTCAGCTCATAGTTTATGGCCCAAATTTCAACTTTAATGGGAGATGAGGGGGCTCCTACGCCAATTACAAACTTGAATCATCATGTGGCTGCCAATGCAAGCTAAGTTTCACACGGCCACCCTTTCGTCTCACGGCCGAAAGCTTCGCAGCACGTTGGAAGAGCTTTTAGATCTTGCCCTAAAACGCCCATTCACCTAAAGTTCCGAAGTGAGCCTCAATCTCACCGTAGCCTTGAACCTCTCACAACCTTTCGTTCATGATTCCTACAAGTCCCACCAATTCCTAGTCTTTCCATCAAGAGCAACTGCACCATCACAATTAAATTTTAACCATCACTGTTCCCCAACTTTTCCCCATGCATAAGTCTATTAACAGACTTCACGCTTACATCCCTATCCGGATCATGTGACTAGCCTTCGCCACAACTCTATAAATTAAAATTCTTACCTATATATTCTAGCTTTGAATTACTGTATAAGTGTAATTTTCCGTTTGACAAAAGTTCCTTAATTCATACAACAACGTAAACCGTGAATCACGAGAATGTACTATCATGCTTCCGTCTTCGTCAGACTTTTATAAATTGAAAATTTCACCTATAGAAGCTAGTTTCAACTTGCTTACGTTTAACTCTTTAAGATTTGCTAGCCGAATTAAAGAAATAAGAGAGAATAGGGCAAAACTACTGGGTGTTTTTGTCTTTTTGTTATTTTCTATGACCTTTCGTATACCACTAGGATAGACTCGGATAAACTTTTGGTACGCTCATGGTACCCCATGTTTCAATCAACTTTTGGCGGCAAGATTCACCATTACATCATTGTAAAATTAATGGATCTCATTTTTTCTTTTACGGATAATATCAAAAGTTTTGGTACTTGCCTTAAAATTGCGCTGGGAATTTGGAAACTGATTTGGACACAATAAGACATGATTTAAATTGATTAATGTATAAAAAAAATTTGATACAAAATACAAGATTCAAATGGATTAAACTTATTTAAACACGGTTAAATCCATATCCAGATATGGGTCAAGCTTTTAGATTTGAATACGGAATATGTTATATATTCTTTTGTATTTATATTTTGTTACATAAATTATTATTTTAAGTTAGAGATTTTAATAAAAAGTGTGATATATTTTTAACTCTATATTCTTCTTGTTATATTTTAGTTTAAATGGAAAAAAAAAATTATGAATCAATGTGTAGATTATTTGATTGTTTCTCTTGAAAATTTAAGAAATAATATGATAAATTTGAAAATTAGTACTAGTAGTAATATTAATATTAATTTAATCTATGGTTCCGCTTAATTTAGTGATATATAATTTAAATTTTAGGATTTTCTATATTTAGTAAGATTTTGTTTTACTAAAAGCTTTTGTTTGAGTTGCAATTTTGTATTAAGTACAAAGATACTATATCATTTGTCTTTATAAAATTTAAATATTATTACCGTTCTTTTTCCTTTATATATATATATTAAAAATTTAATTATGACTTTTTAAATGATAAACAATATCAAACTTAAGATAAATGAGATATAATACAGTAACAAAAATTGTTAGCTCTAATATAAACGGGTCTAACCTAAACACAAGATATGCTAGGTTATGAGTTTACATTTTTATATATGATTAATAAACCGATCGTGTCACGAGTTTAGATTTTTTAGAACACAAACACATTTAGATATGGAAACGAAATATAATACGATAATAAGAATTGTCAGCTCCATTTAAAATTCATTTTTGTGTGTGTATATAATATCACACAAAGTAAGTTTTTCAATCGTCTCCTATATTTTATGACCATAAATTTATGATTGAATTTGAGAGACATACACAAAAAAAGATAGGCATTAAATTAATATTTCTGATTTGAATATAACTCACACAGAATCGAAACATAAGTACTTTTAATTGAATTTTGATAAAAAAAAATAAATAACGTGAATAATTTACTTAAAGGGTTTAATTTACTTTCTTATAGCTATAGGGATCATCTAGTACGCTTATTCCCTTTCTCTTTTCACGTGTTGAACACGTGTCTCAACCCTAACTCATGAACCTTTTTCATAGAAATGAAAATGAAAATTGTATCCTAATTTGTTCGAGAAAATTGTCGTGGTACTCACCTAAAATTTCATTAAATATTCGTAAAATGTTAGGGCATCTTTCTTTGGTGTGTCGATATCTATCTATTTCTTTTGACAAATTTTTCATCACCCAATGTATATCTTACCTTCTCTTTGGTGGAGCTAATTATGGTAGCAATTATGTTTGCGTTAATTTTAAACACAACTTCAATTAGTTTGCATATTTTAGCTATGTTTACCAAATTTTATCTATTGATTAGTGAATTATTACACACAAAACATTTGAACATACGGCTATGTAAGCTTATATATCATTTGGCACTAATAAAATATTGATGAGAAACCTCATGGTTAAGTATTCTATATGCATTGTAGGAGGTTCTAGTTTATAAAGTCATGACTGTGAATATATTATCAATATAAACTTAAAACTTTTAGATTAAATGGTTAAAATAAGTTTATCAGTATTTATTGATTTGGTTATTTCATAGCTTTTGGTTTGGGGTATTATAAATGGTATCAAAGTGAATCTCCTACCAATAGGTAGATGATTCGAGTTTGGCTCCAATTTAGAGAAGAGGTTCGAGGAAAATAGGGAGTATCTATAGTTAGGTGTTTCATATGGATTGTAAAAAGTTGTGGTACTAATTTATAAAGTTATGATTATAAATATTTTGTTAATATAAGTTTAAAACTTTTGAGCTAAATAGTTGAAATGAGCTCATCAGTATTTATTGGCTTAACTATTTAATAACTTTTGACTTGAAGCATTATAAATGGTATTAAAACGAACCCTCTACTAATAGGTAGATGATTGAGGTTTAGCTTTAATTTAGAGAAGAGGTCCGAGGAATGTAGAGAGTGTTATTAGAGTGTGACTCTTTACATACTTTTAGGATGTCTTATAAATAATAGGTAGCTCGAATTGTATACCGAAAAAGAGGAAAAATTTAAGCCTAATTATAAGATTTCACAATGAGGACGTTACATGTTTAAAGATGGGGGATTGTGAGACCTCATGGTTAAGTGTCCTATATTAATTGTGAGAAATTGTGGTATTAGTTTATAAGGTCATAATTATAAATATTATATCAACACAAGCTTAAAATTTTTAGGCCAAGTGATTAAAATGAGCCTATCAGTATTTGTTGACTTGGCTATTTCACAACTTTTTGCTTGTAGCATTATAATTGATATCCTGATAATAATTGAAAAAAAAAAATGTTTTCTTGGTAGATATATTTCCAAACAAATTAAAAGTAGTAGGTAAGGACAAATAGGTATAGGATGGATAGAGTATAAGATTTTATCTATATTGTACCTTGTAAGGTATGTGAAGTAGTCTTTCATCGATTACTTATTAACAAATATTCGATTGATTAGTTTGAGGTTATCGACAAAAAGGATTTATCTAAACCACTTTGTTTCATTTTGTTTAAGTTGATTCTCTTTTTATCTAAGTTTCTTCTTTTTTTGTCTAACTTACTTCCTTTTTTCTTTATGAGTTTCGAGAACAACCCCATTCATTAGTCAAAACCTATCTTATAACATTGTGAAATTACCTTGGAATCTGTATCTTCTAAAACCTATATGGTATAAGGTACCTTATGAACATGTAAATATTGCTTCTTTTCTCTTAAATGTCAAGTTTATATGATATCAAAAAAGTAATCTATCTATGACATTATATACAATTCATATAGAAAACTTAGGGATACTTATAGCAAAATATGTGAAATTAAAAAAAAAAAAACTGATTTTCTATTTTCATTATTTCAAATTTATGTAATCTTATCATTTAGCAAGTGAGAATGACTAAGGGGCAAGAGTGAGAGAGACGACATTAGGTTTAATCGTCTAAGGTTATTAATTTATGGTCTTAAGCTTTTGTTTTTTCCTTTTCCTTTTGCTTTTACTAAAATGTTTATTAATCGAAAAATACTATATTAAAATTTATTAGTATTATTCGATAATTTTTATAGAGCAGATATAAGGTATTCTTTATATCTTAGGGTATAAGTTCCTAGGTGGGTACAAGTAGGAAAACCTTGTACTTGTGCTCTACCATATTAGTGCAAGTTTTGAAAAATCAATATTTGAAATTTGTTTTGTGATCCTTAATACTTATTAAAACCCATTCGATCAAGCAAGATATAAATAGAAATCGTATAAAATAAGGTTATTCGTTTATCATTAACAGTAAGTATCTATACTTGTTTAGAGAATTCAAAAAGTAAGAAATTTTCTTTTATTTTGCTACCGACTAGATAACCCGTGGATTGCTTAAGTTATTAAGGCTAATTACTTAATTATTGAGGTGAACGTTTGTTTTGACCCAAGTAACATGATTTTGTTTTGACGATTACCTGCTCATGGGTCTTGAGCTTTGGCGTCTCATATATTGGAAAGTCAAAATTCTTTACAAGAATCAAAATCGTGGTATGGATTCTTGAATTAGTATGATTCATTGGAGTTGTTATTATCAAAATTTCTTCAGTCAATGCCGCCGTCTCACAACCCTTTCTAATTTTCCAAGGAAGAAAGAAGAAGAATGGGAAAGCATTAGAAAAAACTTATACGATATATATAATATATGGTATCGATAGCTAACGTGGCCAAGTGTACGAGACATATAATCATCGCATAGTTTTACTTGCATGAAAGCTGCTTCTGGGTTTGGTGGATACCTTGAAAAACTTGATTGTTTTTGACGTTGTACCATCATTGGAAATATCTATCAATCTTTGGTTGGACCGGATGTTTTATTTACGGTTTGGTGCTTTCATGGCCCACTCGTAAAACTACAGTCAAATTGGGCAACATAAGATAAAGTACCTCAAATAATTAGTGGACATATTTTAACGGGTTGTTTTGGCATTCCCTAAGAATCTAAGTACGAAACTTGTCAAATTTTCTCAATACTGTTTGCAGAGTTTACGAAAACCAATATACATAAAAAAAAAAAAAAAAAAGCGAAATCCATTAGCATTTTATACAAATAAAATTAATCCAATAGATATTTGATGAATCCATTGCATCTCTTCATTGAACTTTTACCATGAAGATTAATTCTGAAAATTAAAGATATCTTTAAAATAATCATCATGAAAAATTTGTAATTATTAAAAGCAAGGTAATTGTTGGTGTTGTGGCATAAAATAGATTGAATTTAACAATTAATTTGACCTAAATATGTATTGAAGAACATGATATGGCAAATGGATCCGAAGGACTTTGGCTATAGTTGGCGGTTTCAAAATTCAAGAAAATATATGATCTCAAGATTATCAATAAATAAGACATGTTAATTCTAAACTTAAACCCAATACAAAAGGACAAAAGAATGCTGGTAATTAATACTAAAAAGTAATCAAAATTGTCAGCCAAAATCTATGGCTGAAATAAGAAGAGGAAAACATTTGATTTTGTCCCATCAAGTGGAATTCGTATGTGCCGCCAAGGACTGCACGAAATTACCTAGGAAACTTTAAACCTATAAAGTAAAAAATTAAAATGGGTCAAAGTTTGTCTCGTTGTGGAGGTGCCATGTCAGCAACAACTCTTCTGACTGCTTCCTGGAAGGCAGACTCGTCCCATTCAATCCCCTACAAAGTCAACAATTTCAGCAACATTAATACCGTGGTCCAACAAATATAAAAAATTTACACAATTAGATTGACACAATAATATACGAATGAGACTTACATTATTTTTCAAATGAATATCTTGAACTTTCATGTTATAAACAATATAAAATAAACATTATCTATGACACGGTAATTATTATTCGAGGTTTTATATCAGGGAAAATGGGAACGTAAACCTATCTTTCGTATTTATGTTTGACACTAACTGATAATTACGTATATACATATGCAGGGGAGATGAAGATTCCTACGTCCACATCATGAGGCAAATTTAAACATTAATTACATGAAACAATAGAACAGTGCTAAGATGCTGACATCTATGAAACAATCAAATATGCCAAAAAGCTTATATGCTAAAAATAAGAACATTAAAGTACAAAAAAGACTCCATGATTTTATGCGGGAAAATGCTTCCCAATGATATGTAATTACTCACTTCGACTCTTAATCTCAAGGTTAAGCGATTGACAACATTTGATTCTTCGACACGAGCATCAGCTTCCACGGACATCACGTTCACATTGTTCACTTGCTTCAGGAACTCGAGAATGTGAATGACTAACTGCAAAATTGAAACATCACCTCTAACACTGACTTGCAGATCGACAATTCTAGTTTCGATTGATTGATCTTGAGATGTCGATTCCGAGACGTGCCGAATATGCACATTAAGATTATTTCCTCCGTTGAAAGAAGTAGATTCTTCCTTTGTGGGTTGATCTTTAGGCAAAACTTGTGCCTCTAAAACAGCATTTTTACGGCGAAGCTCCTCAACTTGCGCCTTCAATGAACTCAAATACTCTCTAGTAGTTGCAAGGACGGACGCTTTGTCTTTCTGCATGTAGTGACAAGTTTTGTGTGACTACCGAATCAATCTAAAAGTTTAAACTCACAGATAATATACTGGAATAGATAAAAAGAACACTATTGGTTTGTCGATTTTTATGAAGTAATCATAAAATGTGAAATGAATCGGTGATTTTATGTACCTTGGTTCCTGGAGGAAGTAGTGATCACAATGCTTGGAAGCTCTCATTGAGTTTTTCACGCCGTTTTCTTTCGGACATCATGTGATGTAACTGATTACTTGTGGGACGGCCAATCATTAATGATCTTTCTCGAATCCTCGTCGAGTTCAAGCTTCTACAATATTCAATGATCCGTTTAATTATATTGCGCCGTCGAACATTTGCTCTTGTTTGTGATGTTGGTACTAAAGCTGACGAATAGTTTCTAAAAGAAGAATGTGATGCCGTAGGATAATTTTCCTGGAAAATGTTGGGAAAATTTCTCGGTTGCTGATGCTGCTGAGGTGATGTTGATGAAGAAGGAGAAGTTAGTACCGCAAGAAAGGCATTAGTCATCGCAGCATGCTCGCTTTCTGAGATGGGAAATGGTAATCCTTGGATGTTAGCAAGGGCATGATGCGGAGTGCTTGTTATGGTTGTGGTTGTGGTGGTGGCGGCAATGGTTGTGGATAGTGGTTGTGATGCTTGATCGATCGGATTCACCCCGCCCCTAAGTGGTGGCTCAGTAATGTTGTAGGAAGTACCTGGAATGTTGAATAGAAGAGAGGAGCACTCAGCTGGACTATCAATTGATAGAGATCGCAACGATGAAGACGACGACGTTGGTGGGTTTTGTTGATCAGTCGTATGGGGCAATTCTAGAGGAATGAATTGCCTAGAGAAGTCTTCAGGAAACAAGGTCTTCATGTGCGTTTCTATATCAACCTTAAATAATCATTCAAGGAAATCAAATTGAATTCAAGTACTTAGCAGATAGGCCTGCAAAAAATTTAAGCAATCAAATGTTAAAAATTATTACATGAGTAACATCGGAGAAACCTAGCTCAATTTCTCCACTCTTGCATCCCATGAACACCGCGGTCTGTAGCCAAATGGAGGAACACGTTTAGCTCAATCTTCATAACAAAATACGATGAAACTAATGTACAAAAATTTAAGGAAAAATTTATGGTTCCATACCTTAATTCTCGCTTCCTGCAAAAAAAAGTTGCATGAAAAATGCAGGATATGTTAGCTAGGTTTTATCTTATATTGGTCTAATCTATCATGAAATTTGAAATGTGAAGCAAATGAAATTAGTACTATATTTAATTAGTACATTACCTGATAGAATCGTCCTTGGGAAATGCTAGTGGACAACCTTAATAGATCTTCTTGTCCTAGTTCAATGTAGGGGTTGTGAGTACTAAAAGCCAATCCTGGAACGTTGCTATGGCTGTTACACAAAAGGAAAACAAATTCCAAGTTAACTCTAGACCCTTATATAAAATCAAGTGAATGCAGATTTATGATTAACAAGCTTACTTTTCATGAATGAGAAATGAAGATTGCTTGTATTCATCAAAAAACCTTTGTGCTAGACTGCCGGATCCGGATGAAGAACTTGCAGCTTGGAAAACGTTAGCATCATCTTGGTAGTAGCCATCCAAACATTGGAAACAACTGTTACAACAAGTGTAACAACATAAGATAACACATCAGCTAGAATTGAACACAATAAACCAGTCCAATGAAATTAAATCGATTAAAGCTTCTGTAATCATATACCGTGCGTGGATATTGATTGGTGGCAGGAAAATACCGATTAGTTTAACATATGGCGGATTTTACAAAAACAAGAATGGTAGATTTTCATCAATATCTGTGGTGTATAACTATTGATCAATCTTTTTAGGTTGAGGGGGTTTTGGTTGCCATATGATGTCATTGGCTAGAGAGAAAGGGAGAAGAGAGAAGACCTTGAAGGAACGAGAGAGGACCAAAGACAGATGTAGCGGCAACTAAAGCTTTGCATTAACAGCTGAAGAAAGTCTGAACGGGCCTCTCTTTCAAGTAGGAAAGTGGCGTCCATGAGAGACAAGGTGAAATCACTTGGAAGAAGAAACGATGCATGCATTAGAGACCGTTCATGTGGATCCCCACGATGCTTCGATTTGTAATATTTACTCCATCACGGTCATCAGTATCATCACCTTCATCATCATCAAGTGCCTATATCATGATGCCGCGGCCTCTAGTTTTCTTCTTCTCTTTCACTCATGGACTTGCAGTATGATGTTGAAATTTAAATCAATGGAGGGAAAGGTGTAGACACAACATGTTGACGATTAAACAACAAATTTATGATCTTAGGGTGTTTAGATTGCAGAAGGGTGAAATGGTCTTTATTGCAATAAATAGTTATAAAGACAACGGAAAATGGTTTTGAAAAGTATTCAATCTAGTAAGGATAGAAAAGTGTGTGCCAGAGAGAGAAAGAAAGAAAGAGAGAGAGAGAGGGGGGCCAGGGGGAAGCGTTTTGAAAAGTAGAAGTAGGACCAAGAGGGGACAACCGGTCCTCCAATACACCTTTTATATATACAGAAACCAGGACGAAACAGCCCGCTTATTTTTTAAGCTTATATGACAAATTAGGAAAACTAGGAGATACACATAGATAAGTTGCTGAATAGTTATTCGGGAAATGCTTACTCGATGATTGAATTAACAGATCTAGTTCAATTTTTATGAAAACAGGATAAAAATGAAATCATTTTTCACTTATAAATTTTCTAAACGTGAATTGATCTGCTATTTTTAACTTACTCGAATGACCGCTTATTAAAAGAAAA
This sequence comes from Lumnitzera littorea, assembly GCA_024138015.1. NCBI lineage: Eukaryota > Viridiplantae > Streptophyta > Magnoliopsida > Myrtales > Combretaceae > Lumnitzera > Lumnitzera littorea. Next base: position 21,817,648 of record JAMXBB010000007.1, read on the forward strand.
AATGATACTGAAAGGTTTTTTGTTTTTTGTTTTTTTTTTTTCCTTTTCTCCAAGAGGAAATAAGAAATAAGCAGCCAACAAACCATAGAAAAGTAGTGGGTCAAAGTCCACGGATGGGGGAGGGTTTTGAAAAGAGTCAAGGGAGGAAGGCAGGGTGTCTTTTTCCTTGCTTATTGGGATTTACGACATTTCTTCTATTTTTCACATGTTGCAACTTGTTCCCACTATGGCAACCTCAACTTTGTAATTAGAAAAAAAAAAAAAATCACAGGTATTGCATGTTCACATGGGTCATGAAAGGTTCAATTAATATATAATTCAACCCGAATTATTGTGGCAAACATGTGATTAATAATCACTAAACATAATTTAGCCTTAGTAAATGCGTACCCGGCTGATTATATGATACTTGGAACAAGTTATAGGATAGTTGGTAAACTGCCCTTCTTTTCAGAAGAGAAGGGTTCAACTTAATTTAGACATTAGTCGCCACAATCTCTAGAACAATCAATTATAAAATAAAATTAAAAAAATAAAAGGTCTAAGATATATTTGTTAATGTGATTAAGCAAATAAATGTTTAGATATTCTAGTGAGAATATTCTGTGTCCATAAAATATGGCTTACTTTGTCCGGGGGAAGAAAAAAACAAACAAGTTTTTAAACTCCATGGTCGTACGAGTTTCACATCTTTGGACCAATTAGGAAAATACTACACATTCCAAAAAACGTGAGTGTTATCATATCATAATCTATGAAAATAATTACGCAAGATACAAAAAAATAACTAAAAACTTGTCAAAGCGTACCTATATTGCGTATGCAAAAATTAAACTTGTGTATAATATAACTTTTGATATAACTCAATTAAAAATTATTTGATTAAATTATATGAAACTCTATATTTAAACAAAATATGTATATAAGGTGGTAACTACTTGGACACTTATCTCCATAAAATTATACCAAGGTAACTTGTGTCTATCTAATAACTACATAACTCTTTCCTTTACTTTTTTCCCCCTTAATTTATTAAACTAATGTAAATATAAATATGTAAACACTAAAAGTGGCTAAGGAAGCCTCGTTGACTTTAATATTTTAAATAAAAGAGAAGTAATGGATAAAGATAAATTGACATGAAAAACCTCAATTTTGAGAAAAAGAATTATAAGCAAAGAAGAATAAATTCACAATCTATTAAAATATATGTGAGTACAAAAAGTATAATAATACAACTCATGCAAATAGCTAATACCCACTTACAAAACTCTTTTATAAAAGAGTCATAGTACATTAAAAAAATCTAAAGGAAAATATAAATAACCTTTTTAAATTTTGAATTGGATATGGATACACTTGCTAAACTTTTAAATGTTATAAATAACACTCTTAAATTCTATCCTTAGTGTGAAACACTTTCATCAAACTTATCAAGGTGTACTTTAACACCTCCTTAACTTCTTTTAATGTGTCTTTTAATTGAAAAAAGAACAAGCTATTTTTGTGTTGTCAATTTATTAAAATTTCGAAAACAAAGTTATTTATAGCACTTGAGAGTTTAGAGAGCTTACTTACACCAAATTTAAGGTTCATTAGGCTCAACATTTAAAACTTTTGGGTGTATATTGGCACCCAGATCAAAATTGAGGGAGATTATTTCTAATTTGCTAGAAATCTATAACATTGCAAAGGTATGCCAACTATCTCATTGAATTCATGCTAAGGGTATATTTGTTTATCAACAAAAGCTTCCTCAAATTTTGCTCCTTTAGCATTTTTAAAGATATAATTATTAAATATTATCATAACAATCATATAATTTTGATTTTTTGAGTGGATTTCAACAACATTTGATACTGGTGATTGATGTTTACAGGTGATGATCAACCATCACAAAAATGTTAATAGAAAATAAGGTAAATGGTTTCGTTTCAAGTGGAGGAAATAATTATTTTTCTCTTTCTTCTATTAGCATTTTTTGTTGTTGCTAATTACCATCGCTTTGATCATCACTTACTCTGTAGGTAATTAGTATTTACAATATATTAAGGTTATTACAAATACATTTGAAAATTGTAAATCTTTGATTATATGAGGGGTTTAAGATATTTAAGGAAACATTTTCCTCGCATCAAAGACATTCAAATATTCACCCAAATTTATGCCAAAGGACACTAAAAAACATGAGAACTCTCATATTCACAAATATAATCATAGATAACTATTTTTATATTTGCATGAGACAAAGCCAATGAAGTAGGAAATAGTAGAAAGTAAGAGACATACATAAAAGAGAAAACAAGGATAAAATGCAAGTAGAGAGTAAGAATCTCATTTACTTAATCCTTTTCGCATTAGGTTGATAAACATATTCTTATGACTTATCTTCACTTTATCTATACTCTTAGTTAGATTTGAGTTTTACAAATACTAAACATAGTAATCTTCATTAAAAGAATTTAAGCCATACTTAATACAATATTTGCTTTGATATGAAAAGGAAATAATCGATGTAACAAAAATTTCTACTCACAAAAGCACTACAAACTTACTTAAAAAACTCTCTTACAATAAAGTTTGGAACTAAGAATTTTTTTGAAGTCTCAACATAGACATAGAAAAGCACTTTCCTATACATATACCAACATAGAGTCATGAGAAATCACCCAACACCAAATGGCTCTATGTATTAGCCAAATCACAAGTTCAACCGATGATCTCTTTTGAATTCTTAACCTTATTAGGGATTAAGTAGATAAAGTACAAAATAACACAAAACAAAAAATGAATATAAAAGCGGAGATATGAATAAAATAGAAGAGGATAATAGAAATTTCAATTCTTCTTTGAACTGGTTGTATAAATTTTCTCTTATGATTTATCTTCATTTTGTAGCAAACTTTTATTATGTTTTAGGTTCTATAACCATTTAATTGTATCTTAGATAACAAAAAAGAATTCAAGTCATATCCATAAAAAGTTATACATGTTTATAAAGCAAAAAATTATTAATGTAAATAATTAGTTTGAATTTTACATGATTTCTTAGTTATTAGATATATGCAACCATATCTACTCCTAAAGCATGATTTTATCTTCCTATGATTGGAATTTAATTTTTTTAAGGATTTAAAACACTTGAAATTTAAATGATAACATTCTTAATCAATATAAATTTTTGGAGTTACACAAAATTGACGTTTCTTTTTGGAAGTTTAGGGTGATGAACATGTCCTATAAGTAAGGTGCTCACAATAATTGCTCATTTCCTATGAAAAGTTTTCTATAATTTAGGAATTAATAGTATTATGATTGATCATGTCAATGCTATACTACATTGCTAATTTTTTCTTACAACAGACATTTAGGGATTAATAGCCATATGGTGGATCTGCATTTGCAACACGTTTGGATGGATCATAGATCATGTATGTATTACTTAAAGGCTTAATTGGAGGTCTTGTCAAAGGCCTCATTTTCGTAATTCTTTGAATTCAATGTATGTTGATAGTTAGAGATGAAGGTAGTTGCAAGTGCTTATGATTAAGGTAAATTGATAATATTATTCTAAGTTGTCATTTAAGAATACTTCTATTCCTCAATCACATTTCATCAATGCTTGAGTGAAAAACATTCCTTCTTCAAAGTAGTTTTGATAAGAATCTAGTGTATGTTCCTCTAATCATAGAGCTAAGCTTAAGGACTGTCCAACCTTAAACAGTGGATAATATCAGAGTCAGTATTAGAGGAAAACATAGTTTGTTATTGACCATTTCAACATATTCTACGATACAAGAAGTTCGAGCTTCATAATAGCAAATCAATACAATTTTGCAACAAAGAACAAAGTCCATAAACACTTCATTTGAATGCTTAGGAATTGAGCATAGTTTGAAAAAAGAATCATTAGTCATTGCTTATGTACCCTTGAATTTAGCTAAAGTATGCCATTGATTGTAGAAGTCAACTACCGTCTCCAATGTCTCTTCAAGACATTTAGATAAAGTCTCTTTGACCTAAGTGAATATTATCTACTATTTTAATTCATTCAATTGGCATGATATCCTATTCAAATGAATCTCTACTTTGTAAGCATGCTTTAATAAGGCATAGAAAGGAAGACAATGATTAAGGAAAAAGAATAAATTTCTAGTGTCAAGTTGTTACTTCTATGATGGGCCAAATGTTCTTAGGAGTACCTAAAATAGCACTGCTCAATTACTCATAATGGTATAGGAGGGGCTAGATGTGGGTAAGAAGGCCTAACTTAGTATGCTATATCTCCTTTATGTCATGACATCCCTAGACAATAAGAAACATAGAGGTTTAATATATACTAAAGTTAAGGTGGTGGGAAAATAGTTAGATGTGACTGTAGATTTAGGAGTTTCACATTTGTTTATTTTAAAGAAGCAGCTGATAAACTTATATTTATAATAGAAAGGAGATAATCTTGGCTTAAAGACAATAAACTCAAAATAAGTTCGACTTCTAACATAGCGTTGGTGGCTAAAAATGGAAAGAGACAATTGAGGCAGTTCTTATTAAAATGAGCTTATTGCATAGAGTCAATGTAATCTTTGTTTAATAACCAAAGATCATTTCTAAAAGACTAAAGAAGTCCTATTGTATAATGCAAATCATAAGAATAGACCAAGAAACTTGCTATTAACACCTAAGGAAGAGGTAAGAGTTGAGGAAGTAGAGGTAATTCCACCTTTAGTATGGAAGATTTTAGATAAATAACTAAGCAAAATGTTACTAAAAACCACATTAGATAATAGTGTAAGTTTAGATACATTGTAAATGTTTTAGAAGACAAATGAAATTTAGGTTATACTAATGGATATTGTGAAGAGGGAGAGTGACCCATACCTAGTTGTCAAAATCATAATTTTATCTATATGATTCTACAAATTTACAATTTTAAAAAACTCTTTTAAGTTGACTCTTATAAAAACTATTTTTCATATAGAAATTTACATTTTTTACTAAATTTACCAATTTTACATATCTAAGTTAAATGGGCTAAAAAAAAATTACAACTAAGCTTTTATAATCCATTATTATTATGTTTAATTATATATTATTATGAATTTTTTATGAAAAAAGAATTTAATCTCTTCATTTTTGTATTTTCATCATGTACTTTAAGTTTTGAATAATCATTTTTACGTTTTGATTTTACTAATCTCTTAGTGATTCTACATAGAATTACAAGTTTGATAACCTTGGGTTAGATAGAAAGCCATCAAACAAGAGCATTGTACTTTTCTAAATAGAGATAGTAAACTATTGGGGAATGTTATAATTTTAAGTAAGAAGTATACCTTACTCTAATACTCAACAAAATAAAGAGGAAGAACTATAATGCCTTAAAATTACAAGATTTTATCAACTTTCTACATATTCTTAGTAAATTAAAACATTCAAGGCTCAGAACATGCTATTAAATCTACAATTTCAGGAATAATCCTCAAGCTCTTATACATCACATTATTTATCGAAATTATGCAATCTCCAAATGCAATCATAAAAGCTATAGAAAACTTATTCATCTTACTTAAATTTACATATAGCTTACTAGTTATACTTATCACTACTCACATCCTAGTCTAAAAGTCCAAGTTATATAAAGTACTTGAAATTTTAAGATCCTAATGAGATGAGTCCTGAAACTTTGTACATAATTACAACATAAAGACACTTTCATACCATCGACCCTATACATTATTAAATGTAAAATACAATATCGTTTGCTTTAGAATGTATTACTATTTACCTCAATAAACAATCATGATTATCAAACCTCGGAACAGCTTAGATCCCATACATAACTGAATCATAGCTCATGATAAATCTCTACCTTACTCTAGATTTTTAGCCCTTAAACCCTCAAATATAATTTCTTAGTTCTCATACCAACAACATGCAGGGGTTGAATCTATTATTGTCTACCTCAATGATGTTAATCATCTCATAATGAATTCATCACCTATTAACTAACCATTAGTGACTATGTCAATTATAATGCTCTAAGTAGTGTCCCACTCCATTGAATAGCATTCTGCTATAACATCGTCTTCTCTTATTAAACATAATAGACACGATTGCCTCATATGAACAATCCATTGAGTCATTGCAACGAACTTAACACCTATATTACCTACCTTCTAAAATGTATGGTACACCATAAGCTTATCCTTCATTACCACATGTAGGTCTACATGACTACGTACTACACAACACAGCATAACTAAAACATCCAATTAAGACATATTTATCAATACATTTTCACTACCCTAAAATGTGTAACCAACAAACAACAATAACTATGTACCTGAAATTCATCTTGAATATTAACAACATTATATATTAACATTAACCCAATCGAATATATGTATAACAAAAATTAATACTTAACACATTTAAGGATCATAAACCTAACTACTAAAACTTAGTTCTTTCCTTTGTCTAAATAATTATAGGCCTATTGTGGTTTATACAGCTCATTAGAAACGGTTACATAGTTGACCTAGGGGTATGTATCGATTAACTTGGCTATGGTAAGGAAAGGTAGTTGATTGCATCAAGGGGTGATAAATTGCCCTATAGGAGTTTCTTTTCTAGTTCTTGTTCTTTGTCTTAAGCGACCCTAAGGTCCTAAGAGGTCACCTTACCTTTGAATAACACAACTTTTGAGTCCAATTAACGTTCTTTGTGGAACTTTTATTAGGGTTTTCCTAGCTTCTAATATTAAATTAAAATCTTATAAGTCATATTGTCTAATCTATAATTCAATACATAATTCATACTTATTACCTTTTATAACCATTAACTTAGGGTAGAATAATCTCTAATTAAATGATTGATTCTCAAAGGTAAAAAAAAAAAAAAAAGGCCATTATTATTCACTTTGAAAAGTTTCACGAAGGAAATCAACCTTCAATGTGCATTCTTTCAAAGAATGGTTCATTTGAGACCAAAAATTTTCCTTGTCCATAAAGGGATAATTATAAATCTATGAACAAATAGCTTATTGGAAGAAAAAGGAAGGAGTCAGCGTTTACCTTCTTCTTCTTTTTTCTTTTTTAAACCTAGTGATTCCTTTCTATTATTCTTCTTAAAAACATAGCAAGAGAGGTTTCTTATTAGAACAATTATTGAGTCTTAATTGATAATGTAAAGAAATGAGCGACTTGTAATGATTTTGCCTTTATAGGGTGAAATACATACTATTATCTTGAAGTTGTGCATAGGAGTGAGAGGAAGATGACAACATCATTTTCATTGAAAGGGAAGCGGTAGTGGCTTATGACCATGAGAGGGATGATGAGAAAACCTTGGGAAAGAGTTAGGATTTGGTTACTTTTTAAATGTGAGCCAAAAAGAAAGGAAAGGAGGGTTTGATTTTTATATTAAGGAGAAGTTTGAAAGGTTTTGTTCTTTTGCCCTTATATTTGAAATGAATTACTTGGCCATTTCAAGCATAATGACTGGTTCTTTGTTGAAGATGGATCAAGGATGCAACAGGATTAAGTAGAGGAAGATATTGTGAACAAATTTTTTACCTATTGCAAACATAAAGAATGTTAAGCCTTACCAATTTGTCTACATCACCACTTTTTAAGGAAGCTCAGCAACCTGTAAGGCACCATAGCGTCCCTCGAAGGCACACTAATAGGTATTGGAAGGTGCATTGCCTTGAGAAATAAACACCTTAGGGAATAGCATAAAAGGTGGGACTTGAGAACAAGAACAACTTCTTACTTGGCACGTCTACCAACAAAATTCATCTTGGTGTAAAGGTCTCAACAAGCAATTCAATATTTGTCTTGTTCCCCTTACTCCTTTAGAGCCTGATTATCATCCTCATAAGGACTCAATCAAAATAGCCCATATATTTTTGGTTCAAGATCAGTGCCATCTTGTAAGCCTCAGTTTGTTTTTTTTTTCTTTTAATTTTCTAGATTCAATGCATATTAGTAGTTAGCATAGGTAAAGGTGGTAAGTGTATTTATATAAAGATAGGTGGGACTCTTTTATGACTATTTGATAGATCTAATCTCAACCATTCATTTGAAAAGACCTCTCATATATACAAGGGACTTCCCCTTAGTTGTAGGTCCTGCATATTTTATGGAAAAGATATTCTCCCTCAAACATTTCATTATACTTTCTCTATCTATAACTATAGGGTATAGTATAAGTTCAATCTTGAGAATTTCTTTCGTGACATACACATGGTGGGAAGAATTTATTTGAAATTGAAGTAACACATCAAATTTGTTTAATTATGTACTTATGCCTCTCTAACATGTGTTTGATCCATCTATATGGAAAATTCCCATGCATTACGCATTATGCATAAGTGTATGGTTGAAAAAAAGCAAAAGATATGATATAATTTTTAAAGTTTATAAAAATAGTTAATAATATCTTTATTAGGTATCATGGCATTATCGTTGCATTCCATTATCAATAAATTAAAGCCATGAGAACACAACGATCTTTTGCTAAGAATGTCTCCCAATGATAGATATGATTTGGCAGTATTGTTTATAATATTCGTAAAAACCGATGTATATAAACTAGTTTTTTGACATCAGGGGTCTGTGTGCAGCGAGCGGTTTCTTACCAATTCAAAAAGAATCTTTTTCTTTCAGTGCTTTGACTTCCTCCAATTTAAAGAAACATTATTGATTGAAAAGAGTGACATAGGAATCTTGTTTGACCGATATATACTAATGGTTCAGTGTCCTTCCAAAAGAAGATGGAATAAATTAGAAATCATTCAACTTTGCAACAAAACGAGAAGATCGTTGACCGCCAGATCATATAATGGTACATTTCGAGAGTATATCATTTGCAATTATGATGTGTATTACACGTGATATGTTTTGATAAATGCCATATGAAACCAATTATAAAACATAGTATTTACAAAATTATTGTTTATATTTTTATGTTTTAGAATTTTATTTATATTTATATGTTACTGATTCAATTACGTGACGTACAATCACCATTAAATCCTTTCTAATATAATATTTTTCTGTACAAGCATCTGCTTTTATTAACAGTTTAATCAATTGTATTTTTTTGTTTAATAAAATATTGGCACTTGTTGGGGAAAAGGTAAAATTAAATTAAATATGGCCACTGGCTAATTGTAAGAAAGATAAGCTTCTAGGTCAGTCGAAGACCATGTTAGAAGTTCCACATTCACATTACAAACAGCAATTGAAGATTTTCAGCCGCTTATAATTTTGACGTATCGGCTATCATGTTTGCTCTCGATCTGCAGCTACAAGGCAATTAGGAGAGCATACTAGAAATTCTCACGACAAAGTCCAAACGAGAGACTTTGTTGGGTTCGTGTTTGTGAAAGATAATAGATGTATGAAGCTAACTTCTACTGTCAATGCAGTGCTGGCTTTCCACCATTTTGCCCAATGAAAATGAAGTCATTCGAAACATAATTAAGGGTATTGATGTTTTGCCGTTTTGTTATAATGAAAATATATGAGTTGTCAAGTATCACTGCAGTAGCTTCAACTCTTCCAAGGTTGAGGTATTAGTTACTTCTAATAGTAGCTAATAGTGAGAGATGAAGATCATAAATGGCTAGTGATTGTATTTAACTATGATAAAAAATGGATAAATTATTTCCCTTTTTAGAAATACTTTGGTCACTAACCACTAATAATAGTGGCCGGTCCATGCCCATTGCATCACTTTGCATCATCATGCTACAATCAATCTGAAAATTATAATCTCTTGAGATTACTATCAATTTGACAACCAAAATTTGATCCTAAAAAAATCGAAAAAGTACGAAAAATATTTTCCACGGTGCAAACATTCCCTTAGTTAAATTACATTAGCAAATCTTCTTTAATGAATCAACAAATATGACATGTATAGGAAGAACATAATCCAACCTATTTGTAAATATAACAAATACGATCTAGACCCACTAAATTACTTTTTAAAAATTTTCTAATATTATATATTTAAAATAATATCATGTGTAATCAATGGTTAAGACCATAGGGAAAAAGATTATTGCATAATGATATTACAAAATATTTAAAAAATTAGATGATCTCAATAATTAATTTGTAATTTTACCAAAAATAACTTTAGGAGATCCATTTCCAAATAAATTCAATGTAAGGTATCACGGGGGTTTTGCAAGTGGTATGATAGAACTAAAATAGAAATCAATTGAAAAATAGATTTGGATTTTCTAAAGTTATTTTTTTTTAAGTTTTTAAAAGTTATTTTTTCAATATGTACATGTAATTAATGGTTGAAATTATAGTAAAAAAAAACAATGTCATCATGATGTTAAAAGATGTTTTAACAAATACCTCTTTTTCTTCAAAATAAAAGACTACTAAACATCTCAATTGTCGAGCATAATTTTTCGATTTTATTTTTCTTAATCTTGTTAATACCAAACCTTAACCTATTTTAATATTAACTCTTAATTAAAGATTAAGGAAAACTTTCTCTTTTTAAATTATTATGGATTTTGTAAGACTTTTAAAGTCACCACCTAAGTGAGGTAGAGAAAAGGGTTAGGTTAGAATAAATTAGGTGGATTGATTCTAACTTATCTACGGGATTGCAAGAAAACTAAATTTGAAAATGATTTTTCAAAAGCAAAGATATTGGACTTGGAGGCTATCTTATTAAACTCATTACATGTACTACCATATACTTATAGAATTGACACTTATTTTTCAAAGTATCCCTTTTTATTAAAAAAAAAAACTTACAAGTAAGAAGGAAGAAAATGGAAATTAAATTTATTTATTTACAAAAGGGAAAAATAAAAATTTTTTTATTTTAAGTTGCTTTATAGATGCTTCTATATCCGTTACTTGAGATCAAATTTTCATAATTCATTTTTTAGGAAATTTTTGTATGTTGGATTGTTTCAACTTAGAAAATAGTTAGATTTACATTTTAATCCATTTATTTTATATTAAGAAGAATCTAAGGAAAAGGGTCTTAATTTTTATAACATTTTCTTTTTGAAATATCTAAATGATATATATATATATATATATCTATAATCTAATTGAGGATTTTTTTTTTTTGGACAAATTTAAATAAGGTATTTTGAAGGAAAATTCTAATATATGGATGAGGTTCTTTTTTTTTTTTAAATGTAAACAAAAATGGAATGAAAAGGTAAAATGAATATAAAAAAATAATAATAAAATAAAATAAACAAAAGGAAGAAGAACTGAATAGAACTTTGTAAGGGGAAAGGATGTGCAAGTCAGGAGCATGGCATTGGTATAGGTCATGGATTGGGTCAAGTTGGCACAGATATTGCACGTGCATCAGGTGAAACTAAAGGCATCAGTTAGAGGTGGTTTGCAACTTGCTTGGGCATCCATGAAGAGGATGAGTGTATTAGAATAGGGTTTTGGAGGGCGGTGAGTATGGTTGTGCTATTGGTTTTTACTTAGATTACACAAGTGCGGTAGTTTTAAAGGGGTAGTAGTTTGCTTATTTCAAGCTTTTTTTGACGAATTAATATGTAAGTTCAAATTCTAAAGAGAGAAAGAAGGGTGGTCATAGAGGTTTTAGAGAGTAAAAGCTCCAATAATTGCTTGTAAAAGATTTTTTAGTGGCTTGTTGATGTTTGAATTGAGTCCTTAGGCTCTCTTTTATACTATTTGATGCTTGAAAAAGCTTAGGAAAGTCCAAATTCGCATTAACTTTAAAATCAAGAAGTAATGGATTTTTATCGATTTGATTTGATCTTAATACAATTTAGCTTGATATTTGCTAAAAATAGTAATCAAATGTTGTCGCTAGACATTCATTGTTGCTTTCTTTAACCACTAGAGTCATCAAAAAGCTCGAAATAAGGGTATTCAATTTTTTTTATATTTTATTTGCAAGTGTCATTTGCTCCCCTTAAATGATTAAATCTAGATGAGTTAATGAGTTCGGTTTACAGTATCTGATATGAGGCAAGTGTACCTATCCAATTATAGTGAAGTAGATTATGAGTCCGAATGCTAATCCTTCAAAGACCCTGAATACTAGTACTAACCTTAGCTTTATTATTTAACCAAACAAATTCAATTTAAGAACCTAATTCCTTAAATTAAAATTGTAGCAACTAATTAATTAAATTAATTAAGAACTAAATAAGAAAGCAAAATATTAAATGTTAACTTCAAAACTCAACGACGTACTTAAATCTTAATTTCGTAGATCTACATGTGTAACTTTCCCAAAAAATAATCTAATTAAATCTTTAGTTTCTTTTTAACCAAGAGAACTTTCTTCTAAAGTAAATAACTTTCTCAAGATTATTAACCTTAATCTCTAGATTACTTAATAAAATCTCTTGCCCATAGTGTAATATAAGATCATATTAATCATGCAACAAATTCTCTTAAAAATAATATTAAAGATAATATTATAATTCTAAGAAAGTCTTGCAATATATCTCTAACATTGCACAAACTCTGATTAACTATATTAGATCTAATTATATGAGAAATCTCTCAATCTTCTTATATAATATCATATTTACATTAATAACTTACATAATTACTAACCTAAAACATAGAAGCACACACAATTGATTAATAAAAAATAAAGATCTTTATTAGATCTAAATAAACCAATCGTTTGGTGTGAGATCTAAGTTCCATAAGACCTATATAGTAAATATGTACCCTAGACACATCATAAAATAACAATATAAAATTAAAGGATAGAAGGAAATAGAAAAAAGAATGATGAAATCTAAAAATGTTTGAATCTTAAAGTTTTCTTTTTGCCTTGCTCTCTTGATTGTTTTTTGGCTTGAAAAACTCTCAAAAAGTTGTGTAAAAAGTTCTCTTATGAAAACCTTAAAAAGGCTTTATATAGACGTTATAAAAAAAATATAGTTGTTGCAAAACACACGACCAAAGATACGATCATATCACCTGGTCGTGTACTTAGCTATGATTGGCTCTTTTCTCTCTCTCTCTCTCTCTCTCTCTCTCTCTCTCTCTTCTTTTTAAATTTGGAAACGACACAACCAAGGATACGACCGTATCCTTAGGTCATGTCATTAGTTGTGGTTAGTAAGAATATAGTCCAAAATTGCTTGGAAACGACATAGCCATGTCGTTCGATTGTATTAATCTTCAAACTTTCATAACTTACTCATTTTAGTACCGAATTGAGTGAAACTTATTTCTATTTTTTTTTTTTTTTTTTTTTGCATAGATCATTCCAAAAACTAGCAAACAAAATTTTTACTTAATTAAGTATTATTATCTACAAATATACTCAAAATCAAAGGGAAAATCATAAAAAATTGCTAATTAAAATATAATCAATTTAAAGCTTATTAGTATTCCAAGTGATCTTCATGATTGATGATTAATTTGGTAAAATTATGAAGAAAATAAAGATAAAAAAAGGCTTGAAATGGAGTTATATGTGATGGAAAATACAAGAAAGTGGAGAAAAGTACAGGAAAGATATAGAAAGTGCACACAGTCAACCAATTAGAGGCTAACATGTGTCTATGCTTAGCAAAAAATAATAAAACCTATCTAACTTGTAAACCTCGTACTTTTACGATTAGGTATCTAGAAGCTAACTTAGGATGTTAGTGAAATTAACCCAATTGACTTAAATATTTACGAGTGGGCTCGAGATATTAGTTGATGAGACTTTGTAGATAAGAATATTGAAAATATAATAAAATAGCTAAAATAGTATAATTTTACTATATTACTCAATATTCAACATAATCACATGAAATATGCTCTATTACTTATGAATTTTTAAAGATAAATTACATATGTAATAAAATTATTATGTGACATAAAATAATATGTAGAATATATATATATATATATATATATATTATGTGTAATTTTAGGTATAACTATGTACTCGTAATTAGTTAAAATGTTTGATTAGTTGCGATTTAAGCTAAAATGAGTAAAGGAAATTCATTGATAAAAATTGTAAAACAATATGAGATAGTTAGGGAATGTTTAGAATGGGCGTAGAAGCAACTAAGATAGGTGTTGGGGATTTAGGATGGAGTATCACACAATTAGATTAAGTATATAAATTAAATTTCAAGAGGAGAAAGAAAGAAAAAAATCATTTTACACTCTCTAAGCTCTAAAAAAGACCAAAAACTCTCTCCAAAAGAATATGCATGTAATCTATGATTTAGGGAAAATAATTTGGGGTTTGGAAAATTAAAGAAGGAAATTAGGGAAATTATGCAAAATTGGTGCATAATTTAAGCATTTGGGAGTTCGTAGGATTAGAGTTACTGGAGACCAACTGCTGCCATTAGGGGGAGCAACAACTACTACTCCACCTAGTTGACAATAGCGGTGGTGTTATCGATGGTCGAAGTTCAACTTTTTAGTGGGTTTCCTTTTTTCGGCTAATTTTTTCATAAATTATTAAAAATATGAAATTCACCTAAAAAATTCTACAAAAATTTATCCTTACACATTTTCATGTGTAAAATTTAAGAAAAATATTATTTTATACAAATTTAGTAGTTATACTATATGTTCTTAAGAAATCAACAAAACAAAGCTATTTTCAATATTGAAATAAATTAGCTTAAAGATGTAGTTTCAACCTCAAATTTTTTTTGTAAACTTTCTTATACTTATATTAAATTGCTATGAAAAGATTTTTCACAAAACTATTTTCTATATTTTATTGGATTTTTGAGCTTTAAATTATGAATAAAATGGTTATTTTACTGAAAATTAGTATATTTTCCTAAAGGACTACTCTTGGATTCTAAGTTTGATCATTTCGTGAAGTATTTATAACATGTTAAAGCTACTGAATTGAGTTTTAATGTTAGAACTTATAGGATGTCAAGATTTTTTCTTATATGAGTAGTTTGATAATATATAAATTGAAGAATTGACAAAGGATGATATGTTAAATTAGGAATTTAGGAAGCAAGGGAGCTATACATGGATGAATGAAGTGTTACTTTGTATTGTTCCCAACTGGAATGGGCAAATCACTTAGATATGATAAGTTAGTTAAATCTAGAGGCTCATTCAGATGATTTTTTAATGAATATTACACTAAGCAATCTACTCATAAGCAAAATTATAGGCAAACTTAAAAGTGAAATGCAGGTATAGGGGAGTTTAGAAGTAAAATTAGAGAATAAATTCTTAAAGACTCTAAGGTTAGCTAAAATTAGAATTATTTTGTAACCTAAAATAATTTATAAAACTAGCAAACTACTTTAGAAAACCCCAACTTGTAATTGAATATAACTTAAAAAACTTATGTCAAAATAATTAAAAGCATATAAAATGAATTAATTACTATTAATTTAAGGATCGCATATGGATTAAATATAATCTATTGTGTATGTATAAGGATAGTTGAAGACTACTAGGGCAACGATCAAGATTAGTAAACCAGTGAAGTACAGATAAGTTGGGATCCATACGTTATAGCATGTTGGAGTACTGTATCAATGTACTTGGAGACCTAAGAGTGCATTTGGTTGTTAATGTAACGTAGTTGAATGTGCACATGCCTTGTGTGTGATTATTTACTCAAATTGTGGACTTGAAGCACTGCCTTGTATGATTATGTTTGATTAGCTCTATTCGGTGAATTTGTTGATTAGCCTTAATTGGAATTAACTAAGGATTGACCTTTAAACTAATTAGACATACATAACAACTTACTAAGAGAACGATTAAGTGTGTCAGACCAAATATTGACCCATTTGATAAGGATAGCTAAAATAGTCATTTCCCCACACTTTATTTGAAGTAAGTGATAGGAGAGGAGGTTGTGATACGGTTAAGGGCTGTGATTTGAAGGAAATCTCAAGAGGAGAGTGTTCTCCATTGTACAAATTGCGTTTGATCTAATTTTAGTTGCATTGAAACCCCTCAATCCGGGTTAGAGCATATGCAATTTCTTTAACCTTACAATGGGTAGGTTAACATTGTGCGGTGTTGCATTTGTTTGTTTGCATGCATTGCATTTCATTAAAATAAAATGTTTGAAAACCATTTTTTTGTTTGATGTACTCATTTGCCTTCCTCCCGCTTATTGAATTAGTTGTACTCACATCCGAATAAACTCTTTTATAGGTACTAAGTAAAGTTAAGGATGTAATATTATAATTACCCTCAAGTTAGTATATGTTAGGCTATGGGATTGAAGAACTTGAAGACTTACTAGATCTAAACTTTTGTTTTGGTTCTCTTCTAGTTTCTGTAGAAACTAATTAGGATACCTTGGGATGTCTACTAGTTTCCTACTTTATTGTACATAGACTTTAAAGCTTATAGTTTTTATAATCTTTTTATACAAATTAAGACTTTTGGATAAGTAAATATTTATGTAAATACTATTGTAATATGGGAAAATCATACTATAGGTTTATTTAAATAGGTATTTTCAAAAATTATACCATAAGTTTTACTATTAATAGGTACCAAATTAGATACTTTAAGTTAGTTGAGTTTTAGATATACCTTGTGTAGACTGCATTTACGTTAGCAGCTGAATAATCAACTTTTGTCTTAAATTAATTTATTCGATGATATTATTATGACTCCTTTTATTCAGACCATGACATAACTCATCTAGCTTTTTTTCCCCCAATTATATCGTGTACAAACAAATTGATAAGCTATTCTAGGCTGACTTTAATAAAAGACGTGATGAAATTCAAGCCTTTGAAATTGGCTTAAGTCTTTTTAGTCTTAAAAAATTGATTTGTCTATGTAGACAATTATTGAGTCTATTAGGCATATGTGAAAAATTGATTTTAAAAAATGGACCAGTTTGATAAAATCAGGAGACAAATTTCTTCCAATACTCAATTTTATTTTATTTCCAACTTTCATTGTTCATAAAACAATGATTTTAAGTTCGATTTAGAGACTATTTGAAGCCATAATCAACATCTAGTTTCATAGTATTTTAAAAATAAGTAAGTCAAACCTAGTATGAAAAAAATAATTTTTAATAAAACACTCATTTATGTTGGATAAGCTCTAATTCAATTAGATTGCACACACCTATTTTGACTTTACATTTCACCATTTGACCCCAGATGCAAAATGACCCACAAAATGAGACCTAATGTTCTTAAGTGACCAAAAACTTTTATTTTTTTAAAGTTCCTATTTTCCTATTTTTATAATTTTTATTTTTCCATTTTTTGTATTTTTTCGAATTTTTTTTTTTTTTGTACTTTTCTCAATTAGAAATTTTTTTCTTTTATTTTAAAAAATTTCTAAAAGTATAATAAGGGTAAAAATGAGTGTTTATATTGGTCCTAACAAAACAATAAAACAAGCAGATTAAATTGATTGTTTCTAAAATTTAGCCTTTTCAAAAATCAATCCTCATTAATTGTTTTAATAATGAAATAATTAATAATTTTATCAAAATTTGGATATGAACAAAACAACAAATACATAAGTGCACAAATTTTTTTTTTTTTAAAGACCAAGGTTTAGAAAATATATGTTAGAGATCTACTTATTCATCTTAGTAATCTAAAAAAATTTCAGGGAATGAAAAATATACAAGCTTCTTGCTTACAACCATGATTCTAGGTAATTGTTGTTGAAATAATCTTAATCTTTAAATTTTTAATATGATTATCTAAATATGTCATATGGAATGTAGAATTATATGTTGAAAATCCTCTCAATACTTATCTTCAAATTTTGACATGAAATATCATTAAGTTTTTTGTGATAATACGTTCATGTCCATTGACTTATCAACTGATTAAGTTGTTCATATCCATTTAATTTCAATATTTATAAAACTAAAAACACAAAAATATTCAATTTCTAACCTTAAGCAACAATCCATCTTGATTTCTTTTCAAAATCTAATCATATTATCTTAGTATCAAAGTGAAGGTTAGGTGATGGGATTGGAGTTACGATAGGGCAATCTTATAGATCTCAACATAAAGGTGACAGCTTTATTGGTAAGTATATGGTTTTGAAATAGAAACTTTCAAATCTATAAATAGTTTGTATCACTGGTTGAGGTCTACTTGAGTTTAGATAATTTATTCTCTTAAATTCTTTGAATTGGAAATTTTAATTGATGGTCAAGGTAGACAATGAGGATATGAAGTTTAAATATGTAGAATGGATGAGTAGTTTTCTTATAGTGGCAAATTTTAATATAATGGCTAATCCTTTCACTGGAGAGGAGCAAGTAATGAGCTTATTTCATACTAAGTGCGCCTTTAATGGTGTAGTATATCTTGTCATAATTGAAAATAGAACTTGTTTAATATTACTTCTAATGTTATAGTGGATAAGTTGAAGTTACCAACTATAGTGCATCCCCAACCTTATCTTATTCGATGGATTGAAAGTGGGAATTACTTGTATCAATGAGTAGGTAAGGGTACCAATTCTATTTCCCAATAGCTATTCGTATGGGATTATATGCAATGTACTACTTATTGCTATATTTCATATAGTGCTTCAAAATCCTTGGGACTTAATAGATAAGTAGCATATGATGAGTCTCATTATGTCTATTCTCTTCTAAATGATACTAAAAAGATCAAACTATTAGTTATGACTTTGAATGAAGTTAGTACTACAAGGTTGCAAATGAATCTTCTTAATAAAGAGTTGGCTAAAGTAACAGTAGAGTATACAATAGAAACAACAGTCTCCTATAGTTATTTAGGGCCATGTTTCGATTGGTGTAGATGAGATTGACAAAGTACACATTGTATGTAAGACTAGAGAAGGTGAAGTTGTGTCCAAATTGGGGAATAATGTAAAGATTGAAGTCAAGGATGTAGTTGAAAATAAATATATCAATCTGGTTGAGATAAAGGTTGTAGTTAAGTATGTGGAGGCTACTAAATCATTCATTGAAAGAGAAATTGATGCCTTAAAATTAGGTATGATGATTGCAATTTTTTATGTCCCTAAAGTACTAGTTATTAAACATATCCATACTAAATTTCAGAAGTTAGACCATGTCAATGTTGATAAAATGAGATCTTTGTTTAAATCATCTATAATTTCGAAGAAGGCTATCAATAGAGCTTATAAGGAGTGTATGAATCATTTAGGAACCTTTTGGTGGTTATTACGGTAAATGGTGGATGAAGTTCTTATAGATTAATTAGAATCAATGCAAGAACTCTAGTTTAATTAATTAATGTTGAACTAAGGATATCCATTCCAAAGAGGGTTTACAAATAAAGTTAATGAGCATCACTTGGTTAGGTATTTTTATTTAGTCTTAATTGGATTTTACTGGCTAGTTTTTGACCTTGGAGGATACTTGTTCAATATTCGAGGGCAAATCTTCTAGAGCAGGAGGTGATGATAGGTATCAATTTCAAAACCTAAGTTTATAAGATTTATGCGTAGAGTATTATCATAATTTTATTTATTTTTTTATTTTATCAACTTCATTTATTAGTTAGAGATATTTTATAATTAGTATTTTATTAGTCAATATTATTAGTTATATATAGTTTAAAGGCAATTAGTTATATATAAGTTACAGCTAGTTGACAGTATTGTCAATGATGGCAATAGTCTTATATTTTATTTTATTATATGTATACCCTTAAGATTGTCAAGGTTTAACTATAAATACTATTAAGCAACACTATTTAGTAGTTTCTATTGATTATTATTGAAGAAAACATTAAGAAGCTTTTACTTTTTTTTCTCACAAATTTATCGATTCCTTTCAAATTATGGTGTTCAAACCAATATTGTTTAATTTTTTATTCATGCCTTCCTTAGACTTATCACTCTTAAAGTAAATAATCTTTTTTATTTATTCTAATTATGGCATAATAGTGACCTATCAATTAGAATCAATGCAAGAACCCTAGTTCAATTAATTTAGCTGTAGTGTCAAACGACTTATTAGCCAATTTAATTATCCACATCATGTTTATTTCCCCTGGTTCATAATCTAAAATAAAATAAAATACACAAATGCGAAAATCTAGAACATAAAGATCTTGGAAATCATATATTTTTCTCTAAGATCTAGTTGTATTAAGTATATTTAGGATGGGGATGATATCGAATATCTCTACTATTATGATGATTAGTAGATTGAGATGTGTTTACTTGGTTTTACTTGTTTTAGGAGATAAGATTTATGTGTATTTGGTATTTTTAAGTTGTTTGCACAATGGAGATAAACTCCACTAGTTTATTGGTTATGTTGTTTTTGGTGCGTTATTGATGTTATAGGAGCCTTTACAATCCCCAGTTTCTGTTAGCCTAGTCGGTTACATTTGTTGTGAGTTTGATAGATATATGGTTATTTATGGAGTTTTAGATAGGTTAAGAACCTTAGCATATCATTACCTAGTAATGTCATGTGGTAGGTCGTAACGTCTAGGTTCCGCAGTGTTACTTAATAATTGTCTAGCGCTATCTTCCAAAAGTATCCCCTAAAATCTTAGTGAAATTGAAATTTGAAACTTTGAAATTCTATTTCATTCTTACATCCTTCATAATCATTTGGAGTTGATGATTTGAATAACTTTTTAACATATTCTTTATAAAATTCTCCTACAATAACACCTTGTAACAAATCAGTTAGACATATTACCCAAATATATTTAACTTAAGGTGTAATGTCTTGATTTGCATTGATGTTCTTACATTTTCTAAACATAACTTCTTTCTTGCTTTTGCTTTTGCTTCTAATTTTGCATTCAGAACTTTTGTTTTTGCTTCTATTTCTAGGTTTGCTTATGGTTTATCATTTAAACTTCTACTTTTGCTTAAAAGAACTTCCTTGATTTTGTCTTCTTTATTTTAGTTAACAAGAATTTCTTTAATGATCTTGTTTCGATATAAATTCGAACTTCTTTTTAGTAGACCCTATAATTACAACTGCATTTTTGTTTTTCTTTTTTTTTTTTTATATACTTAGTTAATGCTTCTTTTTGGTAACCTCTTTGTTGGAACTTCTTACCTATTTTTTCTTCATAACTTGATTTTGAGCATTTTCTAATCGAATTTATATAATTTATAATTCTTACATATATTAAAATTTATATTATCTAGTATCCATTAAATGATATGACCAGTAAACACTTAAGACTTTATTTATAGTATTGGATAAGGTTGGTGGGGGTCTCATTTTATGATGATTTTTAGTTATAATTTCCCATTTAATTGTTTGGTTTATTCTTTTATATTGCTAGCCTTATTTTACTATATTACATTTTCTAAATTGTTATTTATTAGTTAAGTTCCATTATTTTTATACAACATTATGGTTCATTTTGTGTATAATTGTGCAAAGATTTCCATTTTGTTTCATTAGTATATTACATTATCGATGTTTAGGGATACTTCAAAATTTTTACAAAATTACTAAACAATTGCTAAAAGGTAAACTAATTAACTCATATTACTATTTTAGATTAGGTTACGAGTTACTTATTTTGAAAGAATTTGAAAATACTTCTAGATTTATCCTCAATTAATTTATGTGATAGATACTTAAATATAAGGTGGCCCCCCAGCTAGTTGATTAATATATTAGCTAGTCAAAAGACTTATTGAGTACAAGCATCCAACTAATAGGGGAAAAGATTGTTCGTAGTGATACGCTACTTATATGGATAAGCGGTAGATAAATATCAATGATATTTAAACACATTAGTAACGGTGAGTGGTTTATAAGGAATTATTATTCCTGTTTCCACAAGTTATGATTTTATTGGTTCTTATGCACTAACTAATCCATATACAAAACACGTTAATACTAATGATGCTTTTCTCGCTATGGTTGTAGAATTGAAGATATTGAGTGGTCATTAACCAATCTTAAGTAATTGTTTGTGATATACTAGCTAATGATGTGCATTTGACAATGTAATGCAATATAACATGCACATGTCATAGTTCGTGAGTTATGAGGCAGGCGAAAGGGTTCAACTCGATTTAATGTGAACTAAGTGACATTGGTAGGCGGTTTATTTGTGAGGTACGATATTCTCTAAAGGCGAGTTTTGCCTCTTATGAGCAAACTAATGTAGAGTTGATGTCACTTTCTTAATGATGGTTATGGCTTGCCATAACCAATTGTATATAGTTAAGCCTCTAAAAAATATAGAGATCTATGACAATGCTAAAGGGCACTTCTTGATAGGCTTGAAACAGTCCTAGATTAAAAATAAAAAGAGAAAACTGGCTCACCATCTAGAATATAAGTGAAATGAAAAGATAAAGGATAATCAAGTGTCAAATGAGCACTTCAAGAGAGGTGATTCTACTATCTTGTGACAAGTGTTATGAAATCTTGAGGTTCCAACTTCATTAAGCTACCTAAATACTACCCAAAAGTATTTAATATGTTGTAGTTCTTGTTAATGAGAAAAGAAAGCTAGTGTAGAAGAACTCGGAGGAGTGGCTATTGGAGAAGAAAATGTTGCAATAAGGGCAATTATGTTGTAAGTCTTAACTTGTATAGGTTAAGCTCGAAGAAGATGAGTAGGCACTAGAAGGAGGACATCACTGTGGAGTAAGGCAATTGTGTCACAAGTTGGCTCATTTCATGAATTTGCCTAAAATATTTATAGATGAACCTTAATAATCAAATCTTACTATTAAGCTACTTTTCGAGAGGCAATCTCTAAAGACAAGCGGAGTTGGTGAGGGCAAGGGTGAAGGATGCCTATGGAAGCCTTGAGTATTAGTAGAGATAATCTTAGGTTAGAGACAAATAGTGGTTGGAGGGGTTTGCAATTTTTTTAGGTATTAAAAGTTGGCCTCATTATGAGGGCCTAATGACTTAGGTGTGAAAGATTGTTACAATCCATAAAGTGGAAGGCAGGTAGGATTGTTCAACTTAGATTTGATGTGAAGTGAGTGATATTAGCATGCGGTTTGTTTATGGGGTAAGGTATTCTCTAAAGGCGAATCTAGCATCCTATGAGCAAATTGGTCAAAAATTGATATCACTATCTTGAAAATGGCTATGGTAAGTTGACTAGTCAAAGGATACTCCTTGTGAATGATGACTTTGAAATAATTTTACATTGAATAGGAAGAGAAAGTTGGCTCACTATTTAAAATATGGATAAAAATGAGAAGATAAAGTATGGTTGAATGCTGTAAGGACATTTTAAGAGTGATAATCCTCTTGTCTTATGACATAATCACAGTTTATGAGATGATGAGTAAACAAGAACTAGATAGTGAAGACCTAAGCATTCAACAATTTAGATTCCCAAAAAGTGCAATACATGACACTTGGGCATTGATTTTCTTTTTTGTTATACTCTCTACTCTTGTAGAAGTAGGTCTTACGATTGAATTAAGTAAAACATCCATGAAATGAGTTGCTAGTTATCATGCTTTCTAACTATTATAAAACCCTCATATTTTGAAGTTACGTGAAATATGATGAAGAAGTAAGACATTATTTCAAATTCTCAATGACACAAGTATGTTGGACCCTTTATATATATATATATATTTCAAGTTGTTATCACCTATTTTTCTTTCTCTCTCTCTCTCTTTCTCTCTCTTTTTTTTTTTACCAACTACATATTACATAATTGGGAGAAAAGGGAGACTTGAACCTATTCCATCTTAAGAATAGTGTTTATGTCCACTAGGTTATAAAGCTTTGGACAATGAGTTGAAATCTCCCCTGAAAGACATGGATTATGAGTTAACAATTCTTTACCTATGGTGTTTTACAATTAAAGGTGTGCATACTAACTCATCTAATCCACATTTTAAATGAGTTTGGGTCGATGTTTTTTTTACTTTCTATCGACCCATTTAATCTGCAAGCTAAAGTGGATTGATTTAATTAACCTATTTAACATATTTACACTTTTAATCTGTGAACCAACCAGTTTAACTTGTTTTTTAAATGTGTTAGAGTCGAGATTTTTTAACTATTTAAAAAGCGGACTAAATGAAATCAACGATTTGAGATTTTTTAACTATTTAAAAAGTGGACTAAATGAAACCAACTCGTTTAACCCACAGATTAAAATTAATTGAACTGAGTTAGGCCGTTTAACCCATATATACACCTCTATTCATAGCATTCAAACTCATTTTTCCTTTGTTGAAAATTCAGATCATGTATGAGAATCCGCATGCTATCTACTTGATTAGACCTACATAGCATGGGATAGTGGGGCTAACTGACGGATGGCGTAAACTGTTGGTCCTCTAGATGTGGCTCATCATATAATTGTCTTGATCCTCTTTCCTCTCACGTGCTATCCAAAAAAGATGATTGACGACTATGCCTCAGTGACTTTCTTGTCCGTAATTTTAGGGTCATATTTTTAGGGCGCAAGTATCCATTGGATCAATCTCGGTCTCTTTGCAAGCAAAATCCTCGATGGCCCAGTTAAAGTAATTGGTACATACAATGGCCTTGCAAATGTCCAAATAATACCAAACCTTGTCAAATGCAAAACTACGGTCAGAATCACTTTATCGGTTGCGGCATGGATTTAATGGCTCTTTTGTTAGCTTCATCAACTTAAGGAAGTTTTTTTCTCATCGCTTACAACATCCAAAAAGTAAGTACTGGATGTAGATCTTCGTTTGACTCTATTCGTTTCCAAAAGAGTGTTCTTTAAAACTCTTAAGTAGCTTAGATATGGAGAAGGCACGGAGAAAATAAGAGAGTTGAATGATTTAAACTAGGTGGCTAATGTACGAAAGGGTCCAGTTGATAGATTGGCGAAAAGTCGAATTCCATTTTGATACTTTGTGTTTTATTCTTTTTTAACTTGTTTATTAGTAGAATCTACTACCTAGAATGTGAATCACTATGCACGAACCCCGTATTTTAGCATATATTGTTGGTTCTTCATTTAGAATTGATCTAATAATCTTAGTCGATAATATTCTCTTTTTGTTAGTTTCGTTGAATGGGTTAATGCATTGGGATGTTCCTTACAAGGAGTACACGAGGGATGTATTGTAGTGCATACATGTTCTTCTAATACACGGTGAAAACATAATTTTGGAAAAAAGTACAAAATTTAGAACTTAACTTTTGCACATTTTCTATTTGAGTTTTAAATGTTTCATTTGAGTCCTCAACATTTGAAAAAAAATTTAAAGAAGTCCTCCATTAGTTTGCCATTAACTTTTCCATTAATTATGACATATGACACTTTTTGATTGGCTAAGAGGAAAAGTATAAATTTAAGATTCAATCTTTTATATATTTTATAATCGAGTTTTAAACATTTCAAAATTTTTATCTAAGTTCTCAATTTGCAAAAGTTTTCAAATAAATTATCAGTTAGTTTGCTATTAACTTTTTAGTAAATTATAATACGTGGTACTTTTTAATTGGTCCAAGTACATTTATTAAATAATTATTATAATAAGATATACTAAAAAATAAGAAGAAAGTAATAAAAATTTTGGAAAATTCAAAAAATATAAAAAAATGCACAATCAAATAATAAAGATACATATACATATATAATGTAATAAACATATATACATACATATTTATATAATTTCAATAAAATAAAAGAATTAAAACCCAAAAAATAAGAATGAAAAAAGAAATTATTCCCATCACCCTTTAGCCTTAGGACAGCCAAAAGAGTCAAAAGAAAGAAGAAGCTCATGACCTACCATAAGCTACAGGTTTTTATTTTATTTTTTATTTACTTTTCTATTTTTATGAATTTTTTAAGGTTCTTATTATTTTCTTTAATTTTTTTAGTTTTATATATTTTATTAATTTAATTATTTAATAAAATTATGTGGATTAATTAGAAAGTATCACATGTTATAATTAACGAAAATGTTGACAGTAAACTAATAGATGACTTGTTTAAAAACATTTGCAAATGTTGAGGACACATAAAATTTCGAAATGTTTAAGACTTAAACAGAAAATATATAAGATGAATCCTAAATTTTTAATATTTTTTATGATCAATTAAAAATCATTAGGTGTCATAATTAATGAAAAAATGTACGATAAACCAAGGGAAGACTTATTTAAAAACTTTTATAAATGCTAAGAACCTAAATAAAATTTTTTAAACATTTAGGATTTGGATAGAAAATGTATAAAATATTGAATCCTAAATTTATACTTTTTCTTGTAATTTTTTAAACCATTATGGTAATATTTAAAAAAGAAAAAAAGAAAAAAAGAGGGAGAGAGAGAGAGAGAAAAAAGGAGACACTGTTGGCTAGTTGTAGCATCTGAAGTGTCCTATCAAGCTTCTGTAGCCTAAGCCTATGCATAATTTTTTGCTGTATTCCATCGTTAAATGTGTGTTACAGCCAATTATTTTATGTATATGGTTGATTATGATAGGTTTGGTTCGCAATTTGCGTGGAGGATCATATTTCGTACTTGAGTTAAATAGGTTTTTATTTGAAAGCTCAATTTGTAATAACATCAATTTATTATTCATGCTTGAAAACCTATATTTATAAATTGATCTATTAAATAAGTGTGTCTTATATCTAAGCTAAATCATTTTTATTGATTAGAAAATTCTGAAATTGAATATGTAATAAATAATTCTCTATTCAAAGAAAAAAGATAATCATACCATATCATCTTCAATTTGCTATATCGCTTTTAACAAACACTATAATAAGAAAATTAAAAATACTTGTAAATACATGTTTCTATTTTCTAGATGAAAGGTGTGGAGTATCAATAAAGCACAATACATCAAGAATGCAATAATAGATACAAACATTGAGTGTTATATGAATAATTAAATAAAAATTTGTGAAATGGTTATTTTATAGGGATAATGCCTAGCTTGTGACTCACTTAAACAAAAGCTTAATCATACAACTCTATTAGTTTTTCTTAACGATAGAAGTGGTTTTACTAATGTGATTAAGGTTAGCATACGGTGTGCTTTGTACATGGATTTGTACGTAATATACATATATGTAAGTAAATGTAAATGTATATGTATCCATATATATGTTTGTGTGTTTTACTATGTTTTCATTTTTGAATATTAGAAATTAGAGAGTAGAAGGAAACTAACAACCAGGAGTGTTTTCCTTAGCAAAATTGGATTTAAAGTGGATGATGACAACAATCGGAGAGAGAACGAATATAGTTAGCATGCTTATGGTAGGGTGGTAGCAATGAGACAAGAGACTAAAACAAGTAGGTGGTAGAAATATGAAATTAATATATAGATAATAGATTTTTTAACTTTATGAATTCTTATATAACCAAATATGCTTTTGGGACTTGATCATTAAAAGGTGTATGATCTTGAGAGAACATATACGTACTTATAAGTGGATCCAGATAAGTCAAACTGATTGACTCATTGATCGTATTAAGCTTTACTTGCACAAATATGTTTGTAATTGCATATCATCATTTCCGAATTGGGAGGTTAGACACCAAGTCACTGGCCCTAATTCTACTACACCTAGATGGATGCTCGCATTTGCTTGGTCCATCGATCGGCTAATAAACAGATGTGCTAGCTGGAGGCTACCTTACGTCGGAATTTACCTCACACAAATTAATAAAGGACAAATCTCAAAGTATTTTTGAACTCTTATTGTTTTCATTTAAGCATTTAGTTACGAGGATTGGATTTAAAAAAAAAAAAAAGGAGAATTGGATAAAATAATTATAAAAAGAACTAAATAATATAAGTTTATTATATTATATATATTTGGTTTGTATAATATTAGATACGAAATTTATATTATAATATTAATTATTTGTATTAAAAAATAAATATTTTTTTGTAATATTTAATAAAAATAATATTAATTAACTCAATATTATAATCTGAAGGGGTATTTTTGATAATGTAAAATATTTTTTATTTTTGTCTAATCAATTTTATTATTATACCATAGTATAAATGGGACAAAATTTGAGTTTTTTATTCAATCTTATTTTTTGTTTAGTCACAAGTAAAGTTATAAATCAAATATGAGATAAAATTTTTTTGTCCAATTCAATACTATAAAAATTATGCAACTAAACGCTTCTTTAATCTTTAACCAATTTGAAACATACATTTAGTGTATCTTTTTCCCCTTCTAATGTGAAAAATGATAGGTTAAATTGTAAATATATCCCTCATATTTACTTAGTATGAATGTAATTTACATCTCTTGAAAGGGTGCTTATGCCTCTAAATTTTTGAAAATGTGCTTTCAAACCTCCACTTGACGTTTTTTCTTGAAAAGCCAAAAGATAAAATAAGAAATAGGATGCCTCTCTCTTTAGTTTTCTGCGATCAATTTTTTTTTTTCTTTCTAAATTTATTACTTTTGAATTGAAAGCAAATTCAATAAGTTGTTTTTTCCAATCAAAATATGGGAGCGGAATTAAGTTTTCCAGGAACAAATCATTTTCTGATTGCCAGTTCAAAGCACAAATAAATGGCATTAAATTTAAAGCAAATCTTCGACAAAAGTACAGTCAATTGTGGTACTATAAATAGAAAAAAAACGCAAAGTGAGGATGAATCATATACCGAATGGCATTGAATTAAAATGTACAAAGGAATTAAAGTCAATAATGGCATTTAAATTGGCAAAAACCCACAGTAAGGATGACTCTGGCCACTCTTATGCTACTGAAAGCATTAATTATGCTTTTGTTAAATGAAACGCGAG
Organism: Lumnitzera littorea; assembly: GCA_024138015.1. NCBI lineage: Eukaryota > Viridiplantae > Streptophyta > Magnoliopsida > Myrtales > Combretaceae > Lumnitzera > Lumnitzera littorea. Next base: position 21,846,333 of record JAMXBB010000007.1, read on the forward strand.
TCATTGAATTGTCTTCTATATTTCAATTATGTTTCCAATTCAAATACCGTTAAAAAGTTTTAAAAGTATGAAAATTAAGAAAAACAAGGTTGTCCCACTTCCATAATTTTTACCTATTAGTATGGCAATTTGTCTCTTAATAACAACTATCGGGACACTTTAGTTATCACGACAACAGCAATTGTGTCTCTAACGCATCTTCTTGGTGGCTGTGGTAGTAAGTGTACAGGATACCTATGTGTCCTAATACACCCGATACCTGTTGATATAAATTATAACATCCTAATAATTTTGTTAATACAACATTGAAATGGTTCATCATCTCACACAATTGCATTCTCTTGCAATGAAACGCAAAATTTAATTTCAGGATTCTCTAGAATATTAATATGGCATAGTATTCTCTATATTATTTTCTAGGACATTTTTGGCAAAAGCCCTTGTACTGATATAAATAAAACAGCCGGAGAAAAGGGGGGATATAGGCCTTACCTGGTCAGAGTTACATCATAAATGTACATGGAGAAAACTAAATGTGTACTACTCTCCTTACATCAAAGTCTAAAGTAAACAATAAAATGAATAGTATTACCACCCTTACAAAAAAAAACCTTTCAGATAAAAACTATACTAAAGTTTTTTTAAATCTATTTTATCCAAATAGATAAAACCATTCATAACAGTGTCAATCTTAGTAAATTATAAAAGTAGACATCCCTAGCTTTCTTCCTAATCCAATCAGCAGCAATATTTTGTATAACTGAATTTATCTTGGAGTTGTAGTATTTGCTTTACTCACGAGATATCTTGCTAAATGTCCCAACTGACAGTTGAAGTGAAAAGGCATATTGTAACAGCCAGTGAGTCTATTTCTACCACAACTTTTCTCAAATTGAACTGAAGACAAAGTCTAGACCTTTAACTAAAGTATTGCCAGTTTCAATACTCTCATTGGGGAAGTGCTGGAAGCAAATTTGAAACACCATATCAAGTTGATAAACTCATCTCTTAAAATACCTCCTCTAAATGGATAAACTACCATCTACATTTAGTTTGAAGAAAACCCGGGAACATTCCAAGAATAAAATGAGAAATTTTCTTTCTTGGTTTTTTTATAACAAAGAAAAGAACATGTCCTCATCTCCTTTAATTTGGCTCGTAGAGAGAGGAGTAGCACTCCTACGATGAAATGAACGATCCATAATTTTTTTTTCCCAAATCTTGGGGAAGTAATTAATTTAAGAGTAAAATCTATTGGATGCCACTATACTTTTAAAAGATATCATATTAACTATTAAACTTTTATTTTGATAGCTAAAACCACTTAAATTTTTAAAATTGTGCAATCATACCACTATGATGATTTTCCAGTTAAATAGCTATATGACATTTATAGCGTATCATTGTATATTTAAAAATATTAAAAGTTTGTTCCTTTCTCTCTAACAGAACAAAATATTATAGAAAGAAAATACTTTTATCAATTACAAAAAAAATAAAAAATAAAAAAATCCATTCATCTTTCTCTAAATATACAAACTACTCATTTCCCTTCAAATGCTAAATTATTAAGAATTTTTTTTTCTTTCAATTGTCCATATAATTTTTTTCTTTTTTTTTTTAATTCTTTCTTTCAAACATTTCACCATACATGATATCGATGTAATAATAGTCTTTAGACCCTCTAATTCAAATTAATAAAAGTATAAACAACATAATAGAATGTCAACTATTGTTGAATATAATTGTAGTACATAAACCATGAGTGTGAAACACTTATTTTTATCAACTCTCAAGCATGGAATCTTTGGTAACTATTTATTTATTCTCACTACTAAAGCTTTATCTTTTATGTTTTCTATGTCAATCTCTTCTATCCTAACTTATGTGGAATGTATTGTGCTGCCTAATGAATCAAAAGAAAAATATATTTTTTTCCTTAATAATTTCGCTATTGGAGGGAAATGAATAGTTCTTTTTAGTAGATAAAATTGTTTCCATTCTATAATATTTTGTGCTTTTAGGGGAAATGAATAGATTTTTTAATATTTTTATATATAAAATGATATGTCATAAATGCATATAAGATTTCTAGTTGCCATTTGACTAGAAAATTATCAGAGTAATATGATTACACTTCTTTGAAAATTTTGATGGCTTTACTGGTCCTAATAAATGTTTAATGGTTAATAAGGTAATTTTTAAAAGTATAGTAATATTTTGTGGATTTTACTTATTGATTTAATTTGTCAACACATTTCATTAGTTATATTCCCAAAAAAGTAAGCACTCCTCAACAAGGAGTAATAATAGAAACTAAATAATAGAACTAGTATTTAAAACTATGTGCACTCCAAAAAAAAAAAAACCTTTTCGTATTTTTAAGTACCACATTAATATATTAAAGAACTTTCTTTTTGAAAAACTCACAACTTTATTCTTAAGAGCTTTTTTTTTTTTTTTTGGATGGTGTGGCATCCAATAAAAGTTAAGAAAAAAAGAAAATCAGTTTTTAAAACGTTCCTATCCAGAGGAACGTTTCTAGGATAAGAAACATAGCGCAACGTTGAGGAACACTGCTATCATTCCTTTTCACCTTGGTCAATGCGAGAAGTTTCTCCGGATGCACATGGTCTAAGATGTCACTAATAGAAATATATTCCACCATTACCAAGGTCATATAGTATATTTATCCTATTGTTGCCTTGGCTCTTAAGAGTCTTTTCCATAAAGATGTAGAAATAAAAAGGCAATAGCCTCCATCAGATGTTTACCTTTAAGTACTTAGACTTTTAAGACTAGTAAAAGAGTATTTTGAATCCTAAATTTCTACCGAAAATTATATTTAAAAGAAGTAGTGGCATCACTCAAGGACTTAAAAGCCCACTCCCGTTTCTTCTACAAGAAGGCGGTTTATACCAACATGATTGTAGAGGGTTAAAAAAGTATTTTGGACCTTCAACCCGGTAAATAAGATGGACTTGGCTCTTTTAGCAAAGTGACTGATCTTAAGATTTAAGTCCATTTACTTAGGATGACTTTAAGAAATTTTGGTTTAGAGACTTAAGTCCATATGTATTTGAGCCTTAGCGGAGCTTATTTTAGAGTAATGACAATTAATAGTTTCTAATTGATAACACTTTCAAGACTTGGAATATGTAATGTTAAGGACTTCTTACTGTTATATGCTTTTAACATAAAATTGGAATTTGAGAATAAATGATCAAAGTTAAGAAAGTTTGGAAGATAAAATATGATTTACTACATATTATGTAAATTTTCTAATAATAGGTTGTGTCATCTTAGGATATTTGTCGATAATAATTGGGCTTTATGTGTAGTAAGCCTGTAAAATAAAACACAATGAGGGGACGTCGGGGTATCATTTGGCTTGGCTACTCCGATGCTTAAGTTAGCAGTTTATTTTGGAAAGTCGAGGATACATAGGAGTAATAAGAAAGCTTTAGTACACAAAATATAGAAAGCTTTACCATTAGGTGGTGACCGGATATTTATAGTGGAATGAAACCAACAGTTGGAGAATAGTTACTAAGAGAGATCATCTCCTACAAGTGTCGGAAAGTAAGCTTGCGTTATTTGACGTATCCCACATATACCGAAAGTAGGTGTTGATTTAGTCTCACATCCTTATCTTATAACCTCTAACCATTAAAGGGCTTCTTAAGTCTTATCAAGCCGAGCCTAGGGCTTGAGCCTAAGACGGTAGACCTTAAGTGGTGAGGTATGTCAAATCTGGACTAGCTTGAGGGGCTTATGTCCAAAGAGTCCTATCAATGCTTGCAACCCCAACACCCCCCCCCCCCCCCCCCCCCCCCCCCCCCCCCCCCCCCCCCCCCCCCCCCCCCCCCCCCCCCCCCCCCCCCCCCCCCCCCCCCCCCCCCCCCCCCCCCCCCCCCCCCCCCCCCCCCCCCCCCCCCCCCCCCCCCCCCCCCCCCCCCCCCCCCCCCCCCCCCCCCCCCCCCCCCCCCCCCCCCCCCCCCCCCCCCCCCCCCCCCCCCCCCCCCCCCCCCCCCCCCCCCCCCCCCCCCCCCCCCCCCCCCCCCCCCCCCCCCCCCCCCCCCCCCCCCCCCCCCCCCCCCCCCCCCCCCCCCCCCCCCCCCCCCCCCCCCCCCCCCCCCCCCCCCCCCCCCCCCCCCCCCCCCCCCCCCCCCCCCCCCCCCCCCCCCCCCCCCCCCCCCCCCCCCCCCCCCCCCCCCCCCCCCCCCCCCCCCCCCCCCCCCCCCCCCCCCCCCCCCCCCCCCCCCCCCCCCCCCCCCCCCCCCCCCCAACACACCACCTTGTAGTCTTATTGCCAAGGCAAAGGCAAGGAGAAAGAATATATGGGCTACTTAGGTACATGGTTAATTTGACTTAGAGGAAGCTTAAGTTGGTGCTACTGTACTGATGCGACACAAGGATGTAGGTCTAGGAGGGAAAAGGTCGAGGTAACAATGTCCGAGGTAGCGTATAGGTAAAGCGGAGCTGCCCAAAGCAGCAAGAGCCGAGGTGTCAGCAACTGTCCTGAAGTGAAGTGTCGATGATCCAAGTAAGATAGAGCTTTGGTTGGAACATTAGAGTAGGATATCTTTGCATTCGACTAGGATCTAAGGAGTCAATTAGGCCTTGCTAAACTGCGCTCGTCGTAGGCCAAGAAAGTGTAACTACTTAATTCGAGGCATTGTGTTTTTAGCATGTCGACTAAGCAGAAGTTGGATGGACCTTAAAGAAACTTCTTATAAAAGAAACTTTTTCAAATTCAACCCTTGTGTGCTTGATTTAAATGATTTAATGTGATGTGATAGGTGTCCTATCATAGCAAACTAACATGCAGCTACATGTGTTTTTCCTTTTAAAAGCAACTGTCCAATCGAACTTAACTCCATATGTCTACCTTGCATAGTTTACGCTTATACAAATCCCTATAATCACTTATATGGTTTCTTAGAAGCGTAGCCTATAAATAGCACAATCACAATGAGAGATCACTTTTCTACAATCTCTCTATTCTATTACTATGAATTTTACTCTTTTGCATCAAACTTTCTTTGAGCACTTTTCAAACTTGAATCTTCTTCATCACCCTTCACTACCATGTCAGCTAACACAAGTGAGGGGAGTTCTAACTCATCACAACACAACATTTCTAACTCTAAATCAATAAGGAGTGATCTTACCCCTGAGTAAGAGAGGATGAAGTTTTGTTGCTAGCATGACTTAACGAGCCCATTAGGATGGCAATTGAGGCATAGGATAGGGCTAAGCTTATCAACACCATCCCAAGAGATGTATATGCATATGTCCCTTTGCCTCCTTTTAGGGATTTGTTCGATGCGCTTGGAGCAAGCAAGGGGCCTAATAGCTAGATGAGTAAGAGCAAACCTTTTACCCTCGATTAGATCTTAGGTAACTTCATCATTGAGACTATCCTTAGGTGGCAAATATGGTTACTATGTAAGGATGAGTAGGTAGCCTTGCTATTAGAGAGGTACTTCGTGGTGTTTGAAAAGTATCTAGAGTTTGGGTAGTACCTTCCTCCAAGTTGCTTTGAGAGAGTATTCTTTAACTACTATTGATGTAATTTAGCGCAGGTCCCTCCTAATGGGTAAAGGGTGTTAAAAGCTTTCCATTCACTTTGCAAGTACCTAATGATAAGGATTACTCTCGAGCTTTTCAACCATTTTTACATGTAGAAGAGCATCGAAGGGTGGCCCTACCTCCAACTACATCTAAGAAAGAAGTTGTTTTGCCGCCTCACGGATTTGGTGAAGGGTTGGGAAGACAAGTATGTAGTGGTCGAGTTGCCCAAGGAGGTAAACTTTTGGACATGGTAGACCGAGATGATCCAGACTAGAGCTTAAAAGGGGCTTAGCCCCATTGATTTAGAGGTCGCATAGGAGATTTAGGCCTTCATGGCCCTTAGATCAGTCAAAAGATAAATGCTATAGAGGCCGTAGAGAGATACTTCTAGTATCTGATCTTCGAGCTCTTCCTTAACATGAAGAAAGCTGTGGTGAAGAAATGGGTTGAAAGTATAGGTTCATTCTTTTTGCGAACACCTTCATTTATTGTACTAGTGTAGGGATGATTTGTCTGATGACTTTCTAAAATGGGGAATCTTCATTGTTTGTATTGGTTACAGTAGAGTTAGCAAATGGTAGTAATTGTTTCTTTTGTTTTCGTCTATTTTTTTTTTCCTTATTGATTCAATCTATTTTTACAAGCAAAAATTTAGTCAAAAGAGTTCCTCGTCCCTCTATGGACGAGTTGATGAGCTATTGGCAAGCAAGAACTAAGGCGTCTGAGCTGAAGGGCAAGGTTATATAGGTAAAGCCAAAGGCTGAGGAGACCAGTAAGGCGCAATCAATGGCTATTCCTTAGGGGATTACCATTGGTATCCTGGACAAGCCGCTGAATGTAGAGCCTTTAGGCATGGCTCTTCCATCTCTTGCCTTTGCCCCTACTACTGAGCCCATTCTTATAGTGGACAAAACTGTCGATACTGAGGAGTCAGATCAACAATTGCTTTCCCCTCCTGTGGGGAGGAAGGAAGAGATTACCGAGGCTATGATAACTCTGATTTTAAACATATTTCACATGGTGATTTTATAGTATTTCCCTTATATTTTTAGTTTTCTTTAAAAAAATTGATACTTAATTGAGTAAAATTTTGATTTTAAGGTTTGAACGCGTTCTAGGATTGAAAACGAAGAAAAGGAATCAAGTTTCACTCAATTTGGAGTTCAAATAAAGGAGTTATGAAGTTTTGAAGTTTTGAAGTTACACAGTCTGGGACATGACTATGTCCCCAGGCTGTGTCCATATAGGAAAATTTACCAGGGTCAGAAAGTTACACGACTTGGGGACACGGCCATGTCCCAGGCCATGTCTGGTACGAAAACGGAAACCTTATAATACATTATAAAAGAACATATTAGGATTTCATAAGACATAAGAGACACGAGAGAAGTGAAGAGACTTAAAGAGAAGGAGAGGAAAAAGGCGAGAGGAAAAAGGCGAAAGCAACATCAACTTCAAGATTGGAAAGATTTTTTATCAACAAAAGGGGTTTTTCATATTTTATAATATGTTTTTGATGAAACTCATTTTTAGTTTCATTATGATAGCTTAGAATTCGTGTATTTAGAATTATGGAACCTAAGGTTTCATGTGACTCTTGGGTTAATTTATAATTTTCAATAAAGTTTCTATCTTTTTTTGATTCAATTATATTGTTTAATTGTTGATTGATATTTCTAGAGTATCAATTTATGATATTATGCATGATGATTGAGAAATTACATATGTAATAAGATCTTGGCATAATTGGAGAGAATTACATGTATACTTAGAGATAAGATATATGTTTCTTCTGGAAAGTTGATTGTTTGTGTGGGAATTCATTATACATTAATGCAATTCTAAATTATATTACTAAGTGAAGAGATTCTGGTAAATAATTTAAGATTAGGGTTAATATGCTTGAGAAAGGTATTAACTTTAATTGTGAATCCCTCCGGTCAAGGATAATAGAAATTGAATTAAATATATTTTAATCGATCACATGTTAAACACTAGGAGAAATGTTTCCTAAATATGTTATTGTATACTTGAAGTCGTTCTTAGTTTTATTGCTTTCTAAATTGCTTAATCAAGTCTCATAATTAGTTTAGTTTGTTAATTTCAGTATTTTTAATTCATTCAACTCATTACAATTTTCCAGTTAGATAATAGAGCTAAAGTCAATATTAGTACTCGAAGTCTCTAAGGGATCGACTCGAACTCACATCCGCTATATTAAAATTAATAGGTGCACTTGCCTGATATCAGGCTACTACCCTTCCTGACTTGTCAGGGTAGAAGAGGAAGGATCCCAAAACGATTAGGGAGGTAAGTTCCAGAGCAAAGAAATAAAGGCCCTTAACAAGGGCGCCCTTGAATCATGTATCATGGACCAAATGGCTAATGCCTCATCTTCACATGTGTATAAACGAACTTGGGGATAAGTTTTTTGACATCCTCAACAAGTTCAGATACTTGGGGATTGAGCCAAACACATTTAAGGAGGTCACATACGTCTCTTGGAACACAAAGCTCTTAATCTAAGCTCCCAAGTCCAAGATGAAGAGGGTTAAAGGAAAGTTCCTAAGGCCAAAGTAGGAGGTCTGAGCCAATGACCTTATATTGTGACACTAGACTCTCAGCTACCAAGCCTTACTAGGGTCATACACCCCTAGTGACCAGGCAATCCTAGAGGGGTTATCCATGGTAGGTAGGGGCAACCCCATGGAAATAATGGGGCATTTAAGCATGCTTATGTGGCAAGTAAGCCTTCACTTTTTACTTTGATGCATTTCATTGTTGTTGTTGAACTAACCTCGAATTGTGCTTCTTTACAGTACCATGGCCAAGTGTTGCTTCAACTAAGTAAATACGATGCTGCTCGAAAAGAGGTAAAGGGATTTTAAGGAGCATCGCACAGGGTTAAGAAGGACCTATGAGAGGCAGAGTCCTCTACTGACAAATATTTGGAAAAATTTGCCAAAGCTAACTAGTGTGCGCTCCACTCTTATGTACGGGTAGCTAAGCTTCAAGGACACTTGAAGGATGTTGAGTGGGATAGAGAAGCTGTAGACAAGGCTGCAAAGAAGGCCGATGACCTGGAGGCTCGATTCGAGAATGAATAGAGGATCAAGGCTTGTCTTTCTTAAATATTAGACAAAGAGACAAAGGCAAAGACCCAAATTGAGAGGTAGAACACCGAGTTAAAGGTGTCAATTGCTAGGTTACAGACCGAGTTAGCGATGAAGGCATCTAAGTGTGATGGCGCTAAAGCCACTTTATTGGAGTTGGCCAATCTAAAGGTGAGGTTAGAGCAGCAAGTCCAAGAGCTATAGGGAAGATTTTTAGAGATAGAAGAGATCATCTCTAAGATGGAGAGTGAAGAGGTCTTACATGACACTGCCACGAAGAAGGTTATAGTCGATTATTGGACAACAGATGAGTGGTTAGATGAGCTACAAGACCTATTCATTGATTGTTCTATCTCTATGAGGAGACAAGTGCTCTCCTACTATTTAGACCTCAACTTGAGCTTCTTGGATTTTTTGGATTCCCTCACCTTTAGGGAGAAGTGGGAAGCCAAAGCATGAGAAAAGGAGGCTGCTCAGGTAATCGGCAGAGTCGAAGGTGCCTCTTTTGCTGTTAGGGGTAGGCAAGTTATTTTTACATCCACTTTTATTTCAATAGCTTGGCAAGAGGTTACCCTAAAAGGTGCTACTCAGAGTGATCGAGATCAAGGTGATCCTCCAGTCGACCCCAGTCATTGAGCTTTTACCTCTACTCTAACCCAAAGCCAACCTATCTAAGGGTCAGCAACGAATCAACGCTTCGAGTGAATTGAAGCCTTAGATTTTTTGGAGTTGCTAGAGTTAGCTGATCCTACATAATAGTTTTTTTTTGTTTCATTTTATAATTCAGGTTGGGATGCCAATCGTACTTCTATAATTTTACAAGTGATGAATGAAATTCCAACTTGCTTATTTCCCTTGCAACCTTTGTTCCTATTACCGAGCCTATTCTTGTGGTGGATGAGCTCGCCAGCATAGAGGAGTTGGAAGTCAATGTATCATTTCTTTCGTTCTACATTGTTTGAATGTATGTGCATAGGTGTTACTCTATGTAAACGGTGTTTTCCCTTATTGAGGTTACTCGAGGGAGTTAGGTCAGTGGCGTTCTGACCTACCCAGTAAGTGAGGGTTCCTTTATGTAAGGGGTGTTTCCCTTTGCCAAGGTTACCTAAAGAGGTCGGGTCGATAACGTTTCGATTTGCCCGATTAATGAGAGCCTCTCTATGTAAAGGGTGTTTCCTCTTGCCGAATTTACCTAAGGGGGTTAATTAGGTGGCATTCTAATCTGCTCGGCTAATGGGAGTCTCTCTTGCAAAGGGTATCTCCCCTTGCCGAGGTTACCCAAGGGGGTTAGGTTCATGGCGTTCCAACTCGCCTGGTAAATGGGAGTCTTTCTATATAAGGGGTGTTTCCCCTTGCCGAGGTTACTTAAAGGGGTCAGATTAGTAGTGTTTCGACTTACCAAGTTAATGGGAGTCTCTCTATCTAAGGGGTGTTTCCCTTTGCTGAGGTTACCCAATCGAGTCAAGTCAGTAGCGTTCTAACCCACTCGGTTAGTAGGAGTCCTTCTGTGCAAAGGGCGTTTCCCTTTACTAAGGTTACCTTTGGAGGTTAAGTCGATAGCGTTCTAACTTATCTGATAGGTAGGTACGTTCACCCATTAGGGGTTAGACGATAAGAGAGAGAGAGAACAATAGACAACTATTGCAAAATGTTGCTTTCATTCATTATTGAGAGAATTTACAATAGTATGCTTAATCAAAATAAAGCTAGAGGTTATCGACGTTCCATATGCACGGGATGAGCTCACCGTCTAGTCTTTCTAGTTTGTATGCTCTATTGCTTAAGCTTTCTCTAACTTTAACCGGGTCTTGTCAATTGAGGGTTAGCTTGCCTTATCTTTCTTATAAGCTTATGGCTTCTAACTTCTAGCAAACCAGATCGCTAACCTTAATTTTTTTGTGTCTAACCTTTTGATCGTAGTATTAGGTAGCTCGGTGTTGGTATGCAATTACCCAAGCTGTAATGAGGTCTCAAATCTCTTTGATAATGTCGATGTTGACTTGCAATAGGGACTCGTTGAGTATAGTGGTGAAGCTTTGAGTCTAGAGGTTATGGAGTTCAAGTTCTATAGGGAAGATTGCTTCGGATCCAAACGCTAGGCGAAAGGGAATTTTGTTAGTAGAAGTTTAGTAAATGGTCTTGTATCCCCATAGAATGTTAGGCAACTTGTCTACTTAAGCACTACGAGCTCTATCTACTCGCTTCTTCAAGTTATCTAAGATGATCCGGTTGGCTGCCACAACTTATCCATTTGACTCGGGGTAGGCAACCAACGTAAAGTATGGTGTAATATGGTGCTTGACACAAAATTCCTTAAATTTGGGGTTGTCGAACTGTTGCTTATTGTCCATAACAAGAGTATAGGGAACCCTAAACTGAGAGAGGATGTTTCTAACAAAAGATTCAACACTTCTCTCCATAATCTTTGCAATTGCTTTGACTTCTACCTACTTGGTGAAGCAATCGATGGCAACAATTATGAATTGTCATCCTCATGAAGCCTTGGTGAAAGCCTCGAGGATGTTGATACCCCATTATGCAAAGGGCTACAGGCTAGTCAAAGGATGGAAACTGGTGCTAGGTATATTACTAATAGGGGTATGCTTCTATTACTGCAGGCACTGCTGAGTTACTAATTTGGCGTCTTTTCTAATCATAGGCCAATAATACCTAAGTCAAAGTGCTCGAAGGTAAAAGGCTTAGGACTAAATGTGGTTGCTGCATACTTCGGCATACAGCTCTTCCATAACCCAAGTCTCTACCTTCTCGCAAGCATCTGAGCAAGGGGGGGCTGATACTCTTGCAATATAGGATGCCATCAACCAACGTATACTGGGTGGTGTGATATCTAAGCTTGTTTGCCTCCTTCTTATCTTCTAAGAGTATACCCTGCTTTAAATAACTTCATATGGGGTCTATCTAACCAAGCTCTGGTGCCGTAGTTGTCAATTGCAAGATGTCAATCGAGATCGGAGTTATGTACTTCTCCGATAAGTACTCCTTCGATTTCCTTATCCCAGTGGAGGCGAGTTTGGATAGCCAATCTACTATCGAAATCTTGAGTCAGATGATCTTTATAATATTCTAGGAAAGGAATTCAGCTAAAAGACTCTTCACCTTCTCTAGTTACCTTACCATTGTGTCATCCCTAGCCTCATTATTGCCTCGAACTTACTAGACAATTAACATGGGGTCCAAGTAGACCTTTAAGTGTTCGGTGCTAATCTCTTTGGCTAACTTGAGATTGACAATGAGGGCCCCGTAGTTAGATTCATTGTTGCTAGTATTGAACTTAAACTTAAAGGCATAATAGACTGTGACCTTGTAGAGGCCCATCATCACGAAACTTGTACCTCCATCCCTTAAGGTAGATGATCTGTCAACATGGAGAGTCCATACTGGTTTGACATTGCCCGTGGATGGTTCTTCCTCTCCTATGTATTCTACTACGAAGTCAATTGGCACATGTACCTTGTAAGCTGTTTGTGGCTGGTACTAGATTTTGTACGCACTCGGCTCAATTGCATACTTCATCATTCATCTAAACGCTCTAGCCTTCAACAACATAGATCGCACCAATTGATTTGTGAGCACGAATATCCGATATACTTAGAAGTAAGGTCTTAGCAATTGTACTGGGATGACTACGGCTAGGGCAAATTTTTCTGCCTAGGTATACATGACCTCAAGCCTATGGAGTATGTGGTTGACGCAATATATCGACTTATGCTTTCTTCCATTTACTCTGACTAGCATAGAAGAGAGCATCCGGTTGCTTATGACTAGGTACAAGAATAGGTCCTTCCCTTGGATAGGCTTAGAAAGGATTGATGGGTAAGCAAAGAAGTCTTAGAGCTGCTTGAAGGTAGTAGCGCACTTTGAGGATCATTCAAAATCCTTTGGACTTTTCAAGATTTTGAAAAACTTGGCACACCTGTCTGTACTTTTCGAGATGAATATGCTTAATGTGGCTACCATACCGGTGAGCTTTTGTACATCTTAGACTGAGGTAGGGGGCTTCATCCCCCTAATGGCACTTATCTTCTTGGGATTGGCCTCAGTGCCATTTTAAGTGACCAGGAAGCTCAGGAATTTGCCAAAGCTGACCTAGAAGATGCATTTTTAGGGGTTCAGCTTAATGTCGTGTGTTCGAATCTAGTCAAAGTCTTCTCAGAGGTCCTTAACATGATTTCCTGGCTTCACACTCTTGACGATCATGTCATCGATGTACACCTCCATATTGTGTTTAATTTGTGGCTTGAACAATTTCGTCACCATCTGCTAGTACATCACCCCACATTTTTTAAGTCAAATGACATCACTGTGTAACGGTATGTATCGTAGTCAATGGTAAAGTAGGTATAGACTTAGTCTTAGGGGTCCATTTTAATCTGGTTGTATCTTGAGAAGGCATCCATAAAGCTTAACAGGACATATCCCGAGGTGAAGTGAACGAGTTGATCGATTCGCAAGAGAGGGAAGCAATTTTCAAGTAGGTTTTGTTGAGGTCGGTATAATTGACGTACATATGCACTTCTCGATCTTCTTCTTGACAAGCACCATGTTTGCTAGCCAGGTCAGTTACTTCTTTTTCCTTACAAAGCTGACCTTGAATAGCTTCTGCACCTCTTCCTCAAATCATGGCCTACTTTTTCGAAGCAAAGTGCCTCTTCTTCTGCTTGATAAGTCACATGGTGAAGTCAATGTTAAGGCTATGGGTTGCTAAGTCGAGTAAGATTCTAGGCATATATGACACCAACCAGGCGAACCTATCTGAGTTTCGTCCTTCACCTTGGGAGGAGTCTCAATCTTGATTGTTGTGGTCTGGTTGGGAGAAGGATTGATTTAGATGTCTTCAGTTTTTTCACCTGGCTTACCCCTATCCATCAACTTGTCGTATAGGTAGAACTCTAGGGATAAGACCCCGTTGCCTTTGGCGACCCTAACAAGCTCTCGTGAGAGCTTCTAATCACACCTGCATATTCCTACCTCAATCAAGGTCAGGAATTTTATCTTTAGGTGAAAGGTGGATGTGATGACCCCAAACATGTTTAGACTTAGTCTTCCCAAGAGAGCGTTATAAGGGGAGGGGCAATCAATCACAATGAACTCCATTAGTTGTCATGCCACATGGTCATCATTACTAAGCTCCATGTTTAGAGTAATGATCCCCTTGGCTCGAATAGTACTTCCATTGAAGCTGATTAAGTTGTGGTGGTATAGCTTCATCTTTCCCAGTAGCTTTTTCCTCATCCTCTTATATGTGTGGAGGAAGAGAATGTCAGTGAAGTTGCCAGTATCTACCATTATTTTCAAGACCTTCAAATTCATGATCCTTGACCCTATGACTAAGGCATCCTGATAGGGGGTATCTATCCCTTCCATATCTTCATCGGAGGAAAAGATAAAAGTATCTAGCTTCTATCTCTTCTCCCTTACCGTCAACACTTTGGATAGGGCATTAGCCAAGCTACTGGTGCTCGATTGGCTCCTAAGCTGTAGGCCCCCAATTATTATGTTGATAATGCCATTTGGTGTGTGGTTGTTATGACGATCGGTGTTCTGCTCTATTCTAGCACTGTCAATTTGCCACCTCTAGGGTATTCAGTCCTCAACATCATCAAAACGATCTACGTTTCTTGATTGGGCTACATACTCATTGAAGAAGCCTCGCTGAATGACGTATTTGATTGCATTATTCAATTGGAAGCATTCACTAGTGGTATGGCCATGATCATTGTGGAACTAGCAGTACTTATCTAAGCTCCGATGGCTAGTGTTCCCTATCATTTTCAAGGGTCTTTGTAGTAGGTTCTTTTGCTTCACCTCGGAATAGACCTAGGCTATTAGTCTATTTAGGGGTATGTGTTGTGTGTAGATAAGAGGGAAGAGTGAGTCGTACTCAACTTGGCACTTCTTCTTTCTAGAGCTCTCCCCTTCTAATATGCCAAGCAACCATCCGCCAAGGCAATCCTTTATAGACAATTTCTCCATGTCCTATTTTTTGCTCGACTTCTCTTTGTTGGCATCACGCCTAACGTAATGTATTTCTAGGCCTTATTCCAAAAGTCAACTAAGGTGTTCGGCTTGCTCTTCGTAAGTGATTAGAAGAAGTCACCCAAAGGTCAGATGCCGAGTTAAGTGGAATAGACAATGACTCCCTTGTCCAGCTAAGGGATCTTAACTACAGCATTGTTGAACTGTATCACATAGTCATACAAGGATTCGCCTTCGCCCTACCTTATAAGGTACAAGGATGACATGTCCTTGGATGAGGCCTTGCTAGCCTTGAAGTAGAGGTTGAACCTCTACGCCAACTTGTCAAAGGAGCTAATAAAATTGTTGAGGAGGTGGTTGAACTACGCTAGAGCTGCTTTCCTCAAGGTACCCAAGAAAGCCTTCGACATTATGGCATCCCCATGACCATGAAGGTTCATAAGGGTATGAAAGTAGAGGAGGTAATCATTAGGGTCACCTGTTCTATCATATTGGTCCAGGGATGGTAGTTTGCTATTAGAAGGCAACACTTCATCTTAGATGCCCCTGGTGAAGGGGGTCTTGTTGCTGGTAACCAATTTAGAAGGGGATTTGAACTTAGTTCATCTCACTTAGGAGACTAGTGTTCATGCCATTGGACTATAAGGCCATTTGGTCATGTAGTAGAGTCAATGTATTTCTGGGCCTTATTCCAAAAGTCAACCAAGGTCTTCAGCTTACTCTTCGTAAGCGATTAGAAGAAGTCTCTCAAAAGTTGGATGCTAAGCTTAATGGCATGGACAGCGACTTCCTCGTCTAGCTGAGGGATCTCTGCTACGGCATTATTGAACTAGGCCACATAGTCACGCAGGGATTTGCCTTCGCCTTACCTTATAAGGTATGAGGATGATGTATCCTTGGACGAGGGCTTACTAGCCCTGAAGTGGAGGTTAAACCTTCACGTCAGCTTATCAAAGGAGCTGATAGAATTTTTAAGGAGGTGGTTGAACCACACCCAAGCTACTTTCCTTAAGGTACCCAATAAAGCCTTGTACATTATGGCATCTTCATGACCATGAAGGTTCATGAGGGTGCAAAAGTGAAGGAGATAATCATCATGGTCACTTATGTCATCATATTAGTCTAAGGACAGTAGTTTGCTATTAGGAGGCAATACTTTATCCTAGATGCCCTTGGTGAAGGGAGGTCTTATTGTTGGCAACAAACCCGATGTCGTTAGTAACTTTGGTCCCCTTTTGCTTAGAGAGCCTCCTCTCTATTGCGCTGAGCTCATAAGGTTAGTATCATCTATCGGATGAGCTCAGCGTATTGCTGATTGAGCCGATACTCCTTGCAAGTTAGCTACTTGCTCATTATCGACCAAAGCTCAATGGTGCGTGGTTGCAAACCTTACTAGCTATTGCTGTAGTAGGAGATCAGGTTACTGATCCTTGCCATTCCGTTGCTATTGCTAGTGGTTCTTCTGCCTAGTACAAGCATCCGAAGCTTCGAGAGGGTGGGTTTACGTGCTACACCTCTTAGTTTCTTCAAGGCAAGTACGAAGTAGCCTATTTTGAGTAGCTAACTCGTTCGCCAGGTGTTTCGTGGGCTCTAAGCACTCCTCCAATATTGCCTTTAGGAGGGGTTGATTATCTGCAGGTTGGTTATTCACCAATTGATAGTTCTCTTGCTCATCGTGGTAAGACATGATGTCTAAGAATTACATTTAGGGAATGAGCTTAGTGTGTTTAGGGTTTTTCGTATAGGAATTCAGTTTCTCATAGACAGTACCAAATGTCGTCTTAGGGTATTTGCCAATAATGATTGGGCTTTGCGCATAATAAGCCTGCAAAATAAAACATTGTCAGAGGATACCAAGATATTGTTCGATGTTGTCACTCTAATGCTTAAGTCAGTAATATATTTTAGAGAGTTAAGTATATTTGAGAGTAATAAGTAAGCTTTAGTGCACAAAGTATAAAGAGTTTTACCATTAGGTGGTGATTGGGTATTTATAGTAGAATGGAGTCGGTAGTTAAAGGATCGTTAACAGGAGAGATTCTCTTCTACAAGCATGGGCTTGTGGGCTCGTATTGCTTGATATGTCCCACATATACCAAAAGTAGGTGTTTGACTTGATCTTTTATCCTTTTCTTGTAACTTCTAACCATAAAAGGGCTTCTTAAGCATTGTTAAGCTAGTCTTAAGGCTTGAGCCTAGGGTAGCGAGCCCTAAGTGATAAGGCACGTCAAATTTTGATAGGTCTGAAGAGCTCATGTCTAAAAAACCCTATCAATAAGTTATATCCTGTGCATGTTCAGTTTTGTATAAAACATACAACAAACTATAACGTCATTTGGTTTTGAGGCATTACAAACTCATTTGAACAAATTCCCGCAAAAATGCAACTTTTCTAGACTCCAATGACTATATGGGGACCAAATCAGCGTAGATCATTTGAATGGAAAAGGTAAAACTTTTTCTTTTTTTCCTCTCATTTTTCTTCCTTTCGACTTCTAGGATTTATTGTTCGAAACTAGCCTTCAAAACTTTGTGACAACATAGTTAATATCAATTTGTTGGAGGTATTGCTCAAGGAATCTCGACAATCCGTGATCAATCATTCCAACAAAGTCATTGAGACTCTGCTAATATATCATTAGCCACTCGAATCACTTGCAAATATAAGATAATATGTAGATAGAAATACATAATATTGGATAAATAGAGTAAATATTTGAGTAGAAAAACGCTAAAAATCCACCTCATCAATTTAAACCCTAGAAAATATTAGAGGCCAAGTATATGCATTTGACAATCGATGTATATCCGGTAATTCTTGTAAGGCAAATAGTGTCTTATATAATTATTAAAGTGTTTGAGAGGAGTTGGTCTCTTATGATTACATGTTTACAGAACAAAATGAAAAATAAATTTATTAGTACCAATACATTATATATGACATATTTGGACAAATGATGTGTAGTTTTTAAAAAATAACCATTTACGTTTTCATGATGGAATTTTGTTAGTACCACACATCACTAATTGATTCAAGTGATGTCTATGAGTGCATGTGTTCATTTTCCTTTATTAGAGAGTAAAAAAAAAAAAAAAAAACTATTTTTTAATAAGAAAATTCATATTTGAGTTGTTTTACAATTATTTATTAATTATTTATGCATCCATGGCGTGCCAGATGACGGATGAGCTAACCGTAGCCCTCGTGTTTAATGCCTCAAAGGGATAGAGAAGGATGAGCGAGTTTGTAGTCCAGAATTCAAGCGTAAGAGGCTTCCCAATAAGCTAATAAAATCATTTTTCAATTCTGCGATAGGATTTTATCAGTCTCATCTTAGGACTTTTATCGATTCATTGAAGTGGCATTAGCAATCTCCGGTGAAAGTGAAAAGCCCGTAGTTTCTGCTTGTAATATTTTATGTGTTTCCTATCTAGTTTGAAAGGTGTAAGCAAATGCGACACGGTATCAATCCATTGTGTTTGGGAGAAAACGAATCAAAATCAACAAGAAGGATATTCTAAACGAACACTCAGCCTAGACAAAAGTTTCGTACCAGAGTGATCTACTATGGGTTTCCTATAGTTCCATTATCTGTACATTTATGATTCTTTTCCGCGCAATTTTACTTTTGTGTTTACTGATTAAAATTATAAGTATGATGAACATTAAGAGCAATCGATCTTAATTCATAAATAACTAGTTTGAGCACTGAAACATTACAACATGGAATCAAAAGTAGGGCACACCAAAGAATTATCACAGACGAAAATTCGCAATGCTATTCATAAATGAATATTTCACAAGGGATGACCCTTTTCAACTTCTTTTTATCTTTTTTTTTTTTTTTTTTTTTTTGCCAGAGACCCCTTTCAACTTCTTAGGGGGCTCTTTGGATCCTTAAAAGTGGGGCATACCCTGTTTTTCATTTGAAAATTTCCCGTTTAAGCAGGAGCACCATATGGTTTATTGACAAATTGTGGTCCATTTACGAAAGATATAAACAGAACCGTAACCGTCAAGAGCATGTTTGCGGTTCACACTCGCTGGCTCCGGTGACCCTACGAACGAACACTGGGAGCAATAGTCAGCAATTTGAATAAGTTGATTTCATGGAATATTATTGTACATGAACATGACTTTTCTATTTAGTGATTTCTACCGAGACCCACAAACAACAGTTCCCATGGAAATGAAGATTCATGAATCATGAGAGGTTTATTACTTTCGGTCATCACTTTCAACGGTCTTGATTTTCAATAATTACTTCTTCAATCATTTCATGGTACGTTTGAAGTTTTCAGACAAGATTATCATGTGCTGTGCGAATATATGATTATGATCCACGGAAACTAATGTCATGACATTCAACGTACTCGAAATTTATTTTTCTTCTTCTTCTTCTTCCTTTTTTTTTTTTTTTATTAACTACATGCATTTTATTGACACATATGCTACATGATAGATAACATAATAATAACTATTTAGAGTAATGTATGCATACTATTCTTGAAAACTTTTTACATTGTATAAATACTTTATATTTTGAATTAATCCGATTCTTTGTCATAACACATGTGGACTCCATAATTTTTGTTTAGATAGAACTATAGGATTAATACTGCAAATGGTACCTAAATTTTGCTAAGATATACAATTTATTACCTATATTTTGAAAAGATAAATTTACTATATCAAAGTATTCCCATTCTTAAAGACTCCATTTAAAATTTCTAGATCTTACATCATTGACTTAGGATCCTCTTTTATTAAGTAACTCTCCATTTTATTGGTAAGTTTCTTAACAAAAATCTTTAACATTTAGTTATATTATTTTCGAGACTCACAATACATAAATTTAAGCTAATATAATACTAAAAATAGGAAAAAAAAATTAAAAAGTTACTTTTTGAGGTCTATGACTAAGAACCTAAGGATCCCTATCCAAAGACCCTAAAAAGATATCCTTATCTAAAAACCTCTCTCCATTTGTTAAGAACCTCCAAAAGGACATTCTTAGTCTTTGGCCCTATGTCAAGGACCTCGGATGAGGTTGAAGTTTTCATAAGCATTTTTGCTACTTAAACCAACTCTTTTAAGTTTGTTTATTGATATAAACATAAGGACAAATTAAGAATTGAATACTTCCGTTGCTACAAGATTGGAGGGTAGCTAAGGGCTAATAATAAGGAATTTCAAGATCGTCACCAAGTGGCCGCTAGCCACCCGTGCTCTTGAGGTGGCTAAAATGACTACTTATGGTGAAATGGGTTGTGATATATTTGAAAAAGTGAGTTGCCTGACTTATTGACAATGACAATCATGGATAAGTTTCTGATTTATTCCTACATTCACATAACATAATTAATTTAGATAACAAAAATTACTATAAAAATTTCAATAGGCAATAAATTGATATTTTAAATGTGTAGTTAGTTAATTGCACCATTTGGTAAAGTTGAAATATATTTATGATGTTAGCCTGAATGTTGAATGGCAAAAGAAAGTGACATGGAAAATAACATAATCCATGTCTAGAAGTAAAAATAACAACCTCAATGAAAAGAAAAGAAAATAAAAAATAATACATTACAGAGCACAAATTTAAAAATCAAGTCAGAAAACTAAAAAATGAAATCCCCCTTCTCGATCTCGAATCTCCTCTGGGCTTGTACATCCGTCCACAGCCATCCACTTCAACTTTACAAGAAAGATTTGTTTACTACAACATCCGGTACTCTTACCTAAGACCTACCGTCCTCCTTTTCACACAAATCATGTGTTGAAAGTAACGTTTTAGAAGCAATGCCTAGGAAATTGGCTTCGTCAGGTACCATTAGGGAGCTTAGTCTATGCTTACCATCATGTGAATTCTTGTGTCTAGCACTTAATCCTTATATGAAGTAATTCGAGATCATTTTTCCCCCTTAAATAATGTTAATGAATTACTTGGAGCACTATATCTGAGATAAAGAAAAAGTGAAGCCTCCTTCTGAAATCCTTCGCCAACCACCACCATTTGTATGTCTTCTTTTTCTTTTCTAATGAAGACTCTAGCAAAGGTCACGAATAGAACGTCCCGTTTTATTTTCTTGTCCCCCTTATTTTCATGCCTAATTAAACGCAAAAGTTTTCATCTTTCAAGTCACTTATCTTAAAAATAGAAAAAGATTCAATCATATTAATATAATATATAAATTAATGAATGATGTTGAAGTATTAATAAAAATTTGATACACGATAATTAAAAATATATATTTTTTATACTAATTACGGTTTCATTTATCAAATTTTTATGTAAACACATATACCACTTATCAATTCACGTTTTAGTACCAATACAGCCTTTCCCCTTAAAAATTAGGTCCTTTCATTTTTTTCTTCTTTTCGCTTTTTTGGTCTTCAAGCTGATCTTCGTTGTGATACCATTGCAATAATTATTACCAATCATCAAATGTTGTCGTGACGTGAGAATATAGAGGATTCACGGTTTTAATAAATTTAAAGTTTTTAAATTTAGGTTGTTTGGTTGAATTTGAGTTTCTAATAATGTTGTAGGCATATTTTGTGGTTTTAATTCTTCGTTTTTTGTTTTCTTTTCCGATTTAGTTTTCAAATTTTTATTTTAATCATAAAAGGATTTGGAGTAAATATTTGCACGGCAATATGTCTCACGTGAAAGTTACTGAGGGCTTATTGCAACAAGAACCTCACTACTAAAACATATTTTATTTATTTACGATTTGAAATTTCTACAGTTGATCATTTCGCAATATCGGTCAATAAGACTGCATAAAGCTTGTAACTCAAATCTCACTGCGAAAAGTCATAAGAAAAGTTAATATCCTTCTCCTCTCTCCCTCTCTTGCCCTTAAAATAAACCTCTCCCTCTTCAGTCTCCCATTGTGTATATTTATCTCTACACTTTCCCCCTCTTTTCCTTATCTCTTTACGTCTTCTCCTCTCCCCCTAACTACTCTCTTCTCCTCCATTATATTATTTTTCTCACTAATGGTATGTCTTAGTGGAAAAATTACATATCAAATAATGAATATTTATACTCGATTTCAATTTGAAGATAAACATTTTAATTGCTCAAGTAGATGATGAGGCTTTTTATTGGTTTAAATAGAGGATAAATATTATATAAAGTGATATAAATATAGGATGGTGTTACGACTCCACTATAATACCATCAAATCTTAATAACTTAGCACATTAAATACATAAAATATTCATCTAGTGGCATATAATTTTCACGTTCTATTTCAACAGGATATTATCCAATAGGACAATAGGAGCTGAATAATTGGTTTATTGGTCTATGGAAGGCCTTGATAATGTCTCTTATGTGCTTACATGTTCTTTGATCCCATTTACCATTTAATCAATGATGCATAATCAAGAGTATTGGTGTAAATGGTGTAAGATTTTGTTAAACCTTTTTTTACCTTCATGCCTCCATGAGTATCTTGAACGTTAAGTTTCATGTTGCTAGATAATCAAGAGTTAGAACTTTTTTGACATGACCATAACTCTTGTAACAATCCACGTACTCGTTATGTTTGCCTTTGAAGGTATAAAATTTATTTTTGGAGTAAATCTTCTAAATATGTTCATTTAGCCCACACACATGTAACCTAGCATGCACCACCAATTTTAGTATATGATAGACATACCTAACATGAAAGAGCTTACCATCATAAATGGAAAGCATCACCACGTTCATTCTTCCAATTGGTTGCATGTTGCTAGAGGCATTGTGATAGGAGATGCTAGGTACCCTTAGTATGCTATAAGTAAGAGCAGTGCTAAGCACATTGGTGGCAATGACTAAATTGTTGGGGCTTCAAAAAGCAACATGAATTTAATAATCTTATTTGCAGTAGTTCACTCATTATCAATCTGATGTGATGCAACACAAATGTAGCTATGTCTTGGAGAGCCAATAGTAAATTCTAGATAGGAAAAATTACACCACAAGCGATAAATGTTAGGGGCTCAATATAAATGAGGAATGAACATTTTAAATAGTTCATTCAAAGGATAAATATTTGTTTATGTAGTTAGAATAGAAGATGTCATAACAAAGAAGGTATAATGCCATTTACTGTTGCTAACGTATTACGTTGTATGGACACGTATGCTACTAACGTGGCCTAATGTAAACATCTGGACAATTAATTGTCTTACTTGGCTAGTGTAAGCCCAAAATATAAGTCAAGTAACCGTAGGATCGAATTCAGCACACAAAGTTTAAGACGATCGGTTAAATGATCGAATCGAACCTAAATTATAAATTAAAGTTAGAAGTATTAATAAAAATGACCTCATAAATTTGAATTTAAAAAAATAAGTAATAAAATAAGAGAATATAAAATTTTCAAATTTTAAATATATTACTTATTATTTATCGAAAGTGCGTAAAATGTATTTCAATAACTAATAAATTGCTAAAGATAAATTATATGTATATTAAAAATCATAGAATAACCTAAATAATATTTAAGAATATTTACTTATACCCCATATATATTTGTTTATAGGTAGAAATACATGAAATTACTTAAATTACCCAAAATTAGCTAAAAAATTGCTAAATAAATAAAGAAAATTATAAAAAAAAATCGAAGAAAAATTAGAAAGGTTGAGAACAATTCAAAATTTGGTTGTGGTAGGCTAAGAATCAAGAAACAAATTTTGGCTAATTAAAAGCAAGCAACAAAAAAGGAAAAAATTAGAAGAGAATATGCTAATCTTGTTTAATTAATGCATAGAGTTCACTTTATAGCCCTATAAATAGCAAGAAAATTACAGAAGCTAAGTTGTTTAGTTTGAAACATTAAAAAATTTGCAATGGTAAAAAATTTAGAGGAAAATTAGGATTTAGAAAAAATTTCCCAAATTCATACAATAGGAGCTTGTGAACCAAACCCACACATCATCACCACTTTGGACCAAACCACCACTACCACCATCCCACTCCAAACTGACCGCCTGGATCGGCTAACACACCCTGAACTGATGTTGGTAGCCAAAAGCTCAAAAACTAGGTGAGTCTTAAATCTCCTCTGATTTTGCAAAATTACCTAAAATTATTAATTATGCCTAGAAAATTATGAAATTTATTATTATGATATTTTATTGTATATAGATTTAAAGAAAAATAGTGATTAAGTTTAATCATGTTTGTAAATATAGGGTTCTTAAAAAATTAGATAAAACCGAACGTATTTAGAATTAGAAATAAATAGGTTTAGGAATATAGTTTGGAGCTTTTTTTTTTTGTAGAATACTTAAGTGATGTAGAACAATGCTATAAAATTATTTTTTAAAAATTAGTTTTTGAAAATTTTTAAGTAATTTTTTAGCTTTAAAATGATTAGAAAAATAGGTAATTTTGGCTTAATTAAGTGATTAATTATTAATTTATGAGGTAATTAGATGTTTAAGACTGTTAATCTCTAATATGGAAACATAATCCTAACATTTGGAGTATTAATTGCAATTAATAAGGGAATTATGTAGTAATTGTGAATAATTTAGCAATATGTGAAATTAGAATTTTAATAAATATAAATAATAGGTTAAATTGGATAATATAATAATAATATCAGTACATAATAAATTTGGTACAAAAATTAATTCTAGATAATTGGATCAAAATTATAAAATTCTCTTGCATTGGGAGTAAGCCTGGTATACTAATTAGAATTAGAATGTACCAAGTAGGTTAGAATATTGAATTAAAACTTAGTATGATATTAAGATACTCGAGCTTAATGTGATTAGTTTCACATTAGGGTTCGAAGCATATTTTAGGATCACTCGTAATTAAAATCAAATTAGAACTTGAACTGAAATTAGATTCAGAAATCAAACCCTGAACTAACGTAAGATGAATCATTAGTAAATAATAGGTATATAAGGAGAATTGAGTTAAATTCTAACTTAAAATATGTATCATCTAAGTATAAATACTAAAAAGAGCGTATTCATATTATAGGACGCATGGAGACGAGTCACCTTATAACAAGTGGTTGAGTGACTCAAGATTCCAGGTAAGTTGGATTTAATACTTCATTGTATTTTGGAGTACTATTTTAGAGTACTCGAAAACTTAGGTTTTTGTATGATTGCGATTATAAGTAGTCTTATACATGTGCTTGTGTATCTGATTTTATGTTGAAATCTATGTTATGTTTGATGATTGTTATGATTGGAGTGGTATGGAGTTGTCTGGTTACGCTAAATCGAATGTAATCTTAATCGACTAAATACCCAAAAAAGATATGCATTGCAACCCTATAAGGAATCATTAGGATTCTCTAACCAAACACTGACACCTTCAAAAAAGATAGCGCTAGATAGCAAATTGGTCTTTTCCTCTTCCTTAGCCGAACTAAGCGACAGGAGAGGAGGTCGCAGTAAGAATGGGGGTATTCATTCGAATGATAGTCTTAGTAGTAACAATGATTCCATTGCACAAACCTGAGTTTAGTTGTGAGTTATTGCATAACATAAAAACTTCTCAACCCAGATTAGAGCGGGTGAAATTGCTTTAATTTCACAACGAACCAAACTACGTTGTATGATGACACTTATTTGTTGCATTTCATGAAAATAATTGCTTGATAACCTTGATTGTGTTTGAATATATTCATGAGTCTTCAATTCAACTTATTGAGCTATAGTTGCTTATACCCGTATAGATTCTTTTGTAGGTCCTGTCTTCTGATTTGTGATGCCACGATATAACTACCTAGAGGTTAGATTTCTTTTGAAGTTATGGGGAGTGAGGATCTATTAGCAAAGATCAAATCTTAATTAAAGTCTTGCTACTATCCTTAGGATAAAGAACTAATATATGATATGTACATTAGTTAACTATTGTATTATGTAGAATCTCCTAGGAATCCTACAATAATGTGAATGTAATTATATATATTAGCTTAAGGTTTTAATCATCACTGTAAATTTTAGTTTAAATCTTAGTCAAACTGTTTACTTCAAAGCTAGGAGTCGTTGACCCCTTGTGTATATCGTATCTATGATAAGCACTATAAGGTCAATTCCTGTTATAGGTTGATTTATATAGCGGGACTGTTGTAACTCCGTGACTTCGAGGCGTAAAAACTAAGAAGAGGGAAATAAAGAAAAAAGAAAAGAAAGTCTATGGAAAAAGGAGATTGATGGCTAATCTAAATGCTAGTAAACCTAAACCCCTGAAACTATAAACCCTAAACTCAGATTGAAAGGAAGAATACATTTAGAAATTGAAACCTAAATCTTTGAATCGTAAACTAAGAAAGAAAGAATACCATTAGAAATTAAAACCTTACATGTTTAAATCCCAAACATAGAAAGATTTGAAGAACATCATTAGAAATTGAAACCCTAAATCTTCAAACTTACATTGCTCTAATTGTATTCCTAATTAAATGCCCATATAAATCGCAATTGGTGCACCAGGTGTAAGGTGTCGCACGACAATCTAGTAAGTTTTCCCTTCCTTTTTTGCTTTTTAGTCGTGATTTACTGTTTGGTTATTTCTGTTGATTGTTGGTTGATTTCTCTTCATACCTGTATGGGTCTTTAAAAATTCTCTTCAATTCTAATAGTTTTTTTTTTTTTTTTTTACCAATATCATGTCTCCTTAAATGGTTAAAAAGTTCATGTACACATTCATGTTGAGGCATACTAATTTCAATTATACTTTTGGTTCGACGTAGCTGTATTGTGATGTCATTCATGTAAAAATACCTACTTTCAATGGAGACCATTGCAAAGTGTACATATATATGCTTTGAGATAAGTTCACTGCATGGTAAGGGTTAGAACTTGATTTTCTTTTGGAGAATATTTTACCAAGGGTTTGACATGTGTCCTTTTCTTTCGATAAGGAAATCTTGCTATGGTTCTAGTGTATTTCAAAGGAAATATATTTTGAATTAAATTATAAGTATTCTAATGGAAGTATTATTAGTTGACTGCAAATGAAGCTTTTCCTATTAGTATCACAATCTCCCTTATATATTTATGATATGCTGACTATTTTATAATTTAAAGTAGGTTTTATAGCTCCATAAGGTACTGCAAATCCAACTAAATGGTAGATGACATATAGGGGAGAAGAAAGTTAAGGTTTAGCTTCACAACCCTTGAAGTGGTCCAAGCTTCATCATCTACTAGAAACTCATCAAACAGTGGTAGTCATGTTGAATGCTACTTTGGTGGTTTGTACTTATTAGGTTTTATATATTAGAAAGAATGTAGTGAAAATAAGAAAAAAAAAACTATAAAACTTATTATAGGATCCATGTGTGACATGTAATAAAATATATGTAAATAAAAGATTATAAAACTATCTTTTCCTTGATGAGAAGTACCGTCTCTTCCTAAAGATGGAGTTTAATTGAAATTTGAATCCGATTTATTGTTTCAAAATGTATTTATCATAAGGACTCCAAACGTAATCCTTTTAGCAATATCCACACATACATTAATAAGAACAAATTTTAATTTTTTATATTGCTAGATAATTGAGATTAGAATTAGAAAAACTAAGAAGCAAAAATTATATATCTCTCTCTTACCTTTTCTTAAGGTGTTTCTTTAAAATAGAGAATCATCATCATAACTCTTTCTCTTACTCTTATCTCTTTTAAACATTAACTAAAATTATTGAAAAAGACCTTTCATCTCATGAACTTTTCAATTGACATAACTTTTTAATTGTATAATAATTAAACATAGAATTAATGATAAACAATTTTTTAATTGCCATAAACTTTTCAATTGTAATTGAATATAAAATTAATAAATTTCATATCTTTTCAATTGCCATGAATTTTTCAATAGCAATTAAACATGGAATTAATAAGTTCCATTTATATATACATGAAAAGGTAATAATAAATACATAACTTTTAAAAGGTATTTAATTGCAAATATATACTATGCGATAAAATGAATTACTTCCAATTTATTATTTCAAATCAATTTATTCTAACTTTGAAATAAATATTCTTGTCAAGACTTTGTTTCCATTAATTGTGCTATAGTGTGCGACCCTTTAGGTTTTTATACACAAAGATAACATAAACCAAGGTATCCATCTAGTAACAATTATTAGTTATCCAACGTAATAGAAAAAGTGTGAACAAGAAACCACTATGAACTAATTACTGCGTAATTAAATCTCTTCATCAAATAATATCCTGATTAAATCAGTGCATGTCATGTTATTAATGTTTAATCATTTACTTAGTTTTCAAGATAAAATAGACTTAATAATATTTGTCATGACCACAGGCTTAAAGTCTCTATTATCTTAACTAAGTGAGCCTAGATATCAACTCCCTAATCTAAGAAAGTGATTAATTTTATCTTGACTTATCACTATCCTCTCTATATTTCATGTCGTACCCAATAATCGTATTATTTACAATCCAAATAAAGACTATGTTTAACGACATTAAAGTACATTATTTTATATATAGAATAGAAGAAGATCTTAAGTTTAGGGATTATTTACACTCATTCATTTAGAGGAGGAAACAATGATATTAAGCATGTGGTGTCCTTTATTAACGAGTTGTGCCTAGTATACCCACTCAACGTTGGACACCTGCTTGTATAACTTAGATATATTTTCCTCGGTCTAGTGAGAATAACCTTAGTTATTCAATGTATTGGTCTAAATATCTATGTCCCCTCTAGATATCTCATTGATAATGCACTTTTATTATAATTCTATACATACTTTAATTATTTATGAGACTTTATTATAAAATATATACTAACAGAAAAGTATATAAATATAATAAATACTTACCTTTTGTAAATAATATTCATAAATATATCAAAAATATTTTGGTACATTATGCACAAATTACAATAGTACTCACCTTTACAAACCAGTTAGATAAAAAGAAATCTAGGGAGGAGATTTTATAGTTGTCTACATAGTAAGGGTGAAAGGCATTGTGCTTTCTTCAAGTGGGTCGACCCGCCAAGGCCTAACCATGCAAAAGAGATGATATTGGAACTTTTTCATCAATTAGGTGACATTAAACCAATTAATGCGAATGTTTCATCAAGTGTTGATGACCATGTCAAAGAACAAAGTTCAATGGAAATCAAGTTGAATGTTGTGAAGGAATAATTAGCTTACACGAAGAAAAGTTTGAAGTTGGGGAAGAAGAAGATAATGTTCTTGACTTATTACTTAGCTCTTTCATGATTAGTTTTTTTTTTTTTTTTTTTTTTTTTTGCATATTTACTATTGTGCTCCTTGTAATGATGCTAAATCATGGTGGTTCATTAGTCGATTGAAGAATGCAACGGCTTCATTAGGAACTTATATCATATTGTAACTATTTTAAAAGTCACAATACTATGTAGCTTTTATTAATCTGGATTGTTGATTAAAAGTCATAGTGGAGCTTTTATCATGCTGTCAATCTTTGTCCTTAACCATGTTTCTTGCGATATGAGGTAAGCACAGCATTTGTGAAAGTGCTAAAAGCTCGTGGAAAAAAATGGAAGCTCCTAGTGTGGGAATGCAAATTCATGGATATGTTCTTGGGAATGTTTTCAAATCAAATGTCTTTATCTGCAATTCTCTGATAACCATGTATGCTAATGATCTTAAAAAAGCTGAAATAGTTTTCGATACAATGGAAGAATATAATTTAACTTCATGGAATTCCTTCATCTCAGCTTATTAATTATATGGTCATATGGATATGGTTAGAATTGCTTTTGCAAGATCGTCCCAAGATATATATATATATATATATATATATATATAAACTAATGAAGAAAATTCGATCTGTTGATGGAGTTATTAAGAAAAGCTAAGGTCTTGGTATGGGGGAATGCAACTTGTTGCTTATGGACAAGATCCTATTGGCAATTTTTTGGAATATCAAATATGTACAAGTAATATGCTGGACTAAAAAAGCTGGAAAGCATTGAAAACTATTATGCCAAACATATTGAGGAATTTAGTGGGAATAGCATGCTGCTTGGAATTATACTTAAGTAACTATTGGCCATAAAAGAAAATTAACATGTACCATAGTTAACATGTGGAATTTATGTTGGTTATAAATACTGGAGGCCAAAAGCAAGCAATTTAATACTAGAGATCTAGAACATTTAATTAGAAGTTTATTTTTTATCAAGGCGGAAATGTATTTGAGATATATGGCCAACTAATTCCCTTTTAATGTTGTAGCAATACATCTAGAGCTAAAACATACACACATTGTTAGAGACCTGTCAAAGAAAATTGAAAGACCTATTTAAGACTAAGCTAAAAGAGTTGAAAAGAACTTATAACATACTAATCTGAACACTTGTTAAAGTCTAGATTAAAGACTACATCCAGTCAACTTATTGAATCAGAATTTTGGAACCAAGAGTAGAAAAGCTATTCTTGTACTATTAGAAAAAAGTTACAACTTTGTCTTGTACTTGCATTGTTGGCTACCAAAATTTCTATTACAAAAGTCAAAACTGCAAGTTGCTAAATAAATCTTAACAAAAAGATTTCCATTATGTCCATAAGCATGACATGACAGCAAAGATCTTATGATAACAATAGTGCTTGGATTTTTTGTAACAAAAAGTGGAAGTTCTTTAACAAAAAATGCCCTGCACTACCATCAAAATGTGCTATATTTTATACGCACACATCCACCATTATAAAAACAAAGCTCCACAATGGACAGCTTAATCTTCCAAGTTCACAACCTCAAGTTGACCAATCCTATCTATTTGAATCCAAGGATGCGTGAATCTGGCATTCAAAATTCATTTACTCTTCTGTGTTGGTGTTGTAGGACTCTTTTTCGTTGGTTTGGTAGGACCTCTTCTAATTGGTTAGTTGGTCCTTCTTGTTAGTGTCGAACTAGCTGTTGTTAATGGATCAGTATTTTCTTAAGTTATAACACCAAAGTTGCACCCAATATCACTACTTGCAAGACATTTGTAAAGATTTTCAGCTAAGACATCTCTATAGATCTCTGTATAACTAGTATAAGTTTTCCTTTCTCTTCTTCATTCTTTTTCTCTAAAGCCTACAACGTATATTAGCCATAAGAAAATTCAACTTTTATCACCCCCATCAATTTGTACCAGTTTCAAGTTAAAAGCTCATATGATGGACTAAGTGCATTAAGTAATCTAGTAACATTGCAGTAATTTCATGTGCTACATACCAAAATATAGATATTTTTTAACCTATAATTTTAGTCTAGGAACAAGTGCTAGAACTGGGCTATGTTTTGCTCAGAACAACACATGAATCTACTAAATGACTAACATGGTTTCTCCTAATGTAAATAAACAATGGTAACGTAACAAGCTATCTTCTTATATAGTATACAATCTAGGCCATATAAATTACATAATGTATGATCCAAATCAAAGCACAAAAAAAAGAAGGGCAATGAACTAGATCGATTTAGTTTAAACGGTAGAAGCCACTATGTAGCACATATTTAATAGCATCTGCAACTATTAATATAAATAAGGCTATCACCTTAACAAGATGCTATAAGTTTAAAAGATAAGCATAAAAATGAACCACTAAGTTTATCAGTAGTAGTTCACTGAATAAAAATTTATACCTTGCAGATCATTTGAATCAGTTACAGTCCCACTCATACCAACATTATCACTTGTTCCCTCACCATCAACAAGTACTCTCTCACTTCTCATCTTGGGCTGATATTAAACATCATTTCCATTTTAGTCCCAACATATTATCCCTTGATGAAGATGAGGTTTAAGGTTGTTCCATACTCACATTAGGTAACATTCTTTTGAATTTGATCATCTTAGTAAATTCTAAACCCACATAGACCCTTTGTTGTCTTATGATTCGTAGGTTGTTGTTGCTCTTGTCTACCTTTATCAACTTACAATGCAATTCTTCCAAATTGGAGATATAAACGACATAAAGCTATAAGATGAACGGGACAAGAGTTTTGTTAGCACCTGAAGTGTAGAAAATAAGGATTCCACTCCTTTATATCTCCTTTTATTATAGCTCTCTCCGTTACATATGGTACATGTTTAAACTTGTCTATTTTTAGATAGCTTACCTCCAGTCATTTCATGTGCTTCTTTTTTACACTTCACATGTTTTTTACCACGTCTCTTACGATGGTTTGGTGGATCAAGACCAATACGGCTATTACTTTCCAAAAACCGTATACCCTGAAAAAGAGGTACAACAAATGCATAAGATGAGAGGAATGTGGTCTTCTTGTAGAAGGCATCAACATATGACTCAATATCCTATTTAAGGTAATGGATAGTCAATATAGCACACTAGCATCGAATCCCTCTCAATTGCCAAAGTCTACATGTGCAACTCCTCTCATTTACATCTACAACACAAATATCATTGTTTAGCTATATCTCAAAGCCTTTGTCACCAATGAACTTCACCTTATAATGCTTACTTCAATCTTTTGCTTCTCCTAGCAGCTTTAATGCTTGTGGTGAACATTCATGAGTCTACTTCACCACTTTAACCCTCTACCTTTGCATGTGATTCATCACATACAACCTCATAACCTCAAACATAGTGACGATAGATTTTCTCTTAGGTCCAAGAATCTTTCTATTAAAGGCCTTACACATGTTAATCTCCATAGGATCACATTTGGCATGTGTTTGGACATGTGCTTTAACATAATGTCTAAAATCCTCCCCTTTTAAGGTGGCAACCACTACAGGGGAATAAGCTTGCAATGTTTCCATGTGTTTCCGAAAATTTATTATATGTGAACTCTTAACACATGCCCTAAATAGATTCCTTAGCTTTTGGCTAGCAAATGCTTTATGTCATTTTACTTTAAGATGCCGAGCGCAAAAATGATGTTTGGCAAACGTGAAGATCCTCCCTACAGCTTCAACTAGTCCTTGTGATAACAAGATTTGGTTTAAATTTTATCTATCTCTTAAACATCTAAGGAAACAAAGAACATAAACATAACACACATACCTTTTGTCGATTACTAATGAAAGTCTACCCCTTACCAATACCTTTAATCTAGAGCTTTATCTTCAACAAATTGAGAAACCAAACCTAATTATCCTCATTCTCAACTAACACTATTGCCTAAGCTGTTGGAAACATCTCATTGTTGGCATCCCTATCAACTACACACAATAACTAGCCTTTGGTCCATCTTATAAGAAAATACTCATTAACACCAATCATAGGTCGAAAACCTAATAAGAATCCTTGCTTATATACTTCAAAGTATATGTACATCCATTTGAACTCAGCTTTTCGTTGTCCATCCACATCATCAACATCAAGTACTACTTTTGCATTGCTCTTTCTTATCTATTCCACATAGTCCTACAATTTTTTGTATTCTTATCTATAGTCACACTCTAATTGCACCAATACTCTCTCTTAGGTCCTCCTACTCTTACTTAAGGTGATATTCAACCTTAAACATCTCTTCAGTAACTCCTTCAACTCACCTTGTATTATATTTAGAGATGATTCAATGGCATCCCTAAACTTTTTAGCTAACCATTTAGACGTACCTCGCTTGTTTCTTTACACCTATTGGCACATATGCCTATCATCATATACCTTCACTTGAAACTGGCCTATCATTTTGTTGAATGATGCCATGATGTTTCCAAGACAAGCTTCGTCCTTACACTTAACTCTAATATATATACGCTTGTTTCTTTGAAAATAAACATCTCTTTAGTCTATGATGGAATGTCGAATAATAGCATCCTTAAACTGTTGAACATCATCAAAGACCATGGATACAACAAAGATAGGAGAGCTCACGTTAGAATTAAAATGAGCAAAGTTATGATGCCTTCCTCTATTACATTTCCTACCATTAGTGCATAACTGGTCATCACGCTCTTACCCTTTAGAGTCCTTAGATTCTTGGAGCTCATCATCAGTGTTGGCATAGTCTACTACATCATCATCGTCATACTCTATTGGTTGATCCCAATCCTATGCTCCTTCCTCATTCACTTTAGCCAACTCCAATCTAACACTTGAGCCTTTATTACACTCATCCTTAGAATTAACGTCTTCACTTTCACCTCCATTAGCACCACTCCAATCTAAATCAAAATCAATGTGTAATTCTTCATCTATAACCACATCGGCTTTATGTTCCTCCCGTCCTAGTACCTGAGGCTCGAATGCTACATCATCATAATCAAAGATTGTCATGCTCAACAAAAATCTCATCAACTCCTCTATTAAAGTAATATTATATAAGGTTTGCAAGACTGGAATCATCATGGACCAGCAAATAAGATGATACATTGTTAAAGGCTTTAAAGAATATCCTATTGACATCTAGTGATTTACCTCACAGCTTGAAACAACCACGAGTCTTATTGTCTTTAAGAAATAAACTTGGTTTAAAATTATGTTCCTATAAAAAATTAAACTATTAATGGAAGTCATGTAAGTCGACTTGGTACTTATTAATAATACAAATAAATTTCAACAGCTAATAGTTATAAAATGAGTTTTCAATTGAGAATGTGAAATGGAATCCAATAAATTAAATTGAATCAACCAGAACATGCATTACCTTTTTCAATTTATAAAAGGACCCACCAATTTTGACCATGGTTGAATAAACAAGGGGCAAAATGACCTCAAGCTCACGTAGTAGCAACTAAACGCTATTAGGTGGTATTGATGTATAGTGCTGAAGTACACACAATTTTTAATTCACTCTACGCATGCCAACAAAAACAAAAGGCAATATCTTTAAACACCAACAAGAGAAGGACTTTTCATAGACCCAAAAGGGCATTCTTCATATGAGAACCAAAAACATCTTTCAACAAAAAAAGGCATCTAAACTCGACCTAATGACCTAAAATTCCTTCTTCTAAGATCAATAGTAAAAGAAAAATACAAAAGTTCACAACTTTACAAAAAAACAACAATAATCAATATTTCACAGTAGACATGGTCACAACATGCTTTGACTACCAATAAAATAATACCAAAAAAAAAGAGAAAAATTTAAATATCAAAACAAAACCCACCACATTACTTCAATTAGACACTGATGCTATATCTAAACACTATGATGGGAACGATACATATTGGGACAATCATCAATAGAATGACAAACAAAAATTAGGAAAGAAAAGAGTTACGAAAAACAATACAACGATACATGTTGGGACAATCATTAATAGAATGATGAACAAAAATTAGGAAACAAAAGAGCAACGAGAAACAATACATACCACTGCAAAGCTTTCTTAGTACTAACACGTCAAATAGCTTTCTAAATGGATTTTGATTAGGATTCATGGGTTAAGGTTTGAATGTGGGTTATTGTACCAACACTATAATTTTTTGGATGAGAGAGTATTTAATTTAGTTGTTTTAATGAAAGGGTTTTATCTTCTGATGTGTTATGTTGTTTTAATTCTTGTTTCAATGGATTATCTTTTTTTTTTTTTATTTCCCTCTTCCTGATCGAGTAAGACAATTGATTGTCCAAATGTTTATATTAGGCCACATTAGCAATACACGTATCCATACAACATGACACGTCAACAATAGTAAATAGCATTATACCTTTTTCCTTGTGACATCTCTTGTTTTAACAATATAAATAAACGTTTATCTCTTGAATGAACTATTTCAAATATCTATTCCTTATTTGCACTAACCCCACAACATTTGTCCCTTGCAGTGTAATTTTCCCTTTCTAGATATCCAATACATGAGAAAGACGTTACAAAGCCACAAAAATAATGTATATATCACACTTATGAGAATAAATAGAAAAAATTAAAATAAACTGAACATAGAAGCATAACGAGAACAATAGCATGCAATTGAGAAATTTTGAATAGTTGAAAATTTTATTATAATAAGCAAAGAATTTCTTATTTGAATAGCTCTCATCAACATCAATCCAAAAATATATGATAATTATCACCAAAACTCCAATTAAAACAAAAATATACAAAATTAATGGCTTCCCATTTGTGTTTTAAATTTTCATTTATATAACTTTTATTGACATGTTATTTAAAGAGATATGATAATCATTATCATAATTCCAATTAAAAGAAAAACATATAAAAGTAAGGATTTTACCTTCATCAAAATTCAAGAAAATATATATATATGCATTATAGTATGATGGAGACTATGGTATGCACTTACATTGGATGCTTCTCAATTGATCTTTTAAGATCTTTTGTTTATGTTTGAAAATGTTGATTATATTTCTCCTCAAGTTTTCTCACCTCTTAAATTAACCAAGTAAAGAGTGAATTTATGTATTATTATTAAGATTATTTATGGTTGTGGCCACTGCCTTTATCTTTTTAAGGTCAACCACATGATTCACCTCCAACTTTATCTTCGCATTTTTATTTTGAGGTTTATTTTTGTTTTCTTTCTTTTTTTTTTATTTTTTAATCATATAAATTCTATATTTCCAAGAATATGATAAACTTCGATCTTTTCCATAACTTTTACACTTATTTTTGTTATTCTCTTGTTTACACTTGTCATTTGTAATTTATATCTAAACGAAATCTCTCTTTATTAGAGATAAGTGATTTCTAAATCACATCACCTATTGAAGAATATGATGAATTAGATTCAAATAGTAAACTAAGCAAATCAAATGAAAGAAAAAACTAGAGTTGTAGAGAGAAAGAAGGAAAGAAAGTTCTAGAAAAATTGAGTTTTTTTATTTTTGTTATGTGCGTATCAAAATATATCTATACACGTACTGCTAAATAAATACAAGCTAGTTAAGTAAGCTCACTATATCACAAGTAAATTAAACTCTAATATGTTTGTCACTCCCCCTCAACATGGAGTAAATGTCAATCATTCTCATCTTAGCTAATAAAATGCAAAATTGATCAACAAGAAGTCCCTTAGTGAAGACATCTACAATTTGCATTTAGCTAAGAACATGTATTAGCAAAACAACACCTTCAAGCACCTTGTCTCATACAAAATGTAAGTCCATTTCTAAATGCTTAGTGCGTTCATGGAAAACTAGATTTTTAACGATATGTAAAATAGATTTATTATCACAATACAATTGAATAGACTATGGAAATGAAACCTGTCACGCCCCGAAGCGGCAGAGTCGTAACAGCCCCGCCGTGTAAACCACCCTAAGATAGAAGTTGGCCTCACAACCGCTATCCTAGACCTGATCTACACAAGGCGTCCACAACTAACCCGCTTTGAAGTAGACAATTTGTAATTTAAATAAATCATTTACCTATAAAAGTGAGGAATTATATATATATGTTATCATTCAATTATTGCAGTTAAAGTTTACAACATTTCTCTATAGTATATTCCCTAGTTATTACATCACTCGGAAATGAAAAATAATTCTAAAATAAAAACTTAGACCTTAAAATATGTGTTTATTCTTCAATGTTTTTCCTCACTCCCCAGGATCCAGCAGTTGCTAGCTTCGGAGTAATTGGTTGCCGCTTCTTAGCCAGCACCTGCACGATGTCTATAGGGATGTGGGCAACCACAGCTCAGTAAGTTAGGACGGAGGACTTAAAACTATACCATACACACAACAAGGTTTTCAATCACTTATTAGGTGCAATGCATGTGCAAGCAAATGCCATCGCACGACGTTGTCCGGCCCGTCGTGAGATTAGAGAAATTGCGCCCGCTCTAATCCGGGTTGAGGAGTTACCGTTAATGCAACAGCTCACGACCAAACCCAGGCTTGTGTAATGGAGACCTTGCTCCTCCCACGACTACCTTCGAACCACTGTCTTCATCCCCGCCGCGACCTCCTCTCCTGTCACTTAGTTCGACTGAGGATGAAGAAGGGACCATTTTGCAATCCTGCGCTATCCCTTCCGAAGGGGTCGGTATTTGGCCGGAGAGTCCTAAATCCCCTAACGGGTTGCCATGCATGCTCGATTATGATTACTGGTCGTATATTTGATTAGGTCCAGTTTAGGGTGATCAATCATTACATACAATTCATACAGTATGTACCAGAGCAATAAACAGAATCATGGCATCACCCATAATCAAGCACATGCATACATTCAACTATCTAACAAGCACAACCAAGCATAATCTTAAGCCTTCCAAAATACAGCATCGTATCAATCCCAACTTACCTCGACTCCTCGCTCGCTCACTCGAGGTCCGATTTGCTCAGGCCATCGCCGATTATCCCTATAACACGAACGTGGTTTCAACTTTTCATATAATTGTTATAGGTTCGTTTTATCCTATAATGCTTCTTGTTAGGTTTTGTTTAAGGTTTAATATGCCCAATTATCTAGGTATTAAGTCTTTTACAATTATTCTAGGTTTGGGGTTAGGTTCAGGTTCGGTTTTCGCATCGATTTCTAAACCAGGTTTTTAGTTCGATTTTTAAGTAGCGTTTTATATTCCAACCCTAGAAATTAATTTCAACCCATAATGTGAAATTAATCACATTATTTCCCGATAACCTAAATACCATCATTACCCTTTGTTAGTGTTTATTTTACTCGGTACACTTAAATCCATATCAGTGTACTGAATTCACTCCTAATGTGACAAATTTTTACATTTTTCATATAATTCCATAAATTCAAGTTTCCTATCAGATTTATTGTGCATTTTTATTATTCTCAAAATATCAATTTTTATTATAATATTTTCTATTTATTATATTTTCAATAATTACACATTATGCATTATTGCATATTATGCACATAATGCATTTCTAATATTTCTATTACCCTAATTACCATCTCTAAACACCAATTATTATTTCAAAATGTCTAAATCCATCCTAAATCAGATTTTACTCCAAATTTCCCTAATTTACAAAATTAACTATTTTTTCCTATTACTCATTTATTACAAAATTAACCTAATAATTACATCTAACACCCTAAATGCTATAAGTATCATACTCCATCAGATCTTAACACCCTAAAACATCTACTTATTCACTAAGTCAGAAATTAATAATTTAATTACTTAATTAATCCTAAATTACCCATTTTATGCCTCATTTTAGGACCTAAAAATTATCTAAAAATTTCGAAAATTAATTTTTGAAAAAGGGCTTCATAGCACTGTTCTATATCATCTGAGTAATCTACACAAAAATTTTGGGCTTGAAACTACACTCCTAAGGTCATTTATTTCTAAATCGAAATGTGTTCGGTTTTGCACGATTTCTTAGGGGCCATATATTACGGGATATAATTTCATCAAAATAATATTTTTCCTACAAACTACATACAGAAATATCCCAAAATAACAAAATTCATAATTTTCTAATTATATTTACTATTTTTACAAAAATTTACAAGATTCGGGCTGGAAATCGGACTCACCGATTTGGGTGGCTCCGGCCACCGCGGGCCGCCGTGGCCTTATCGGCCGGCCTGGGCGCTGCCACCACCGTGTGGTGGTGGTGGCCGTCCACTTCCAGCTCCTCGTCTGGTGTGGGTTCCTTTTAAAACCCTTAACTGCATAGTTTTTCTTATTTTTTTTATTTTCTGGATTTTCTCTCGAATTTTCAACTCTCTCTAATTTTCTCTGATTTGTATCTGTCCAAATGTGCTCTGTAATTTTTCCTGCTATTTATAGGGCTTTGTGGAATTTATTGTGCATTAAATGGGACAAGACAATTGCCTTATCCCTTGATTTTTGGCTTTTATGTTGTCTTAATTTAATTGGCCGAATTTTTTCTTATTTTTCCCAGCTGCCACGACCCAATTCTGGATGATTCATGATTTTTCCTGATTTTTCTTGATTTTTCCTTAATTAATTATGAATTTTCTTTAAGCATTTAGTATTATTTTAGCACATTTCGCATATTTTAAGTAATTACGCGTATTTATACTTACATGTATATTCATATATAGTACAAATAAATATTCTTAAATATTATTTTGGTCATTCTAAAATTTTTAGTATACATATAATCTGTCTCTAATAATTTATTAGTTATTATATTACACTTTTTGCCTTTTTGGTAATTAGCAGTTATTATGCTTAAAATTTGAAAATTTTATAGTCTCCTATTTTACTACTTATTTTCTTAAATTTAAGTTTACAGGGTCATTTTTACTAATATTCTTCTCAATAGTTTATAATTTGGGTTTGATCGGATCTTTTAACCGATCGCCCTAAACCTTGGGTTCTAAGTTCAATCTTACGGTTACTTGGCTGAACTTTAGGGCTTACAAAACCTAAAACTCCTACAGCAGGGAACTAAGCCACATAACCTCATATGTGGTACAAGTTGAAGGATAATACTCAAATTCTATTGAACTATGAGCAAATGTGGTTTGCTTTTTAGACTTCTAGTTGATAAGGGAATTGCCAAGAAATACAAAAAATCTAATAATAGACCTTTGTGAATTAGGACAACTACCATAATCTAAATCATTATATGCATAAGGGATAAAACTAGAACACTTAGAGAAAAACTAACCATATCTTGGATGATTTTTCAAATAGTGTAACACCTAATCGAGAGCAATTGATGTAAATGCAGTAGACAGTGTCATGCCCTAAACTTGAGGAGTTGTAACAGTCCTACCGTATAAACCAACTTAAGCTAGAATCTATCCCCTTAGATGCTAACACAAGTACAGTTCACACAAGGTAAACAATGACTCAACTAACTTTAAAATAGTCAAGTGCGTACCTATAGTATACAAGTCTCATAGAATAACACTTTACAAAATACATTTTTTTATACTTATAGATAGATCAGTTCTTATACATAACCTTCTATACATAAAAACTTCCATAGTTTTCAAAAGAAACCATACATCTCTACAAGAGAATTACATTACATATATAGACATTATAGCAAACCAGTGAAGACTACAAGGTCTCTCAAAAAGACCTTATAATCCTCCCACAAAAGAAAATCAAAAGTATTATAATCTTCGATCCATTTATTAGACTTCATCACTTCACTTCTCAACCCATTAGAACTAACTTGTGGATAACTCTATTCATGCATCTTTTAGTACTACTCTATACTTGCAAAAGAATATATTGAGATGTAAGCTCAATTAACTTAATAAGAAGAGATAGAGTCATAAGAATACAACAATAAGCATGATTGTTCAATCATTAAGTACATGCAAATGCAACAAACAAATGATATAGTATTTCACAATGTTTAACCAATTCATTATGAAGTCAAAGTAACTCTATTTACTCTGACTTAGATTTTAAGGAGTTTCAACACATTGTTGAACACAATTCGAGATTATGCAATGGAGATACTTCTCCTCCTTAGACAACATTCGAACCACAGTCCTACTTGTCTCCCTCGCCCCTAACCTCAGCCCCACAACTTTACCCTTGGAGGCAGCACTATTGGTCAGCGGTTGTGTTCTGCCAAGATACCGCCTTAGCAACTTAGATGTCGATAGATGGGGTATCTCTTAGGCCGATTTATTGCCTGCTAAGAAACAAACAAACATTGTCAATATGAATATAAATACAACATGGTCATTTACCAACTACATCGTGACTAACAAGGGCAAGGAGGATCCCTCCCTTCTCCTTAGAAGGACATTTAACAAAGCACAATTTTACGCTAGCATAATAAAAGAAGCTATTCATGAAAAATGGACCTGTACCTTCCATCTACTTCTTCATCGCAGCCTTCTTTTATACTAAGGAAGAGCTTAGAGATTGAATATCTGAAGTATCTCTTTACTGTCTCCCCAACATTTATCTCTTAGTTGTGCCTTGAGGCCATGAAGGCTGATATTTCTCTCACAACCTCGGTGTCATTGGGTCCAAGCTCCTTTTGACCCCCAATTCAGGCCATTATGGTCTATTGTGTCCAAAAGTCTACTTCTTCAACCAACTCTACCACTAGGAACTCATTTTACCAATCCTTCACGAAATTTGCCAGACCTACAAATAGTTTTTGTTTTAAATGGTTTTAAAGGTACATT
Source organism: Lumnitzera littorea (assembly GCA_024138015.1). Lineage (NCBI taxonomy): Eukaryota > Viridiplantae > Streptophyta > Magnoliopsida > Myrtales > Combretaceae > Lumnitzera > Lumnitzera littorea. Next base: position 21,888,015 of record JAMXBB010000007.1, read on the forward strand.
TATCTATTTAACTACTTCTACTTGTGGAAGTGTTTGAAGTGGTTAAATAGTTTTAGAGTGGCCTGTATCACCAAGTACTTACATAACCCTTGGAATGCTTTTAATACCCTTTACCAATTGGGAGGGACTTACGCTAGATAGCATCAGTGGTAGTAAAGGAATTCTTCCTCTAACTTAGTTAAGGGGAGGTGCTACCCATACTCTAGACACTTTTTGAATATCGCAATGCACCTCCCCAATAGTAAGGGCACCTTCTCCTCCATTGTTGACAACCTTACTGCCTAGCCCGTAGTTAGTCCAACCATGAAGTTCACTAGGACCCTATTAACAGCGGAAGGCTTACTCTTATTGAATCGACCACTTGGACCTCTGTTAGTTCTAAGCCTAGTATATAGGTCTATGGCCTTAAGTAAGGGGTCATCCATATGAACATCCCTAGGGATGGCATTAATGAGCCTTCTTTTATCTAATGCCTTAATCACCATTCTTGAACCTTGATCTAATTGTGCTAGTGATGAGACTTCGTCTTCCCCTCATAGGGGAAGGTTACTCCTTATAGCTTTGAAGTTGATGGTCAAATTATACTTAGATGCATTGAAAGGCATCTCACCTATGTTTGCTCTATTGTTAGTCGACATCTTGATGTTGAAAAAGTAAAGAAGTGTAAAGAACTTTAAAGGAAGTTAAGATTTGTTAGCGAAAAGAAAGTGAGACAAATTGCTTAGGTTGCAGTAAGAATGAGAGAAGTTGCGAAAGAGTAATCTATCCAAGCAACTATGGTATTTATAGGCCTATTGCTTTAGAAAGTAAATCAGCAGTTATAAGGATCTTTATAAGCATAAATCCCCTAAAATGTTATGATGTAGACATGTAGAGCTAGTTTTGATTAGATGGCTACATTCAAAACACAAAACGCATGTGACTGCATGCAAGTTTGCAATTATAGGATACCTATCACATCCCATTAACTATACAATGAAAGTGTGCGATAAAGTAAGAATTCAAAAGGTTACTTTCATAAGAAGTTTCTCGAGGGCCCTTCAACTTTTACATCATCAAGAGAACTTCTTTTGCACTTCAGCAACACTATGCCTCAGAACGAATGAATGGAAGTTGCTCGAATTATAGTTAGCTTGGTTCGATCCTGCTAACCTAAACTGTCTAACACTTCTATTTACTCAACACCTTCACTCTACAATGTTATTATGTGAAGCACTACACCTACCAAACCTTCGCTTCAGCTTAGAGTACCTAGCTCAACCCATTGAGTATCTACTTCAGGTCACCTATCCAGCTCAACAAATGAGTACTCCACTTTGACCTGATAAAGGGCCAACTATTTGGTACCCCTTGATGACCTAGAAGGATAGACCTCCCATATCACACCTCGGAGCTAGAGCACTCACCTCAACCTAAGTGGCAACCTGTTCGAGTTGACCACACTTACTCAACCATTGTGTTACTCAGCTAGGACATCTTCACCTCGGCCTTTTGCTAACTTAGACTTTAATCATCGTCATGTCAATGTAGCAACATTATCACCATAACACCTGCCCAACCTAAGCATCTCATGACCAGATCAACCATATACTTGAAGAGCCCATTTTTCCCCTTTCCTTGCCTCTACAATAGTAATGAGACTGCTAGAGGAGGCAAGGTAATGGTAGGTATTGGGGGGGTGTGGTGTATGGGTAAGTATTAAAAAGGCTTTTTGGATATAAACTCCTTAAGTCTATACCAACCTAATTGGTCTCATGGCCTAGTTTGTACTTCTCTAAACTCAGCTTCCCTATCTTTAGTATTGAGCTCAGCCCAAGCCCATAACATAGCCTTCTCAACTACAATAGTTACCCATTGCTAAAAGACTGAAGATAAGGCCAGAAGACTGAGTCAATAACCCCTTTTTACATTTGTGGACCACACAGCTCCATTATCCATTACTTGTAGACGTTACTTTTACCTACTAACTCTTTTTCAACTACTCACTTCACTCCTTTATAGATATAAGACTATCACTTAATAGTAAATTATTTGGTACTTTGCATACTAGATCTTATTCTTTGCATTTGAGTACTATCACTCTCTTTACACACCAATTTAACTTAAGTATTGAAGTGGCTATGACAAATAACACCCAGGCACCCTTTACTCTTCTTTGTCTTACGGGCTCATAGAGTACCACGAAGCCCAAATTCAACTAAATCTCTACCGACCAAAACTTAAAGACAACAAGCATATTCTTTCCACGGGCATAAAAATATGTAGTAGAACTACTACATTCTAGTGTCTTCGGACATAACGATACATTATAATTAGTAGTAATAGGATGTAATTTGAGTATACTAAACACGTTTTTAATTGCTCAAACCATTCTACCTATTCCCATGAATATTGATTTTGTAATAGAATAGATTAGATTCAAATCTTCATTTTTCAAGTTGTAATATAGTTGGTAAAAAATAAGAAATGTTTTTACTCTATTGTAAACACATACTTCAATGCATAAGTAGTAGCACATTAGATTCAATAGTGCAAATGGTACATAAACCTTGTTAAAATATACAACTTGTTATATTTATTTTGAAAAGATCAATTTGCTACCTAATTTGATTTTTTTTTTTTTTTTGTCATTTTTTACTAGCTAAATAAACTCTATTAAGTCCGTTTACTAAAATGAATATAAGGACAAATTAAGAATTGATTCATAGTTGCCAGTGAGTCAAACAACCCACTTTCCAAAGTAGATTACGACTTACTTTACCTTAAGAAGCTATTTTGGCCACCTTATGGCTAGTGGTTACCTAGTTGAGGGTCATGCAACTCCTTACGGGTAATTGCTCGCCCCTCTCTTATTTTAGGATGGTTAGAATGTTCAATTCATGGTTTGCTTTTATATCCATATTAATGAAAGAACTTGACAAAGTTAGTTAATGTAGTAAAATTAATCACAAAAACTTTAACTAAGTAGTAAATCAATTTTTTTAACTACAAATAATAAATTACTCCTTTTGATAAAGTTTCAAAATGATTAAAACCGTTAACCCTACATCTCACATTTCCTCGGTCCCCCTCAATCAAGTCTGTCTATCCATTTATTTACGGCATGTCTATCCTATCCATTTGTCTTTGTGTGATTAGTTTGCAAGCTCAAAGTTTATTTCCAGTCTGGTTTTGAAGGAATATAACAGAATTAATTTTATTAATAATGGCAGCAAATGGAGATAGTTACGTGTTTATAGGTCAATCTTATACGCTACCACCAAGATATTGGAATAAATATTTATGAAGATCCATCGAGTAATTGGCTAGTCGAACTTATTGCCATAAATCCTAATAAAACTTTCATATTATTTTTCTTCATTTATCCTCTTGAAATATTACCACTTGTAATTAAATATGAAAATTACAAGCAATATGATGATATCATAATAATATCATATAATGTTTTAAAAATCTAAACAATTTAAACTATTAATTTATAAATTAAAAGAAATCTAGGGAATGGTAAATGGAGATAATCCTAATAGATATTAGGCTATCTTGCTCAACTTTTTATCCTCAAAACACCGCAGCCAAAAAAATGAGATTCCCAGCCAGAGGTGCCTAAAATATTTTCACAAAAGAAAGTAACGAGAATAATTAGCAAGGTAAGGGCTGAGTAAGACTAAGTTTATTGATTCCACTTTTTAAAAAGGGGAAATGAAGAAAACCCCAATATTTTAGTAAAATTAGAAATCACTATACTATTATACTAATTCAAAAATGGCAATGAAAAATGAACCGAGGATTGAAGACTCATTGGATACTTCTAGGTTAAAGGCGAAACACTAAACTCACTCAACGAGAACTAGCTTTGCAGTTTGCTTCGAATTTGGCATTCATGTCTAACTATAATTTTCGGCTAACTATCCTTGAAATTATTCCAAAGAAGAATTCTTGTGCTTTATTTATTGAATATCTTCTGGCCCGGAGATAACATATTCTATGGATCAAACTCACATTTTCTCCGTTCAAATATACTCCATTTGGGACCAAAATGATCGATCCACTCTTGTTGGGTGTCATGGTGGCCAAGATATTGCTTACCCGGATACCAGCAGTCTCACAATAACGTAGTATCTCTTGATTTTCATCTTCCAGTGCTTGCCAGTTGTCAGCACTTGAATGCAAAAACCCAGCTACATAGAATATATCTTCTTCAGGTATAACTGCAAATGTCTTATCATCCCATCTGCTTTGCAGAAAATTATTTTAGATGACGCGAATCATATAGTATTGGGAGAAAGGGGTGGCACAAATGAATAAAAACAAATGGTTTATGGTTTAGCGGTAGATACAAGTAAATAAAAAAATTGATACAGCAGAGTTTTGGTAACTGTTCTTACTTTTTCATTTTTCCTCAGATAAAGTGTTACGATTTTGTATGATACTCAGCACAAAGCATTCTACTTGTTATGTCGTTCCTCGTAAATAAATTGTTAAGTCGATCATTTCAGCGAATAAACAGAGCTGATTTTCCAATTAAAGAATATAGATAAAAAATAATATTTTGAAACCCAGATCAAGAAGTAATGTGAGCATAAGAAGCTGTCAAATGTGAGAAGGGCTGAACTAGGTTTTATTGGTTTCGAATTGCAGTTAATAAAACATTAAAATATATTTTATATTTATTTATAAACTAATAAAATTATTAACATTTTCAAGATTTGAAGATTAAGATATTTATAATTCACTTTTTTATTTAAATTCATATTTTTAGGAAATTGGTGCATTTCTTACATAAAGAGAGAAAAAAAATAGTATATCTCAATTGAAAAACCTAGCTAGTCTTATAAGAATCAGGTTAGATTAGTCGAGTTAGTTGGATTTTTCTATATCACTATTAATGTAGGTAAATAAAATGACCCGGACTCATCTCATGGTGAGCATAGGTTGAATAGAATTGAACCGACTTAGTTAGTCTGGATTGAACAACAATAGATTTTTTTTTTCCTCAAATAAACACCGGTTAAAAGAACTAGAACATAATACTCATTAAGCATAATTGAATGACACTATTAAAAAGAAAAAGAAAAAGAAAATCGTGGGAAGGGTATAGGGGAAATATGGCGTACGTACTTGGTTCGATTGACTGGATAGAAGAGTACAGGTTCTGTAGTTATGTTGTTCATAACCATGATGTTCCTGAAACAACCTTCGTCAAATGCATTGATTCCAGATTTTGGTATAAATAGATTCATCCATTGATGGGGGACTTCCCACAGTCCTTTTTCTCGAAGTGCCATCTCGTTATCATACGTTCTAGTCAAAAACTCAACCCTAGATACATCTTTCTCCAAGTTAATCCTGGAAGAAACCTCAGCTCTTTGTATAGAGTTTGCAGTTCCTGAACAAAGAGAAATATGTGATTTTCAATGGAAGAAAACTTAGCGGGCATGTGCTTTTGGGTTAATGCAGGATAGTGGTATTCTCACTATGACTGTAATTTCATAACAAATAAACGTATCAAGATTTACATTCTCTTAATTTGTCCTTTAAGATAATAATACTTATGATCAACGGTTGGAAAAACTATAAAAAAAAATAATATCATAGTAATATTATAAAGTTGTTCAAAGTTCTATATAATCACAAGCATCAATTCGTAAATTTAGAAAAATAGAAAGGATGAAATACGGGCTTTTTTATTTTTTTTCAATGTTGAGACATGAATCTAAAAATGAAACATTCTTAAAACACTTCACCTCTTCCACAGCATCTTTTGTGCTATCATCGTAGAACTCGGCGAGTACAATGCAATATACAATGCCGGTTTGAGCTATGATTGAAGATATTTTGTCGTGAACTTCACGAATGAGAAAGGATCTCCAAGGAAACGACCCTCCACATTTGCTAAAATACAGCAATCCTTCCAAATAATCAAGTGCATTCTTAGCTTCCCTTCCATTGACGGATATCAAACGTTCTTGATCTTCAGTAAAACTCGAAAAATCACTGTAAAGCAATCTCACCCACTTTGCCTGCGTATGGAAAGAAACAAACAAAAACAAGTTATATGTGGACCTAGCTAGGGTGTAGGAAGGGACCACCCTCAAGCTCGAGAAAAAAATCACTTACTAAAAATTTTCCAAAAATTGAAAAATCTGCATTAAATATAGATTTTAAAAAACATAAATTAACATGAAATTAGAAATATTGGTCACGTGTATGCTTTTGCAAAGATAAGGTTATGAGTTTCATTCCTACAAAAGTCATTCTAAACTCATCATACACTATTTAAGTATGATTACCTCAACATAAACATTCATGACTATGGGATGTTTAATTTATACTAGCCCATTGTGCAACCATACTATACAAACCACATATGATAAGTGGTTGATTAGATTTTATTTGGCATATCATAGGTTACCAAGAGCGAATTGAACCACAGTTTATTTAAGGGGAAATCTAGGTTATGTCTGTAATAAGAAAGAAAATTTCCCGTTGTTACCATGGAATTAGAATCGTAATTTACATGTTATATTTTATAAGGCGTTTTTATATTTTAAAAATTGAAAATTACGGTGAATGGTACCATCCTGTGGAAACTATTTTCTTTTTCGATGATCATAGTGGAAAATAATGAATTTGATCTATTCTATGGAGTCACTAATATTTATACTTCTAAGTTATCAGCATCGTTTAAAACATATTACAAATCATGTCAAGCTTCTAAAATAGCTCTTGCAGCCCATGAGAAATATCAACATGCTAAAAATTTTTCTTCCAATTAAATATCAAGTTAATCTTATTAAAATACCATTTTAATCGTTGTAATTACTTTTTAAGGTCACCTCGTCATCTAATTTGATTTGTAACAATAGCAGAAATAATATCAAAGCAGTCACGAAGAGCATTAACTGCTAAAAATAAAAAATTACGAGTGTCTATTTAACCAAAGACCGACTTTTTAGGGGAAATTTTATCGTGCAAATATTTTTTGAGAAATATAAGTGTATTATTTTTAAATATGAGAACGACCCATATAATTTTTATAGTTTTTATAGTATCATTATCTATTATATTAAAGAGAAAGCCTTATTTTAACTATTCATAACTAACAATTTGATATCATATATTTTTAATAATTAAATATATTCACATAATAATAATTATCAAAAAATTTCAAACTCATCCCATAAAATTCTTAACCACCATATCTAATTATATAGTCACCATTTTTTGTTACACATACTTCTATAGTTACTATTATTTTATTTGTACATTATTTTAATTGCATGCCCAACATTACTATTATGTGTAAAATTTGCTACATTTTAAGATTTTCTGTAATTTTTTGTACATGCAGCACACAGATGGTTCATTTGCTAGTAATTAACATATTTGAATATTGTAACAAAAATCATTATCTTTTGAATATTGAGAATTTAGAAATTTTTTAATTATGATTTGGACAGTTTAATCGGCAACTTTATCAAATTTAAAAATTAGGCAGGAATAATCTTTTGAATTATCAAATTAAAAAAAAAAAATTCGTTTGCATTAGGAGTATTAAACGCAATATGCGTAGGTAGGATCCATGATACCCGTTTAGGCGCAGGAATGAATGGAATCCTTGCTCTTGTGATGATTCCAAACTGTCCAAGACCTCCTAGTACAGCATGAAATAGATTTGGGTTTTGTGTGAAGTTCACCGTTCCCTGCGTCAAAACAATTGAGAACGTCATGAGAGAGAAAGGGAGTGGGGAAAGATAGAGAGAGAATAATTATATGTAAACGCATGCTGTAGACAAAATGCACGGGGCTTCTGTATAGTTCGAATTGTCAACATGTGTATGATACCATAACATCTTTTGTACCAAGTCTTAATCAGTCGAAGGGATAAACAAACCACGCAGTTTTGTATGCCTCCTTGTTTCGAAAGTAATTGTTCTAGATATAAATTAAAAGCCAAGACTGGTTCAAATTGTTTTTCCCTCAAGTTTTAATGTAATTGGATAAGAAAAAAAAAATCAAAATTTACGTGTCCCAAAAGGATTTCATTTTTGTATTTGTCAAACGGATTCGGTAATTAAGGATGGGCACGGTCCCGCGTATGGTCCAAAAGAAAACGTGAACCATATAATATTTGACTGAACCATACCAAACATGTCGTGAATCCAGTCCTTAATTTTATTTGCGAAGGAATGAAGGATGATATATTATTATGTTATGCATCTGTACTCCAATTATAAATATTGCATTTAGTAAAATTTCTCTCCATACGTTTCTAAATTGAAGGACTGTTTCTCTTTAGACGTCCAATAATAAACAAAGGATTATATATATATATGTATATATATATATGTATGTATATATATATATAAACAAGTTTATATATATCACATTCATGAAAAGCCAATAATTTATGTTTCTAATATTAATTGCTTATTTCATAAAAATTATAAAATATTTTTTTTGGCAAGGCATCAATCATTATATTTCATATAGAATACATAAATATACATATATAAATATATGTGCACCTTTATAAGGGGTACGATACATGTCTACCAATTTAAAAAAAAAATTACTTGGTTACAAATTATATTACATAGGTATTCTACTAGTATTATATTTTGAAAAAGTAATATTAGTATAAGGAGCTATATTATATTTTTAAGATGTACCATTATTTTGGTAATATTTTTTATTTAATTTGTATTTGGTTAATATTTATCAATTTTGATGGAAAAACATGTAAATTTTCTCCATTTTAGGTTTATAAAGATTCTAAACTATTAACAGTATTTCACGTCTCATAATTTTTAAAAATATATACATACACCAAATTATTACTACAACCTCAAAACTATAACAAAATAGATTGTTAATAACTATTGTTTTAGCTTATGTGCATTTTTTTAAAAATTTATAAAAAAATATGATGACAAATTTTTCGAGTCAGAGAAACTATTCACTCCAAATTATTTTTGTAGGTGTAATTGCAATTTGCTTATAATCCTTTTCGTGGGGGGTGATAGGGAACCAAACCCCTCTCACCACAGTGCTAATACAATTAAGTAAAGAGTCGTACAAAATTAATTTCTAGACGAAGACCAAATATATAGTTAGGCATGTGATAATTAAGCTTAATTACACATCCTTTCTCACTATAAAGAGAATAGTTTTGTGCATATCCCGTGTACTTATTCCGTATTCAAAGTAGAGATGCGACTGAATGGATTGTTATAGAGTTTTTAACCCACTTAATTCACTAAAAACTTTGTAAGATTTAATCTTATAGGTTTTTGGTCAACTTTTGGAAATAGTTCTCAAACCTAATAAGGTTTCGAATCGAGTATTGGGATTTAGAAAAAATCTGATGGAAAATCTAAACTCTATCAAAAATAATAATATGATATTAATAATTTAGTATTAATCATAAATGATAAAACTTAGTAATTAATAAGAAATATTTTATCTTTTTTATGCTTTACCTTTAGAGAAAACCTTAGCCTCATCTTCCTCTCTCTTTTACATTTTTTATAATTCTCTTCTCTGGCCTTTACTCTCTTTCTCAATCAATTGGGCACATTTCTCAATTTCATCCATTTCTTTTTTATTAATCATGTATTAATTTAAAATAAAAAAAAGTTGGTTTAATCTTAAATAATTATATACCATTTGTTTTATTATTTAAAATAATCTATATGCTATTTATTTTAATTTTTTATATACACTCGTAAATCAATTTTTAAAATTTTTTTTTTAATACTAATGGGATGAGTCAAATTTTTAATGGGTTTTACAAAACCCTATAGAGACGAATTTTAAAAATAAGGTAAAAAATTTATAGGGTTTTTATATGCCTTATAAGATAGCGGGTTGAGTTTAAGCTTGGGTTTTGCAAAATCTATCCCGAACTTGCTCAAGTGACATCTCTAATCCAAAGATAATGCATTTGTAATCTTTTTATATGGCAGCGTATGATTAAAAAAGATATGAATTATAGGAGAATTTTCATATAACGTGATAGAATAATGTTATTAGCATGCTTTCAATGAGATGGATATATATGGAAAATAATTTTTCTTTGTCAAGTGCGTACCCGTTATCACATGCATGTCATAGACATTGCTGATCATGGGACCAAATCGAAACGTTTGCCCTCCAGTCCCAGCATTAGAGAGGGTGCCACCCCCCGTCAAATACAAATAGGCAGTCCATGTAACCGGTGTAAGTCCTACAAATAGTATCTCAGATTTTTAAAATTAAGCACCGTTTTCCTTGAAATAAGTATGATCCCTTTTTCAAATGTGGATAATGAATTGGCACCGAATTTAATGGAATTGTCATATCAAATAATTTAATATAATAAAAATTTAAATAGAAAAAAAAAAGGAAAGAATTTAAAAAAAAAAGTTTTTAAAAAAGGCAAAGTAAAAAAGATGGAACAATAAAACAAAGAGGAATAGAAAATAATAAGAAAACGCTAGGACGATTACCGCACCATGGCTGAGATCAACACAGGCTGCCAACTCCTCTGACCTCGAACCCACCACCACCACCACACTCCTTCCCCCATGATCGTAACCATCAAAAGCGTAGGGACCTAGGAAAACCCAAGTTGTGTTCAACCCAGAAAGTCAGGATGTGGTTGAAGGAAAGAGTGGCTACGAGGTAGAGGTAATGTCTATGATAAACTTGAAAAAGAGATATATATACGAACTTTGAATTTTGTATTAGTCACTTGATATCAAAATCCAGATAGTAAAATTTAAATACTAAAAGTATTCCTAAGTTAAAGTATGTAAGATTTTTATTTAAAGTGAATATGGTATGAATAACTCCTACAAGTTAGAAAATGCAGTTAATCTAACTAATTAATTTATTTCTGTTATGTAAAACCTGTTGCATTTATTTTCTCAGGGTATGAGAATACCTATTGAATCTTTTTTTCTGGAGGTTGTAAACAATTGACCGTGCTGATATATTTGTCTCATTTGGTGGTGATTTAGGAAATGATCTTACATTTTGCTAAAACCCTGTCATTGGATGTCTTTTGAATTCTAAGCGTCATTTTAGCCCAGAAAAAAAAAAATAGAAAAACTAATTCCTTTTTTTCATTCCTAACAACATTATTACTTCCAGAAAACAAAAAAGCAGTTTTCTGTTTTAGCCTTTATAATCATGATCCATCAATGGAAGTCCAATTTCTTCTGGCCATACAAAGCCAGGGATGATTAACTGAAAACAAGATGTAACTATGACTATGGGCCATTAGCAAATAACGGGAGGACGGTCAAAGTCGTTTCTCACAATTAGCATTTTGAGATTGTTCTTTTTCATCTTTCTATTTCCAATTTTTATTTATTGACTTTTTTTATTTATTTTCATTTTTTTATTTCAAATACTGTGAAACATTTTGTTATTAATATAAACTTTGGAAGCATTTTGTTATTGTATCTCTACTGTATGACTTTTTTTACTAATAGCACCTATCTAGTATTATCTTTCAGGCATTAAACTTTTTCAAAAGTTGCGCATCTGTAATTGTTAGCACCGTTTTATTTAATGCCTATTGGCTTTTATAGTACATGTTTGGTATTACTTTCATCTTATTATTATTATTATTATTATTATTATTATTATTATTTTTAAATATTAGATTATAGCTTGAGAAAGTACAACACTCTAACTACTTAACTACTAATACGAACTATTGCATTTAAAACGATTTAAGACATTCAGATAATTTTATCAAAATTAAATCAAATTCTAATATAAAATCACAAAAGTTAGACGAAAAGCCTTAATAGGACTAATTTTTCAAAATAATATATATATAATATTTAATTTCAATAAAATATATTTTTACTGAAATCATTCAGTAATTATTAAGAACTCGATATTTGAGCCTCGAAATATAACGAGCCCTTACAAATAAATTATTTAACTTATAAAAATAATATTTAAGACTAAAATAACGTATAATCTAATTATATAGTTATGCAATATATGCTATCAGTCAATTTTGGTGTGGAATTTTAGTCCTATAAAAGTAAGAATAAAAGGCTAAAGGTGTTACAAGGTCTAATCCGATATAGCCACTCTGATACTTAAGTAAGTAAGTGTTTTGAATTAAAAAGCAAGTGAATAAGAAGGTTTAGAATATTAAAGAGCGTAAAATAGTTCTTACAATACTTTTTTTTCCCTTATTTATAGATGAATATTGGATGAATGTAATGATGGGTAGTCATTGGTCGTGGATTATGTGACAACTCTTTAACTAAGCACATGTCTAAAAAACAAGAATAGTGGATAATTATATAATGAGATCATACAAAGTTACAACTCTTTGCACCACTTTTCAAGTTTAAATATGTAAACAAGTCGAGCCTTTAGGCCCATTATATTAGCCATCAAAGGCCTAAGCAGAAAAAAGTAATGATCGATGGCTTGGTAGTTGAGGAGTCAAGCAATATTTCTAAACGAAATTTTGCTATCAACATTTGCTTCTTAATTCTTGTGGTTGAAAATTTGACTATGTTAGTTGATAATGAGTGCTATATTCAACTTGATTAATTAAGGAGATTAAGAAATCATAACATGCCCTCTAAACTAATTTGCCATGCTATTATTGACATCATTATGCTCTATCATCCGAAACACGTCATATTGATTTTAAGGTGAAAGATCATGCATAGTTGTCAAAATCACAATTTTATCCATACAATTTTACGAGTTTATAATTTTAAGTGACTCTTTCGAATCAACTTGGGTGTAGAAACTTTTTTATTACAGAAACTTACGTTTTTAACCAAATTTACATATAAACTCAATAAAAACTTACATTTTTTATCAAGTTTACTGATTTTATATATCTGAGTTGAATGGACTAAAAAATTAAAGAAAAAATAAATACAACTAACTTTTTACAAGCCATCAACTATTAAGACATTGCAACATTTGTCATATCCTATTCCAATTTTTTACCTCTTTCTTTCTTTCCCTCCTAATCCTTTATTTTATGTTCATACCTTTTATTCAAGTTTTAACTCTAATAACAAAATTTATAAAGAAAATTATATAATTTATTTTATATTGTCAATAACTTAAAACTGGTTGAAATGTTTGATTTTCTTTAATTTACAACTTAAAAAAAAGGGGGGGAAAGTTTAGTTTTAGCTCTATTTGTCCTTCTTTCGTACATATTAGATTATATATTAAGAATTTTTATGGAAAAAAAAAACTTAGTTTCTTTTTTTTTTTTTTCATCGTGTATTTCAAGTTTTGAATAACTACTATAAATATATCAATATTTTTTTAAAGACATTTTACATAAACTGTAGAAACTTATATTTTTACATTTTGATTTTACAGACCCTCTAATGATTCTAGGTAAAATCGCGAGTTTGATAACCTTGAGGTCATAAACTTTTGGCTTTCCTGCTTGTCTCTTTTGTTCACGCATGTAAGATAGCTATTGCGTCTGTCGTCATTATACCGCAAGGTTTATTAACTGTTGGTAGCACATCATCCCTTGGATTTTTAGCTTTAAGCACGTATCTATCATCTATGCCAGTTGTCTGATCAGTACCCAAATTTCATTTAGGGTCACCTTAAACTTAGGGAAAAGAATTTTTAATACAATAAAAAAAAAATTCTTCTTCATTCTTATATTTATTTTTTGATCTTCACTCTTCGCATTTCTTTCTCTCTAAAATTCTTCTCATTATGTCACATTTAACCTTTGAACAACTTCTCTTGTGTGGCTAGTTTTCAACATCCATATATGTATGGTTCGAAGCATTATTAATCCTCTTATCTCTTCAGATTTTGAAGCAACTCTTTCTGAGGCCATTTCCTTATCAAGTTTTTCCCATCTTTCCCATCAAGTAGTTCAGTAAACAACACTATGGAAAGATGGAAAAAACTTGCTCACATCGAAGCTTTGCGTATAGATAATTATCCCAATGATAGGGAAGCTAGGTCAGTTGCCATGTACTTATATAACAATATTGTTTATAATATTGACTCTCCATACGAGCTAATGAGTGGTGCTATTAGAGTGCTTGTCGCAAAATATAACAAATACAAGCAAGACCTCTTAAATAAATGGCCCTTGTGATGGTTAAAGGAGGATAGAACAGTTTGTTTTCCCATTGACCGTAAATTTCATCTGTATTTGAAATATCTTGATTTTAGGTTATATCTATTATTTTTCACTTTTCAAAAACAATTCTTCAATTATTTCTAAGTTGCTACAATCATGTTCTCTCCCAACACAAATAGGCTTCTTATGACATTTGAGATAATATATAAGGAGCTTAAGGTTATATATATATATATATTGCGGTTAAGAGACAACCAAATGGTTGGTTCTATGCAGTAGCTCGGCATGGCTACAAGTTTATGGATGGATTAGAGTTTAAAATCCATAAGTGACATGATAAATACATTTCAATTCAATTAGATGTAGGGTTGGATTTTTGGAGTCAATGAACTAAACCTATTCGAACGAAAGATATCAACTGATTGCCGAATGATGTCGCTGTTGCCAAGAAGATTAAAGACAAATAAGGAAACAAGATATATTTCTAAGATTCCAATAGGATTATCTCTAGATACGAAAAAAGGGGAACCTATATTTTCAAAAGATTAAAATAACATATAATATGATTATATGGTCATGTAGCACACATGTTATATACTCGATATGTACATATATTATTAAAAATATCAACTAACTAGCTAGAAATTGTAATAAATTAATACAAAATTATAAAAAAAAAATAGCAAACACATTTGTAAATCCAAGGAATAGGCATGGCACTTCCTTTATTTAGTAAGGAATATCTAATGTGAGCTAACAAGTGAACAAAAAGGTTAAAACATGTGAACTATGTTTAGAAAACCAGATCGTGGACACTTTGAAAATTTGTCTACCTTTTCACATCAACCCATCTTCTATAAATATGCATTTGGGAGAGAGTTTTATTACTTGACAACATTGCAAATCAAAAAACCTTCTTAAACACAAGAATTGGATAGGAAACAAAACTTAGAAAAAAATAATGTGAAAATTCATAATCAATGTAGGCTAATATGGTTTCTATATCAAACGATATCCTAACAAGGCAAGGCTTTTGACTTAAGCTTTAAGGGATAAGAGAAGTCCTATCGACAAACCCTAGTAATCGGAGGGTGGTTAGACAATCGTATGTTGATGAGGTTTAGTTTTACCTTCGATATTCATTAAATTTCTAAAAATAGTAAATCAACTTAGAAAATTATAAAAATTTGTTTTCGTAGATTATTTTACATGTACTTTCATTTAGTAATTTTATTTTGTTGAAATAATATTGATTTATGGTACTTACTGAATAGTATACCCTATTTAAATGAATTTTAATTAAAATTTTTAAAATATTAAATGACGTTGTTTCAAGTTAAAAAATTTTGTATAATACTCTTATAATATATACTAAATTGTGGTAATAAGAATTTTTGAAAAATACTATGTATACTATTTATTGTAATTTATTTAGTGTATACTAACAATTATCCTAATTATGTAGAATAAATGAATTTTAAAACAATTTGTGAACAAAAGTAACATGTAAATATTTTTAGAGCTCAATAGTATTAAAATATACGTTATATTTTGATTTTAGTAAAAAGTATAATTACTTATGTATTTTTAGCTATTTATTAATATAATTGAGATAAAACAAGTACATTAAATTATATGGTATACTATGCTATTTTAGTATTTTTTATGACTAGAATACAACAACTATTATTTTCTACACTTGTACTAATACTACTTGATGGATCAAGGGAGTACTCAATTTGTTGTGATGCTTCAAGAAATGGTTTAGGATGCATGTTGATGCAAAACGATAAAGTGATTGCTTTCTCATTAAGACAACTCAAACCCCATAAGACGAATTACCTTATGCATGACTTGAAAGTGGTAGTAATAGTATTTGCCTTAAAGATCTAGAGGCATTACTTATTTGGTGAAAGGTATAAAGTGTATACGGATTATAAAAGTCTTAAAGGAGATGGTTAGAGTTGTTAAAAGATTATGATCTTTCAATCTACTATCACCTAAGTAAGGCAAATGCGGTTATAGATGTCTTGAGTAGGAAAAAGTTTAATAATGTTGTCATGTTAATTACAGATAAGCGGGAATCAATCAAGGAGATGAAAAGGATCAGTTTGGAAATTTTGGTCTAAGGGAGTAGATCTATGTTAGCTTACACTCTTAGAACATATAAAGAAAGCTTAAAAGGAAGTTGTAGAACTACAAAAGATCTAAGATAACTTAGACAAACAGCCTAATCTCTAGATTGATGATAAGGGAATATTGAGATTCAAGAGATGAATGTATGTTCCAAAGAATACATAAGTTAAGGAAGTGATTTTAAAAGAAACTCATGATGAGAAGTATTATTTGCAACCCAATAATAATAAAATGTATAAAGATTTGAATCAGAAGTTTTGGTAGATAAGAATGAAAGGAGATGTGATATAGTATATCTCTAAGTGTGTAACTTGCCACAAGGTGAATGCGGAACACCAAATGCCAGGTAGGTTACTACAACCCTTGCTGATACTAGAATGGACATAGGAACATGTGATGATGGACTTTATAAGTAGTTTATTCTGAACAAGAAAGCAACATGATATGATATGGGTTATAATAGATAGGCTTCCCAGTTTGTGCATTTTATGGTAATAAAGTAGACTACAACTGTACCTTAGTTAGTAGATACATATATCAAGGGAATAATTCGTTTGCATGGGGTACCGGTATCAATAATTTTAGATTGTGCTTCTTGTTTCATGTCATGGTTTTGACAGTCTTTACAAGTAAAATTGGGAACCAATTTGAGTTTCAGTATAGCATATCATACAAAAAAGGAAGGATAATTACAACGTACCACATAGACAATAGAAGATACATTAAGGGCATATGTATTAGAGTTTAGCGGAAATTGGGATGATCATTTTCCATTAGTGGAATTTGCCTACAATAATAGTTATCACATTACTATTTGAATGGCTCCATATGAAGCATTGCATGTATTATATTATGATTGAATCATATTACAAGTTAATGAAACTTATTTTTAATATAATTATAAGAGGAAATGCATAAAAACTCCCCTAAATTTTGACTTTGGTATGAATTACCTCCCCTAAACTTTCAAAGATATGGTTTTTAGTCTTCTAAACTTTCATAAGTTAACAAATAACTTCTATAATCCCTTTCAACTTTAATTTGGGTATGTAAACGTCTCTCTAATATTTAGGGAAATGTTTACACACTGAAATCAAAATTTAAGAGGTTATTCTCAACCTATAAGGATTGTTTATCAATTTATAAAAGTTTAGGAATAAAAAACTATATATTAGAAGTTTAGGGGAGTAATATGCACCAAAGTCAAATTTTAGGAAGATTCTGTGCAATTTCTCTATAATTATATATGTGATATAATTTACTTGGATACAACTGTCAATTATATAATTGCTATTTGATAAATCTTTTTGGTTGATTAAGTGACAATATGTACTTGTTTACAGTTTTCAACTTAAACTTTGTGAAAAAACACGAACGCTTCACATATATCTATCTATTGATATATAAGAATGTGAAACATATTATATGGGCATTTTATGTATGATACCTTATGTTCTAGATAAGAAGATCACTTAATCAAATTTGAATTGTAATTAAGCTTAAATACCATGAAATGATAAATGATTATTTCTTTTATCTAAATATTATGTATATAAAAATTTTGACAAATTGAACTCAAAAGACATAACTTCTATGTGGGATTTCAATGCTGTAGTTGTTTGGTAAATATGATCAAAGATGTGGTAGTTACGTCAACTAGTGCAAATAAAATAAAATAGAAACTAGTTCAAAATACGAAAATAATATATGTCTTGAAGAGATTATTGTTGATACATAATTCAAGAAATTAAAATCCACCTTATTTAGTATGAAATTACATTGAAAAGGCTGTTATATATTATATAGAAGTTTCATATGTAAAAAAATTATATCTTGCCTATGAGAGAAAAATGGTTGACATATTTTATATTTGAACTAATGAATAAAATTTAGTATTCTCTTTTTCTTTTAATTCCATCTATATTGCATTTGAAAAATAAAGTAATTATATGGTTTGATTATATGAAACAAAAACACTGAAGTTATTTGGTATATTGGTGCTATAAAACCTAAATGATTGATTTCTTATAATATTGTCTATAATAATGATTAATAACCACTACAAAAATTTTGTTACTAATTTTATATTGATAAACATAAGATGTATTATTGTATTTTTTATGGTTATTTATTTATAAAGTAAGTCTACGTAACATGTTTTTATTGTGTTATTGTCTAATGTTTTCTATGACAATTATGGAGTGTTCCACTGATGACATAAATGATTATAATTGGTAGTAAGATCATATGATTGTGCAAATTAAGAATATTTGAAAGTTTGATTATTGCATTGAATGTATAAGTTCGAAGTGTTAATTTTTTTGTGATAAACTAATCCTCTAAGATATTTAATTGATTGATTCTTTATAGTTATGTCTATTAATACTAGTTTGTGGCCACTGTGAAATCTAATAAAATATTAATGTCATGATTTCTTTTACTTGTAAGTTTAAGAAACTCAAAAGTAGCCTATTTTATACCATGAAATCTAATAATAGATAGCTTTATTTAATCATGATTATTCACTTTATTTACTATAGAAATAGATTTTGAATTATGTGCTTTAAAGTTTGTAAAATATGTGTTTAGAATGCTTAACATGAGTATAAAAGGTAGATTTGTAGTGTTTAGTAATGTCCATGGTCAGTAGCATGGGGAGTGAACCTAACATTGAAGATGAAAGTTGGAAAATATAAAACAAAAGATTCCCAGTCAAGTTTATCAACATGAACATGACCATAGTCCTTAATAACGAATTGAAAAATGGATTAGCAAGGTTCATGACTATGGTTCGAGGTTGTGAGCCCACCCTTAATTTTCAATAGGGGAAATGCAAAATGGGATCAAAGGTTCATGGCCAAATATCATGACTACAAACCAAACCATGATCTTTGTGACAAATGAATTGAAGTTTATGACCTTAGAAAAGGTTACAATTTTTTATCAAACTTCATGAGTTTCAACTATAAGGAGTTGTATCAATTCATGATTATGAGTTTAGAATAATCTACAACTAACTATACAGAATCTAATAAATAAAATTTAATGTTGAATCATTATAACTCTTGATGAAAGGTTGTTTCCTTTCATCTTGAGTGTTATAAGAAGTAGTTGAAACTTTGATCTTTTACATTCTCTTTGAGCATGGGTTTCAAACCATTTTCTGCAAATCTTTTTTCTTCAAAACTATACAAAATAAACACCTCCTTTTTATATTCAAGCAAGGTTTGGTCTATGATTTTTTTCTATTCTACACCAAGACTTATTTGTATCCTAAGAAGATTTCGCATATTAACTCTCATAGCAATTTTCATGTGTGAGACATAAATTCTATAAGGAAAATAATCTAATCGTGGCTTTAAGTCATTATTAATTATCAAACAACTAAACATACATATTTCCTAACATTTACTAATTAAATGTCTTTTGGCCAAGGGATAATATATCGTTTGGATCAAACCTACGTTTTCTTTCTTAAAAAGTCTTCCATTTGGAGCCAAAATGATCTATCCACTCTAGTTTTGTGTTGTGGTCGCCAACATATTGCTTCACTTTGATATAGCAGTCTAATAGTAATATAGGATCTCTTGATTTCCATCTAAGCTTGCCAATAATCGATTTTGATCTAAAAAAAGAAAAGCAATTACTTGAATGATATATTTTTCTTTGTTTTGGGTAATATATTAGATTTATTGAAAGATGATGTACTTTTTTTCTTTTAAAATAATAACATATGACACATGCTTATTGATGTAAAATGCCTTTTTGGCAATGAGTTGCACTCCATATGGCTTTGTTTATGTTAAATTAGTATTATTTGTCATGTGTGAAGTCATAATTGGTCCATAAATCCACATACATTAACATACCTCAACACAATTATATTAAGTGCCATAGATGGCCTTGAAAAGTTTACTCAGGTAGATAATATTTTCAAAGTTTAGGTACTTAACTTAAAAATAAGTGAAGCATAGGTGCTAATTGTGACATTAACACTTTATTATTTAGATGTATATGCAGATATACTTGATACTAGCTAGGTGTTATCTTCCCATATTCCAATTAAGTTAGTCATATTGTTGGTTTATTACCAAGCTAACAACACCATTTGCAGCTAATAATAAGGTGGGTTGTTTAATTAGTTTGTTACTTCCATGATTTACGGGCATATTCTACCTTATTATGCGTAATTATAATAATATATACACTATACGTACTTAGAGGAATCCTATGTTGTGTTTTTATTTATATTGTTTCATTTTCTAGGTGAAGCAATCCATCCCTTGAGGTTTATAGTGTCTCGAAGCTTGAGATCCGACCAATAACTATAGCTATTAATTTATATCTATAATTACATCAAATCATTTATAACTTTTATGTTGAAAAATAAATTTTAAAGGGGTTATTCTATCTAAATTTCGTGGCACGTTACAGTATCCAAGCTCGTTGACCAATGTTGCTAATGGCCGGGAATCTCGACTTATCACACAATTTAGTGATTTTTTTCCAAAAAATTTCTCTATAAGATTAACCTACTGGCTTGCCTTGGTCACTTTGTATGATATTAATGGACTTTGGTCATCTCCGGTCACATTTTTCAACTTGAAATTATTCCAGAGGCGTTTGAAACACTGTAACCACATTTTCTAGAATATAAATAAAAACATGACCATCTGCTTTATTTATTTATTGAATATCTTTTGGCCAGGGGATAACATATTCTTTGGATCAAACTCACGTTTTCTCTCCTGAAAAGTGCTCCATTTGGGACCAAAATGGTTTATCCAGTCTTGTTGTGTATTCTGGTAGCCAAGATATTGCTTCACTTTGATCCCTGCAGTCTCACAATAACGTAGCATCTCTTGATTTTGATCTTGGTAAGATTGCCAGTCGTTAATACTTGCATGCAAAAATCCAACAGTGTAAAATATTTCTTCTTCAGGTATGACTGCTGATGTCTTGTCATCCCATCTGCATTGTAAATTTTATTTAGATGCAAAAATCATGTGGTACATGAAAAGGGGTTGAACGGATGAATAAAAACAACTATATGGCTTTCCGCAAACACACATAAATAAAAAGTTGACACATGAGAGTTTTTGTATACGTATTCATTGCAATTATTCTAACTTTATGAATGATATGTCAAAATTTTCATATAACGTTTTATCTACCACTAAAAGTTCTGCTTCATATATCATGCCTCATGAATAATTTTTTGTTAAGTTGTTTGTTCCGATGGATAAACAGATCATTTTAATTATTAATAGACTATTAAGAGAACCAAAATATGAAATGTTGGATAGAAAAGAGAAATATGCTACACGTACTTGGTTCGATTCATTGGGTAAAAGAGAACAGGTCCTGAAGTAATATTGCGCTTAAGCATGATGTTCCTGAAACAACCTTCGTTGAACGCATTAACTCCAGATTTTGGTATGAATAGATTCAACCATGGATGGGGAACTTCCCACAATCCATGTTTTCTAAGTTCTATCTCCTCGTCATGTACTCTATTCAAGAAATCAACGTAAGAAACATCTTTCTCAAAATTATATCCACTAAGAAACCTCAGCTGTTTGTATAGATTTTGGAGTGCCTGGAAAATGAAAAATATATGTTAAGATACCCAAGTCATTGAGTCAAAACTGAGTATTTGAGTTCATATTTTACGCTAAATGGATTTCGAAGAGAGGAAAAAAAAAATAAAAGGAAATGTGCTTGAATTATTGGAAGGTAGTTGATTTTGCTATTTCTGCAATTTGATAAAGAAACAATTACAAAGACTTTTATTATTTTATACGGTGAGATAGGCACAGTGGCTATATGTTTTTATGTAGATATTTTCATAAAGAAGAAAATAAGCCCATCAAGAAAAAAAGATACATGCAGTATGTATATATAGTAAATAAATATAAATAAAATTTTGATAATATATAATGTGTAGAAAGGACGTGCAATACATATTTTGAAAATTTATCAATTTCATTATTATATATGTCAAAATTTTATTTACATTTATCCAATATATATATATATATATATATACACACACGTGTAGGGCAATGGTTATTCTATCTTTTGACCTCGTATATGTGGATAAATTTCTAAAGATGAAACGATCATTTTAAGACGTCACCTGTTCCACAGCAGCTTTGGTGTCATCATTGTAAAACTTGCTAAGTTCGATGCAATATATAATGCCGCCGTTTTGAGTTATGAGAGAAGATATCTTAACTTGAGCTTCGGGAGTAAAATAGGGTCTCCATGGATCTGGTTCTCCTAATCTGTTCAAAAGGAGCATTCCTTCCAAATAATCAAGGGCATTCTGGTCTTCCCATCCATTGATGGATATCAAACGTTCTTGGTCTTCAGTAAATGTCGTAAAATTACTATAAAGCAATCTCACCCACTTTGCCTGTATATATATGGAAAGAAACAAAAAAAAAAAAAGTCATATGGTGGTTCGTATGTAAATTGTAAAGCAATCTTCCAATGAAGACTTTCACTAAAATTTCCTAAAATTATCTCTTTAAAAATACTAATATGTGTAATTAATTCTTGAGATGTTACAAGATATTTTATAAATCTGGACAAGCAACCTTAAGTACTGATTTATAATTTACAAAAACTAACTGGATTCATTTTTATTTCCCTCATTTATCCATCTAACCCCCTACTATACATGCTCACACATTTTCTTTCTATAGTTTATGCATTTAGTTATATATCTTTTAGAAATTTTAGTTGATATATAATCCTGTTGAAAACGCTCATAGAAGATGGAATAGGGTAATAAAAAGTAGTGATTTGAAAACATACTTGTAGTGGCAGTGCGCAACCGTTGACGTCGCACGCATCACATTAACAGTAGGAAAAATATTTGTTAAGCATTTTATTTATTTATATTTACCCGTTAGATAATGCGTTCCGTTCATTCCTTCTAATAAAACCATATGTGCAATGTCGAAAGAGAGAATTTGCACAAGTTAGTAAAGATGTTGGGAATTAGAGTATATCTTCAATAGTTTACCAAAGTAGTCATGTGGAACTTCAGATAACCTTTTCAATTATTGAGCGAAAAAGAGTTTCGATTTTTAATATGTGGGCATGATCCATGCATGATACCTGTTTAGGCGCAGGACGGACTGGAATTTTCGCTCTCGTGATGATTCCAAACTGTCCAAGACCTCCTAGTACAGCATAATATAGATTGGGGTTTTGAGTAGGAGAACAAATCACAAGTTCTCCGATCCCTGAGTCAAACAAATTGAGGAGAAGAGTGTTTTCTTCTTTTTTGCCAAAAAAAAAAAATTTATAATAATGTGTAAATGCATTACTGTAGATATAAATCAAATTTAACGAAACGGGACAACTTCCTGTTGTCCAAAATCATGAAACGAGTTCACCATTTTTTAATATGTCAAGTGGATTATGTAATGGGAATTTCCGAAGGGCTTGTTTTGACCATCTAATGAAAATTAATATAATACGATATTTAATTATCATATCACTGATTAAATTGATTCACTAAAAAAAATATAGATGAAACCTCTAAATTTTCCTCGAGTGATTAGGGGCGGAGACAATTTACTTTAGAGAATTGAAATACATTGTGGTTTGATTCGAGTACACTAAATTACCAATCTAGTTCTTAATTAAACCATAAATTGGGTCAAATGAAAAAAAAAAAAACAAAGAATAAATATAAGAACTAAATATATCCATTTGATTCAATTTGGTTCCAGTTAGATCTTTTGTCCTGTTTTATAACAAAATATTAGGTCCCAGTTCATTCCAGTCCAAATATAATTGAACTAGATTAAAAGAGAAAATAAGAATTTTAAGTTCAATTTGGTTGAAGGTTTTATTTTGCTTTACGTTCACATCGTTTTGAAGGAGTTAATTATTTTTCCGATGATACAGGAACTCTTGTGTAAAATGAAACTATATATATATTATATGACAATCTTTTCTGAAAACATTAAAAAAAATCTGAGTGAAAAAAGCATTAAAACTCACCTGCTAATTAGACACTTGAAATATATGCGACGATTTCTCTCTAGAGATTAACTACATAATACAAGTACAAGATGATACACATAAATTTTTTGAATCAAATGAAGGGCGATATAGTAATTATACTAATGCATGAGTCCGTCAATAAATATTGCTTTTAGTAAAATTTCACCCCACACTTTTCTACATTGAAGGATGACTAATTCCTCTTTATAGAAGTCCAATAATATACAATATATTCCGAGCTGGAGATTGTTAAGAGATACAAAACAAATAATTTATATTTTCAAGTAGTGGATGCCACATCCTTTTTACGGATACTTAGAAAATAGTAAATAATGAAGCATATAAATCACTTAATGGTTGTTGAAAAAATATAGCTTTTTGTTTTTCTTTTTGTCTAGCGTGGTACTTATCATTCAACAAGTAATAGTAGATACATATATTTATTAATTTGGCTCAATAACTTTCATGTACCCATTTAATATAACATTCAATCTATGATACTAAAAGCCCGTTTACTTTATTGAATAAAATGGGGGAGGAATATAATTGGAATTTTTTAAAAATGTAATAAAGATATAATACATATTAATTTGTTTAGTTGAATTAATAAACAACTTAAAAATAGACATGTAATAGAATTTTAATATTTAAATTATACTTGATCTATTTTCTTTCTCATGTAATTTTAAAGTAATAAGTGGTGGCGATGAAAATCAACTGCAACGAGCGAAGGCAATGGTAATGGTTGACAGGGCTGTAGCAATGGTCGAGGTAATGGCTTGGAGGGGAGGTGAAGGTAGTTACGACGGTGGTAACGATAGCAATGGTGGTGATGGCGGCAACAGTAATGATGGTGGTGACGACAGTAATGATGGTGATGGGTGATAGTAGTGATAATAGGGTAATGATAATGGTGTTGGTGATGATAATAGTAGTTGGTGAGGACAGTGGCGATGGTTGGCAATGACGATAGATGGTGATGGTCGATGGTTAATAGTAGTGGCGATGATGGTGATAGTGATGGTAATAATAGTAGGGGTCGGTAATAGCTATGGTGATGGTAATAATGGTGATAGTCATCGTTAAATTGATATGAGATTAGTTTTGAAAAAAATGTGAAATTTTGTGAGGAATCATGATTTTTTAATTGAATCAATAAATCCTTATTACTTGATTTCACGTAATAGGAATTCTTAAAAAATTTACGATTCGGAGATAAAAAACCAAGTGAACGCTATAATAAGAAATAAGGGGAGAATTGAATTCTAATTCCTCTCAAGTAAACGAGTCTCAAATGTCTCATTCGCTTCAATAATATTAATTATATATTTCATAAAAATGCATAAAAAAAATGTAAATTTTTTATCTTAGCCAAGGCATAGCTTATTATTTTTCACAAAAAATACATAATACACATATATATGCACTTAGTGCAAAAAGACTCTAATCTATATCTCATATTTTTAAAAATATGTATATACCTCACTTCAGCCACAAAACTATCATAAAAAGGATTATCAGTAATAACTTTTTTACGGTATATATATATATATATATATATATTTCAAGGTATAGAGAGTTTATTCACTTCAAATTAATATGTTTTGTGAGATGTAATTGCCATTTACCAAAAATGTCTTTGTTTACTTGGGAGAATGATGAAGAGAATCAAACCTCTCTCGTTTACTAATTATTAGCACAATAGTGCTGATACAATTAAGTTAAGGGTGCATAATGTAACAATAAATTTTTTTCACTGATTAAAAATAAAATAAAATGTAGTAAGCATGTGAGAATCAATACTAATTATGCCTCATTTCTGATTGAGAAGGGATAAGTTTTGTGTATATTCCATATGCCCATTCCTTATCTCACAATAACATCTTTTTAATCCTTCATTACGTGCCAACACAAGATTTTTGTTCCTTCTTTTTTTTTTTTTTTTTTTGCTATTATTATTTGAACTCTGAGGAGAAAAAATTGGATTCATGTCCATCTCATTGGAAAATAGGTATTTATGCCATTATATCATAATGGCTTTGACACCACATGATTGAAAAGAGATATGAATTAGGAAAAAAAGAAAAATTATTGTTTTTAGCGCGCAATGTGATAGTTATATAGGAAAAATAATATCACTTTCAATGAAAGTTTCAGATATGTACCAGTAATCACATCCATATCTATAACATTGCTGATCTGAGGACCAAATCTAAACGTCTCCCCGCCAATCCCAGCATTAGAGAGAGTGCCACCCACCGTCAAATACAAATAGTCGGTCCATGTAACCGGTGCAAGTCCATTTGCGAGAGTGGAGGTCAATACATCATACCATAACGTGTGACCTCCAACGTTCGCATATGCACCTTCCTCACTGTCTTTAAGCACCTTAATTCCCGCTGGAAGTGCAGTCATATTCACCACCACCCCATCTTTAGCGAAAGCTTGCCCGTGGACAGAATGCGCCCGGCCTCGGGCAGCTATGGTGAGAGGATTCGAGCTGTTTTGGTAGGTGGATTTTACGAAATTCGCTATTTCGTCTACGGACGATGGATAGAGGACTGCACTAGGGTTTTCAATAACTATGTGACCGTAGTCTGTGGAGGCTAAATGGAGGGACTGAGGGTCTCTACGTATCTCCGCTAGGGTTGACATGAAAAAGCATGTTAGTATTAAACATAGGATTGTTAACATGGGATAAGGAGGCCATATAGTGCAATTCATTGCCAATTCTTATTATGAGTATAGTGATTTTGTATTTGTGTGAAATTTTGGTGAAATGAGGATGATCGAAATAGGCTTGGATTTATATAGAGCAATACGGTAAAAAACCAATGACATAAGAGAGAGAGAGTTGGAGAAAAAAGAACTTAAAGAGCTCTTTGTACAAATATTAATTAAATGAGTATATTTTGTCAATATTTTGTCTCACTTGCCAAAATAAGATAGATTATATTCATGAAATTGTTTATGGAAAGAAAATTAATGGATATCAATTTACAAATGTTCACCAGAAATAAAAGAAAGATATGGATGTATTTTCGTTTTTCCTCTTTGAAACCATGCTAACAACATGATCTTGCATTCATGTATATGTGTGTGTGCACTCCATATGTGTATGTATATATATATTTATATATAAAATAAACGGTTAAAAGTCCCCTAATGCAAGCAATGGCTTTTTGCCTATTACATATATTTAAAAGTTTAAATAAAACAGGTATAACATACATCATATGGGTTAGGGGATATCTAAATTGTATTGACATTGGTTTCACAAATAATATTCCTAAGACCCGTTAACAATTGTATAAGATAAGCTTTTCTTTTTTTCCTTTATTTTTTAAATTTTCTAATAATATACTATTGTAATAATTATAAGGTAAAACTATATATATTTGGAAATTATTTTAAATCCAACAACTAAATTTTCCATATGCATTTCATAATGTATAGTTGTATAACTTATTATATGTCACACGGATTGGAATGTCAAGTTGAAGAAAAGACAATTTATTTCCAAACATTGCTAGGTAAATAAAATGATAAGATTCTTAACATATGCATTATCATATGGCACCTGACAAAGACAATCATAATTGTGTTGGCAATTTTGGTTGGTAAAAAATTTCGAAAGAAAATTTTTATCACCAATTTTATAAGTTCTTTTGCTTTTATTTTAACTAATTTTATAAAAATTCATGAATCCCTATATTTGTTAGATAAAATGTTCATTAATTTTTTTTTTAACATGGCATATTAGCAACAATTGGCAAACTTATACTGTTGCATTCTCTTTCATCATTCACCTGTTTATTTCATTGAATAAAATGAAAACATGATATAATGGAAATTGATCCTCTCTATTTAATTTTGTTTAATTTCCCTTCATTTATCTCTTTGTAACACAACTACATGAAATTAATGATTAAGATTCAAAAAAATATAATAATATTATCATGACATTATAGAATATTTAAAAAACCAAAATAGACTCAACCAATGATTTCTAAATGGAGAAAAATTGAGTGAAAGTAAATAAAGACTATCTAAATTCTAATATAACATTTATTACAAAGGAATGAAATAGAACTAAAGTAAGATTATCATTTTTTTTATTGATTTTGATTTTAACAGGATATTTCGTAGAAAAACAAATCAACTCTAATATTGAATTGTTATTTATGGATTTGAATAATGAATGACCATTCAATAATTCTTATTAAACGGATTCCCTGTGTAAATTAATATTATAAATCTAAAATGTTAATTAAACGTCGTGAACAAGGCTGTAATAGAACTTTGAATTTTTTGTTTAGAGTTCTTGAATTCCTTTATCCGGTTAGCTAAATCTCTATCACCAAAGAGTTTGTTATCGGAGTAAGCCTATAAAAATCTACGGAGATTTTCTACTCCATCGAAAGAAGTCGTCGCAAGCCCCAGCTGGTGAAGCCTCGCGCTGCCATATAGTTCTCAGTATGACCTTCTTTTTTTGGGTATGGTTTTAATTTTTAAATAACAATAATATGAAATATTCGTTTAGCTAATAATTTACTTTTTTAACACGAACTTCTCAATCGAACAAAAAAATAAATAAAATGATAATAGGAAATAATATGTTACAAATTTTTAAAAATATACATATTATCAATCATGAACCCATTAAAAATACAAGAAATAATTTTACTACTAAAATATAAATAACACACTCAATATAACCAGCCATACGTTCTGCCTAAAGTATTTGAACATGGCCAAGCCAACGCCGCATGATCTCTAACATCGTGATAACTCAATATTACTATGCACAGATACAGATGGGACGACAGTCCACTGGGCAAAGGAGTGGAAAGAGACTATGGATATGATCTGATGTGGGAAGGGGTCTCTATCTTGGATTTTTTCAGTTTTCTTTCCTTACGTCCTAATGCTTCTATCATTAAAGTTCAAAATGACAGAGCGAAATCTTAGAAAATAAAGCTCACAATGAAGGTACGAATTATCCAATATTTAACAGTAGCGTCCGTCCCTGTCAGAAAGTTTCACATGGTAGCCTCCACTGCTGAACTCATTGAAAACCTAGTAGTATTATGCTATGAGCATGCGTACATCCCTTTATGCTATTTAGTAACTCTGCTAGTCCAAACATATGTCGATATATGGTTCGCAAGCAATCTCATGGAGGAATTTCTTCTAAACGACACTATCTCCTTAATCAGGTGCATCAAACTTATCCTGCAAGACACAAAATGGAAAAGTTACTATGAATAAGTTATTATAATTCAATTCATACTATGTAAAGCAAGAAGAGTTATCATAACCTTCGTGCTAGTCATATTGCACGTACTCTCTTAAGGCTGTAATAGGGATCAATTTTCTGAATATATTCCCAAAAGACTATTCGCTATTCAGATGCCAAGAAAGGTCTACTAGCTAGCTATGCATGGGAAATGTGGAAGCTCATTAACTTTCCCTCATTATTTGCCGGCATTGCATGAAGCTACATGTTCAATATGTAATATATATTACGTATTATATATATATAGTATATAAATATTAATAAAATATTGATATATATAATATATATAAATCATCTGTAATAATTAATTTAATAATTATTCAATTTATTATAATTTATATTAATATCCTATTAGTATTTATACGTCACGTGTACATAACACATAGTATATAATACCTATTGAATTTTTTTATCGTTATCATCAACTTTGCATGAGGAGTATTAAATTGCCACCATATTGCTTTTTCAGGCATAATAAAGTATTTTAATTTTATTTTTCTTGAGACGTTATTTTAGCTTGTTATTATTTTTTAGTAATTAGCTAAGACTTATTCCATATTTAGTCAATTGATATGTAGTGAATTTATCCATTCATTGGTTATTGTCTATAATTCTTCTAAGATTGTTGCAGCTTCATATATAAACATTTTATAACACTTTTTAATGGTTAGTGAATTTTCCAACTAAATCAAACAACTTTCTTAAGAACTTTTTCAAAACCCAAGTCTTATTGATTTAACCTAGAATCATGGTAGCACAATCACACTTGGGAATTAACAAGTGTTGTAATACTGATTGCTCAATTTCTAAGCCCTTTGTTCCATCCAATTATACTTTTGCATAAACTAGACATTCAAAAGAAATGTTTGATCATAATCCATGTTGTCATATTTAACCAAAACCCTGTTCAAATTAGTCCTTACTATTGTCTTATCCAAAGATCAATTTGTCCATATCAAAATCTATTTTCTTATTCATAAACCACGAAAAACCCTAAAAATACCTAAACCCTAAGAACACAAAAGAACCTAATTTAGTTTGCTTAGAATTTTAAAACTTACGCACATTTAATGATTTACGGAAATAACTTGTATCATTATTGGTGTCAAAGCTCTAAAGATTGATCTAAGATTCCTTGGAGTGCTGGTGTGAAAACTTAAATCATCAATGGTTCAAATAATAATATATAGCTCCATGCAAATGTGACAAACAATCATGCAAAGTTAACAAGCTTCCATAATTCCCATGCAAAGCTCGCCAAAATAGACCTTCATGAATATATTTTCGAAAGGCTATTTTTTATGAGAGGCCAACTTTGCTTCAGAGTATCAAATTAGTGCCACATTGCTTTTTTAGGTATGAAGACTTTTGAGCATTATTTACTATGAGACCTTATTTTAGCTCGTTATTATTATTTAGTAATTATCTAAGGTTTATTTCAATCTAGTGAATTGTTATTTAGGCCATTATTAGGATTGTTCGGGGTTTCTATATAGATAGTGTTATAACATTTTTCATTGGTTAATCAATTATTGAATCGAATCAAATAACTCTCATGAGAACCTTTCCCAAAACCCTAGACTTGTTAATTCTTCTTAGAGTCATGGTGACACAATCAATCCTAAGAATTAACAATCATGTTATAATATCTTTTGTTCGATTTCTAAACTATCTTATCCATCCAATTGTACAGCCATATTAATTGGACATTTCAAAAACTCGTTTGAGTATGATATGTGTATTGTTTAATCATATTATAATTAAATAAAAACCTAGTTCAAAATAATCTATTATATACAAAAATTACTCTATCGATATCCAAATTTATTTTCTTGTTCATAAACTATTAAAAACCCTAAAAGTATCAAGAACCATAAAAACACAAAAGAACTCTAATTTAGTTCCTTAGAATCTTAAGATTTCTACATATTCATTTAGATACAGAATTAAACCATGTCATTATTGGTATCACAACTCTAAGGTTTAACTTAAGGTTCCTTGCAATAATGGTGCAACACCTTAGACTGGTGGTAGTTTGAATTGGAAAAAAAAAAAAAAAAAAGGTAGTTACTATCACGCTCCGAAGCGGCAGAGTCGTAACAGTCCCACCGTATAAACCATCATAAGATAGAAGTTGGCCTTACAACCGCTATCTTAGACCTGATCTACACAAAGCGTCCGCGACTAACCCGCTTTGAAGTAAACAGTTTGTAATTTAAATAATTCTTTTACCTAAGAAAGTGAGAAAAGTTATATATAATCACTTTATTTCAGTTATTACATTAATCAGAAATGAAAAGTAAAATATGTGTTGATTCTTCAATGTTTTTCCTCACTGCCCAGGATCCAGCAGTTGTTAGCTTCAGAGTAGTTGTATGCCGCTTCTTAGCCAGCACCTGCACTACGTCTATAAGGATGTGAGCAACCACAGCTCAGTAAGTTAGGACGGAGAACTTAAAACTATACCATACACACAACAAGGTTTTCAATCACTTATTAGGTGCAATGCATGTGCAAGCAAATGCCATCGCACGACATTGTCCGGCCCGTCATGAGATTAGAGAAATTGTACCGGCTCTAATCCGGGTTGAGGAGTTGCTGTTAATGCAATAGCTCACGACCAAACCCAGGCTTGTGTAATGGAGACCTTACTCCTCCCGCGACTACCTTCAAACCACTGTCTTCACCCCCGCCGCGACCTCCTCTCCTGTCACTTAGTTCGACTGAGGATGAAGAAGGGACCATTTTGCAATCCTGCGCTATCCCTTTCGAAGGGGTCGGTATTTGGCCGAAGAGTCCTAAGTTCCCCTAACGGGTTGCCATGCATGTTCGATTATGATTACTGGTCGTATATTTGATTAAGTCCAATTTAAGGTGATCAATCATTGCATACAATTCATACAATATATGCCAGAACAACAAACAGAATCATAGCATCACCCATAATCAAGCACATGTACACATTCAACTATCTAACAAGCACAACCAAGCATAATCTTAAGCCTCCAAATTACAACATCGTATTAATCCCAACTTACCTCGACTCCTCGCTCACTCACTCGAGGTCCAATTTGCTCAGGCCATCGCCGATCATCCCTATAACACAAACGTGGTTTCAGCTTTTCATATAACTATTATAGGTTTGTTTTATCCTATAATGCTTATTGTTAGGTTTTGTTTAAGATTTAATATGCCTAATTATCTAGGTATTAAGTCTTTTACAATTATTCTAAGTTTGGAGTTAGGTTCAGGTTCGGTTTTCGCATCGATTTCTAAATTAGGTTTTTAGTTCGATTTCTAAATAATGTTTTAGATTCCAACCCTAGAAATCCATTTCAATCCATAATGTGAAATTAATCACATTACTTCCCAATCTCCTAAATATCGTCATTACCCTTAGTCAGTGTTTATTTTACTCAGTACACTTAAATCCATATTAGTGTACCGAATTCACTCCTAATGTGATAAATTTTTACATTTTTCATATAATTCCATAAATTCAAGTTTCCTATCAGATTTATTGTGCATTTTTATTATTCTTAAAATATCAATTTTTATTATAATATTTTCTATTTATTATATTTCTAAAAATCACATATTATATATTGTTACCTTTTATATACATAATGTACTTCTAATATTTCTATCACCCTAATTACCATCTCTAACATCAATTATCATTTCAAAATGTCTAAATTCATCTTAAATCAGATTTTACTCCTAATTACTCTAATTTACAAAATTATTTTAAAATGTAATATTTTTCCATATTACTTATTTACTACATAATTAACCTAATAATTACATCTAACACTCTAATTGCTACAAGTATCATACTCTATCAGATTTTAACATCCTAAAATATCTACTTATTCACTAAGTCAGTAATTAATATTCTAATCACCTAATTAACTCCAAATTACTCATTTTATGCCTCATTTTAGGGCCTAAAAATTATCTAAAAATTTCGAAAATTAATTTTTGACAACGGGCTTCATAGCACTGTTCTATATCATCTAAGTAATCTACAAAAAAATTTTAGGCTTGAAACTACACTCCTAAGGTCATTTATTTCTAAACCGAAATGTACTCGGTTTTGCACGATTTCTTAGGGGCCATATATTACGGGACATAATTTCATCAAAATAATATTTTTCCTACAAACTACATACAAAAATGTCCTAGAATAACAAAATTCATAATTTTATAATCATATTTACTATTTTTACAAAATTACACAAGAATCAGGCTAGAAATCGAACTCACCGATTTGGGTGGCTCCAACCACCGCGGGCCGCTGTGGCCTTGTCGGCCGGCCTGGGTGCTGCCAGCACCGTGTGGTGGTGGTGGCCGTCCACTCCCAGCTCCTCGTCTGGTGTGGGTTCCCTTTGAAAGCCATAATTGCACAATTTTTCTAATGTTTTTTCTAAATCGAATTTTTCTTTCAATTTTCGTCTCTCTCTATTTTTCTTACTTTCCAAACTGCCCAAATGAGCTCTATGATTTTTCTTGCTATTTATAGGGTTTTGTGGGATTTATTGTGCATTAAATGGGATAAGACAATTGCCTTATCCCTTATTTTTTGGCTTTTGTGTTGTCTTAATTTAATTGGCCGAATTTTTTCTTATTTTTCCCCAACCCAATTCTGGATGATTCATGATTTTTCCTAATTTTTCTTGATTTTTCCTTAATTAATTATAAATTTTCTTTAAGCATTTAGTATTATTTTAGCACATTTCACGTATTTTAAGTAATTACGCGTATTTATACTTACATGTATATTCATATATAGTACAAATAAATATTCTTAAATATTATTTAGGTCATTTTATTATTTTTAGTATACATATAATCTATCTCTAGTAATTTATTAGTTATTAAATTACACTTTTTGCCTTTTCGGTAATTAACAATTATTATGCTTAAAATTTGAAAATTTTATAGTCTCCTTTTTTATTACTTATTTTCTTAAATTTAAGTTTACGGGGTCATTTTTACTAATATTCTTCTCAATAGTTTATAATTTGGGTTTGATCGGATCTTTTAATCGATCGCCCTAAACCTTGGGTTCTAAGTTCAATCCTACGGTTACTTGGCTTAACTTTAGGGCTTACAGTTACAGTGGCTATTATTGAGGTTATTGCCCAAGATTACTACTGTAAACACAAATTTCCACTATAAAGGGTGCTCAATTTAGGTTGTTAAGGCATGTGAAGACAACAACATAGGCATTTTGTAGGCTTTGCCTTAGCGCTCGCGTGTGATAGGCAAAGAGTCCTTTGGATGAGCGAAAGAGAACGATGGTAGGGTGTAGGCATAGGCATTTGAGAAGCACATGATAGGTGACAACTAAGCATGTAGTAGTGCACTCAAAGGGTGCTTAATCTAGACTTAGTGAACATATGATGATTATAAGTTAGGGTACTCATGAGGTATAATCAAAAGCGCTCCATAGTGGTGTCAAGGTGCTGTAGAACTAGTGTTGGCAGCATATGAGTATTCTTAAAGGGCTAATGATGGCTCCACTTTACTGGCGGTCGCATTTAGGTTATTATGGTTGTGTTAGTACCTCTTAAGATTGACTTGACACTTACAAGTTGACATGGCAATCGTTTGTAGCTTACAAGAAAAAAATTTACAAGAAAATAATTTAAATTTTGATTTTTTAATTTTAGTAGTTAAGGGCGAAAAAAAAAGTGAGGTACAAAAAGAAGTTACTATTATAGAGGATGTTAAGACATGAAGAGAGCAAGATAAAAGGAAAATGTATGATTTAATGGGTGATGTGCTTAATACTATTTTAGACATCTACATAAAAGCCTTCAAGCTTTTGAAGATCATTTGATGAGGATTGTTAGACCAAGGAAAAGGGATAATAGATGGAGAAAAGCTTCAATGGTACTAACATGCCGTGTTGATTAATCATAGTGTGCAAATAGCAATAAATATTGAAACGTAGAAGCTTTGTTGATACTTTCTTAAAAAGTACCTATCTTCATTATCATATGCTCAAATATCATTAATACTTGCACACCACTCTTCAATCCATGTGGTGTATTGGTACTATTGAATCTTTTTTTCTAATAGTTGGGATTTGAAGTGTAGTAGGTATTTGGGTTGCGGGCATCTTATCAATATCTAAATGAGTATACAATAAAGAGTATAGATGTTTTCCCTATATTTATTACTAGGGATGAGGTAGATGAGTGAATAACTTCATAGTGTGTTCAAAAATGAAATTCTACAAACTTATCTAAGATTAATAGAGTCACTAATGCCATAATTGTTGCAAGTCCAGTCATAAAGGAAATTACCAAAAGAAGTGATGTAGAAAACATAATAGAGGCTATTGTAAAGGGTCTTAAGATAGGTATTGATGTGGCACAAGTAGATGTGCTAGTGATGATATAGCCACTATTAGAAATCTTGATTTCCATCCCACACTTTTTTATGTGCCCTCTTAATTACTAGCTCTTGGTTCAAATGGACATTACAAGTATTTACTTCTTCATGTTCTGCCATTTTTATTGTTTTGTCATGATCAATTGATGGTTTGTTACGTATAGGTGGATATAGCAATTACATTATGTTTGTTAAACCATATAGGGTGTTTGTAGGAGTTAACTAAGGTGATGTTGATAGCTATCTATATAAGGACAGTATCTTACTTACACTTGTTGTTAATATAAGGAAGCTTATGGTATAAGGCAACTTGAGATTCTTTAGACATTTTAAGAAGTTAGAATTCTATGTGCAGTTGGCATTCTATAGCTAAGCAAGTGAATATTATTATTGTAGCTTATGAAAAGGTCTTGACTTATTCTAGAGTAGTTGTGGTTTATCATCACTTGTTTAGTAGTTACAAGTGATGAATATTCAAATAATTCATATGAATTTGATAGATAAAGTCCATGATGAATGAAATGGTTCTAAATTGAGTTTGCTGAGCATGTTATTGAAGTTGTGGAAAGTATAGCAAAAAAATGTTGTGATAAGTTATGTAAGATTAGGCATTATAGGGGTTATTAGGAAAGTTGATATTTTTAGAGTTGACAACATGATGTTATACTAGTTGCAAGTTTAAGGGGGTTTTGCAAATCATGTGCTAACGTGTATAGTGATGGTAGCAATACTTAGGCTTAGGATGTTCAGGAGTTTTTATTTAATTCTTTTTAATTTTCTCTTCTTCATGTTAGTCTTTAATCCCAGATGATGCTTTATTCAAATTCAAGACCTAACCTCCTTGAGCCTAAAGGTAATGATAAGGATCATTTTTCTGAAAATGTTCCCACAAGGCTACTTGCTATTTAGAAGCTAAGGAAGATCAATTTAGCTAGCTTTGGATGAAAATTATGTAAGCTTGTCAATTTACATGATTATTTGTCACCTTTACATGGAGGAACATATTATTATGAGCTTTACATGAGAAGACCAACTTTGCATAAGGAATATTAAATAGACATGATACTACTTGTTTATGTGTTAAGACATTTGAAATTTGTTTCATCATAAGACATTATTTTAGCTTTTTTTTACTATTTAGTAATTAGGTAAGGTTTATTCCACATTTAGTCAATTGTTACTTATGTCTTTATTATTACTATTTCCAATTATTATTACCTATCATGCTTGTAAGTTTATTAAAGGTTCCTACATAAACAATGTTATTACTTTTAAACAATTAGTAAATTATTGAATTAAATCAAACAACTTGCTTGAGAACTTTTCCCTAAATCTTAGTCTTGTCGATTCTTCTTAAAATCACATCAACACAACCAATCTTAGGAACTAGCAATCATGCTATAATATCTATTATTCAGTTCTAAACCCTTTAATCCATCCAATTAAGTTGTCATATCAATTGAACATTTCAAAGGAACATTTTGAAATAACCTAAATTTTATAAAATTATTGCAATTAAACACTACTTTCTAAGTAAAAGACATTTGGGTATTTTTCTCACTTCTAAATTTTGAACCTATACATCCTTTCTTTTCTTATTCTAAAAGAATCTAACTTCCTTTATCCTAAAAGTAATAACTCTCTTTTCCTCTCCTTTCCCTCCACACATTCTTACTTGTAGGATCATTAAAGCAAGCCCATCTCTTAGGAATTCCTTTCTCTAAATCTTTATTCTAATCATTTAACTTCATATTCCATTGATTATCTCAACAATTTCAAATTCCATTATCCTTAAGTTTCCCTTACCACAATAGTGTTAACAATCATTGGAGAATTTAGGTAAATTAATTTATTCAGTATGACTCATGAACATAGAACATGATGCTTCTAACCTTTGAATCATCTTGATTTAGTGCAGTGGTCATAGTGTGGTTGGAAAACACAATCATGCACCATAAAGATGATGATAAAAAAAAATAAGTAATTTTCAATTACTTGTTACTCATTCTTCTCATATTTAAGGAATAATAAGAGGAAAAAGGGAGTAAATAAGAGAAATGAAGTTTATTTAGGAAAAACATTTAAAGAAGAGTTCGGGGAAGTACTTTATTAATCAAAAGATGTGTAATGTCATGATATAGAAGAGTATAAAACTCATTTGATGAGAGAGTATGTAGTTTGGTTTTGATTCTGTAACTAAAACGAAAATGCTGCTATTTTTACAAAAGGGTCCAAACCTTTTTAAATGGGTTTACAGCATTTTTTTATAGCAAAATTCTAATCAACCTTATTTTATCATAAGGTCTAGACTAGATTAACTCTATTATCACCTTCAATGTAGCTTTACTAATCTAGTAACCCATAAACTAATTAATCAAAGATATATTCTCAAAAGGAAATAAGCTAAGAAGAGTCGGTTAACTAGGATTGCTTTAGGAATTAATTGAAATAGGTAGTAAATAACAAAGTAAATCAAATTTAATCCACTTCATGTATTTGATGAAATTTATCCAAACACTTATCTCAAGACTTAAGGTTTAAGAAACTCAAATTAAGTATTGATGATCCATATTCAGGTATGCAGTTTACATGTTTGAACGCTTGTTCTTATTAGGTTAGATAATTCAAAGAACTTAATTAAAGAAAGAAATTATTTACACTTGTTCCTGTACTTGATTGAAGCAAAAAAATCTTGGTCTTCTAGTGATTCGTTAAGAACCCACTAATTAGTACGTTATGGTCTCACAACTAGAGTAACTTATAAGAGAATGCATTATAATAGAAGCCAATAAGATCGATAAGAAGCTAATCAAAGTCAATACCGAGTTTATAGCTAGGGTACTTGAAGGAAGTTGTATTCAAGTCATCTAGATGTTATAAGATGTTTATATGGATGGTTATAATTGACTTTTATTCTAGTGGCTGGTCTAGAGTGAGCTTGGGACAATGTGACTCTTTGATTTTTGGGGTAATCAAAATATAAACTCCTTGCATACATATTGTAGATGTATTCGTGTTTAAGATCATAAGTTATCCTAAATCTTAAAATGCCAAGATTGTATTGTACTAAGCTACTAAAATTAAAGATAATAACTGGTTGTTGTACTACATTTATAATATGCTTATGTATGTATTTGATGTGTTGCATCCACATGTGTATGTTGTAACTATGTACTAAGTTTTCTTTTATTCTTTTATCTATTTTTAGATGTTTATGATGAGTATGACTATAATTTCTATGTTAATGTATATGTTAACGTGTACTATAACCATAGGGAAGACATTAGTTACAACTTTTTATTGTGGAGATAAGTGATCTATTAGTTCTAGAGTCTATAGTAGAGGATTATGGACCTCATAGTTGTTCTAGTTGATGTTGTTGGCATTAGGTATAGACCATGTGTTTACATATAGTTATGTTTATTCTCCTTTAGTGGTTATAAACTCAATGAGCCACTTATAGTTGGTTGTAGATGTTACAGTAGAATTGAGGGCCCTATTAAACTATTGTGGTCTTGTTTAACAAATCATTTACACTTATTGTGTAATTAGTAAGTTTTGAGCCTTTACGTGTTTATATTAATTATAGACACGTGGCAAGTTATCAGGTCTCGAGGTCTAAGGTGCTATATATTTGATTATCAAGATCAATTTGTCCATATCTAAATGTATTTTCTTGTTCATAAACAATAAACCCTTAAAGTACTAAAAACACACCTAATTTAGTTGGGCAAATTAGACGAGCCATCCCTAACTACTTTGAAAATTGTGCAGAGCTCCCAACTTTTTCAAAAGTCAACACTTTTCACCCTTGAAACAAGCTTAGGTCCCCTTATTTTCACTAAATAAGTTGTCATGCCTAAAATAAGCTTATTTAGACATTTACAAGATAATTTATTCATATATTTAATTAATAAAATTAATAAAAGCTAAAAAAATTAAAAAGCTTGTGTTAATTTAAATGCATGGGTAAATTTATTAAATTAACTCAAGAAATTGCTATGTAAGCATCTAAATAAGTTTATTTCACATATGGTAGCCTAATTAGTATAAAAATGGGCCCATGCCTATTTTAAGGGCAGTAAATGCCAACTTTTAGAAGAGCTGGGGGTCTACACTATTTTCAAAGTTTACAGAGGTGGTCCATGCAATTTAACCTTTAGTTTTATTAGAATTTTAAGACTTTCATGAGCTATCTCAGATGTAAAATTAACCTACATCAAGTTGTCTTGTAGTAGTGTCTCAACCTAAAATTTAGACTAATTTGACCAAGATTTTTACCTATCAATACACTTCTCCTTATAAGTTGTTTTGTCTAATGCCTCAAACTCAAATGGTATATCTAATCCATCATACATCCTTTTCACCAATTAGGGACACATAAGGTCAAAGTCTTACACTCTCCAATCTTCTAGTTCATATTGTGTAATTAACTTAGAAGAACAAATCCTAAGAGGCTAACAGATAACCATACTACCATATAAATAATCAAAACAACTATACATGACTCAAATTTTAAATGCATCAATCAAATGAAATCAACTTGTATCAGATAATAGGTCATTTAACCTTCATACTAGTTTCACCACTATATTTCTTATTTTGTTTCTCTCCTACATTTAATTTTAGTAGATGTACGGTTTCAACTAGTTGTCATGTATGAGCATGCAAGTCTCGTATTTTACATAACGCTAAGATAGTGATCTCCAAATGGCACTTAGTGGGATGACTAGGAAAGAATGTTAGGAAGAAGGAATAGGAAATCGTAATATCTCAAATATACAAGTAATAGATAAGAGAGCTTATGGAACCTTCAGACTTGACCTTTTAGCTCTTGAATGATTGAAATTAATGTTTACCTGATTCACTTATTTGATCTTTAAGAGCAAAGGTTATAATGGAACAAAATGAAATGGAATGAAGAGCAAAATGATAAATCCTTTCCAACGTTTGGAAATGTCTATGGAAAGGAAGGGAACAGAATGGAACAAAACGAAATTAAATTCATATATAGTAGTAATTATAAAAAAAATATACCATTGATTATAGAATGTCATAATTAAGTTAAAGGCTAATGAGTAATTTGATTAATAATAATAAATAAGGAAGAAATGGAATCATGATTCCGTCCTCTTAAAAGCAAAATCAAATTCTCCTTAAAGCCCTAATCATCGATTCTATTAGATCGCGATTCTAGCTTCTAAATGCATTTCTAAACTAGGTAACGAAATTCTAAATCATCGAGATACCTTTTAGTATAGTAGCTCGAAGTATATTGGAACTCCGAAGTTAAGCTTGCTCGGCTTGAGTCAATACTAGGATGGGTAACCTCCTAGGAAGTTTATATACTAGGGGACAAAATCGTATGATGTTCTATGCCAAAGTGGATAATATTTCAGTGGGAGGAATTTCAACCTAGTCATTACAAGTGGTATCAAAGTACTCTACTAGTCAAAAGAGCAATTCCCTACTTGGTGGTGGGCTTGGACCTATGTAATGAGACTAACAAAGATGTCAGTTTTATAAGGAGAGTGGATTGTAATCCCTCTTATATGCTAAGTTACAGAATTCTAAATCATTAAGGTATCTTTTAGTCTAGCAACTTGGAGCACATCAGAACTCAGAAGTTAAGCACAATCAAGCTGAGTCAATCCCAAGATGAGTGACCTCTTAGGAAGCTACTATACTAAGAGTTAAAATTGTGTGGCGTTCTATGCCAAAGCAAATAATACCTCGATGAAAGGAATTCTGGCTGAGTTGTTACAATTAAGGACCTAAATACAACGAAACCTAGAATTATGGTTCCATTCCAATCTATTCTCACATACTAAACATGACATAAGTGAAACAATGTTCCTATGTTATCTAGAATGTATAGAAGAGGACAATGGTGATATGGTGCTACCTAAACAGATGGACATCTCTAGAAAATTATTAGTAGTTTAAGCTTATGGACTAACCAACCAAAAGTCAAAGTTTTGATTTCTACAATTAATGATGAGATTATGTCTAAACATCCTTAGCAAATGTGCTTAAGGTTCCAATTGAGGCAT
Organism: Lumnitzera littorea; assembly: GCA_024138015.1. Classification (NCBI taxonomy): domain Eukaryota; kingdom Viridiplantae; phylum Streptophyta; class Magnoliopsida; order Myrtales; family Combretaceae; genus Lumnitzera; species Lumnitzera littorea. Next base: position 21,930,031 of record JAMXBB010000007.1, read on the forward strand.
CGCTAAGATAGCTCACTATATATCCTAGGTTCTAATTGAAAGGTCTAGATAACCATTGATTCTAATACATGTGAGATGATTATGGAAGAGGTTCATGGTAAGTATTATTACCTTTCCCATTAAGTTAATTTATAGTTTTATAGTGGATCAATTTAACATATTCAATGTTGTAGGATAGGTTTGATGCAAGTAAATAGGAGATGAGTAATAGGTAGAGGAGGGTCCTAAACATAATGGTTTCCAAATCATACAATGACATCCACTATAACTATTATTTGTGAAAAGAAGGGACCAGACAGGCCACTCGGAGTGCACCATTACCTAAATTTTAGCACCAAACTGATAATTAGACATGTTTATATCATTTCTTTGAGATTTAGACTATAACATAAGAATCTATTATGTCCCATATGTACAATCTATTGTGCTTAGCAAGATTTAACACAATTTCCACTTTTTAAATATGACTGCATGCTTTTAAATCGTAGAAGTAGTAGGTGGCGAACACTAAGAACAAGGTAAATTTGAAGTATAAACATAAAGGTAGATGTTTGTTCTTGTACCATAAGCTAAAAGAGCTCTACTTTTATTATTTTTCCCATTCAAAATGTAAATATTCACAAAGTCATACTAATTTAAATTCCTTTTTCAAGAATTGATAGACATATAAACTTAGTTATTTACAAATTGCTAAAGAAGAGGATGAATTGTGGGTAAAATGATTGATTCAATGGCAGAATAAGAGTATGTATAAAGATACTTGATTAAAGTTCGATTAAAATTTGTTCAACCTTTTTAACTTGGTTACTTTAACAATTTATCTATGCTATGTAAGAGAAGATTCATGCTATGTATGAGAAAATGCTAAAGAAGCAAGTGAAGAACTAAGTATAAGAGAGTAAGAGTAAGGCAAGTCTAGTGATCATCATGAAGGAGGTCTTAGAGCATAAGTCAAAGTACTATTAGGATTAGAAATTGAGAATTGTCGATCCCACCTTTCATAGACAACCATTCTATAAGAGGTTAGCTCTTCTTTATGAACTTCTATTATATCAAATGCTTGCCAACCTAAGACAAAAGTTTAAGGAGTTATAGCAACAAATGTTGTTTAGTTTGAGCATAGCATGTCATCCCATCCTTAGTCACCTTATCGTCATCCACTAAGAGATTCTCTTAGTGGATCATTGTTTCAATAGCCTCCTCTTTGTCTATACTACCATCCATAGGGATTGTACTACTACCTGTTACTACAATTCAGAATGTAGTCTTAAATGGTTACTATTATGACAAATGAAGGTAGAGATTAGGAGGCATCTTTGAGGCTTAGTTCTAATATTGCTTCTACACCATCCTAATATATTTTACGTATACTGTAATGATTTATTATGTTCACTTATAGTTAATATATGATTCTTTATTCGTTTATTCATGTTGTTGTTCGAATGTGCATATTTATACTTGCACCAGCTATTTTTTATAATATATTATTCTATTTCTTGCTTACTAATTATATTGATATTAGTTTCTACTTTAGACAAAATGTTAAATGTTTTGAGCAATGTTGCTCAATAATGTTGATACAAATAAATAAAATATTATACAAGTGATTATAATAAATAATAAATTACTATCAATTGTTTCTTTCCAAAAAAGGATAAATTTGAAAAATAAATAAATAAACATGCTAAGTGATGTTTGAATACATCATACATTTTACCGTGTGACACATGTCATGTGGCGAGCCAAGCGATGAGTTTACTTGCTACTTAGCTCTACATTAGCAAATTTAAATGTCAGTGCATGCATAATGCCAAGGCTCCACCAAGGGACACTTCGAGGCAAATTATGTCATTAGTGTAGTTAACAACGGTAAAAAAGAAAAATCTAGACAAGTAGAAAATTATTTTTTTGGTGAATTTAAACATTTCATTTTGCAAACATCACTAGGCCCCTAATATTTTAGTTACGTTTATTAAATGCCACAAAAAAAACCTATTATTCATAATGTTTAAGACCAAGTGGATGGAGTACACTAATGAAAAAAAAAAAAAAATTTTATCGATAAAGTAGGAAATATTATTAGATAGAAACAAAGGCCTAACCCATAGCAGAGCTAGGTAGCACAAAAGTATATCTCAAAGCTTTATTGTCTACATACATCATAGGAGCAATTGCAACACTTGAGGAATTAACAACAAGAGTCTTGCTCTTTTTATATAACCCAAAAGATAAAATATTGTGCTTAAGTAAAGAAAAACAAAAAATAGGCGGAGAGGGAAGCAAAATATTGTCTTGGTCTTCAAGTTGAATCCATTTAGTTAAAGCATCTACCATACTGTTCGACTCCCTTGGTACCACCTCAAGCTTCCATGCTTTGAGCTGAGATAGCTTTCCCCTAAAAGCATCAATAACATGATGAAAAACAAACTTTATGTTAGCATCATCATTCACTAAATAACTAGCAACTAAAGAATCAATTTGGATTTCAATTTGCATGAAACCACATTCAATGCTATAGAGCAATCCCCAAAAAAGTCCCTAAAGTATGTTATAAGTATATCAATGTTGCCAAGTTTTTTAGTAAAATCAAAGAGCCATCTACCATTTGAATCCTTGATAAACCCTCCAATTACCGTACTCCTTGACTTATGAAGTACTGATCCATCTGCATGTAAGTAAACCAATTCTATCTTGGTGGAGTCCAAATAATATTTTTCATGTCCAACTTGAATGTTTTCCTTATATGCTTTAGGTGTGCCAACATTTTATAAGCTAAGGATCTAATGGATTGTGTTAAATTCTCCAAAGTACCATTACAATGAAAAATGGAAGAATTTTTAAAATGCTAAAGTTTCCACAACATGATTGCAAAACAGGGGGCTTCAGAAGGAGTAGTTTGGCAATGTTGTTGCCCCTTAAAATGGCAATTCACTTTGACCTAATAAAAAAAAAAAAAAGAGCTTTAGATGAAGGATTCTCACAACTAGTGTTCTTCAAATGTTGCAATTGAGTTTATATATGAACAGAAGAGGAAAATATGAGTTAAAGATTTAACTCCCCCATATTTTAAACATGAGTTATAAATGTGAATACCTCTATGGCTTAAGTTTTCAATTGTTGCTAAAGCTTTATGGAAAAGTCTCTACAAAAATACTTTAACCATGGGTGGAAAACAAATAGTCCAAATCCAACTCTAGTTAAGACTTGATGAGACTGTAGGGAGGAAAGTAGCATGAATATCTTGGATGGTTGGTCTAATCCCACAATTATTTCTCATAATTCTTTTATCCTTCTTAGCCAAGTTTAAAATGAAAGAACCCAATATGCTATGAAATTAATTAGATATGGAAAAACCCATCTTATCTTCATTCCAGCTTAAGACTGAGGACTAACAATAAAAAACAGAAAGATCTTCACTATGTTGTGTCAAGTGTCCCTAGAAGACATTTCTCAAAATGCCCAATTGGCTCCAAGAATCTTGCCAAAAACTAATTTATGGAAAAGGACATATGAAAACTTTTTATAATTGTAATAGTGGAGTTTGCTATGTAAAGATCATGTTGGATGAAAATTTTTTATTACTAGATTTGTGGTGTGCATTGTGTAATAATCACAAAATATATAATAAGATAAAAGTGATGACTGAGCTAGATTTACTTTATGAGTATAATAAACATACGGGTCTAAAGTTTAAAATAAAGAACAAAATATTTTAATAATTCAAAATGGAGATGAAAATATTATTTTATCATCATTACCAAGTCATTATGTGATGCAAATGTAACACGTTAAAAGTGCTAAATTAGACGTCAATTTAACATAGGTAGAAGATGCATGCAAATATTGAACCTTAGCTTCAAAAATTCGAAAATTAGGTACTCATATTGCTACACCAGTGCCAAACTCTCTCTACTTTTCACCCTTCTCTCTCTACTTTTCACCCTTCTCTAAACTAAATAATTTTCTCTATTTATAAAAAAAAAAAAAAAAAAAAAACAAAAGATTAAAACTTTAACTGAAAATGGATAGCATATTTTCTCTTTCTTAGGTTTGCGGTGATGATTCTAGTGGCAACCTAGCAATAAAATAAATTCGTAAATAGATAAATAAAATAAATCTAAAAAGAGGAATGTGGTAAAATCCAATATAATCGTTTATTGTTGACCTTATGAGACCCTATGGTTAAGTATCTCACATCAATTATAGAAGATTGTGGTACTAGTTTATAAGGCTATAATTATGAATACCTTATCAACACAAATTTGAAACTTTTGAGCCAAATGGTTAAAATGGATCCATCAGTATTTGTTGGCTTCGTTACTCATAGGTTTTAACCTAGAGCGTTACAAATGGTATCAAACAAATCCCTTACTAATAAGTAGATAATTCGGGTCTGGCTCCAATTTCTTATAGCGAGCCCATAAGGCACTTCTCTTCACCAATTTCTTTTAACAAGCCCATAGAGCACTTCACTTCTCTTCCCTTCATTAATTTCTTTTAGTGAGCCTATAGGACGCTTCTCTTCATTGATTTCTTTTAAGGAGCCTATAGGGCGCTTCCCTTTACCAATTTCTCTTAGCGAACCCATAATGCAATTCCCTACTCATTAATCTTACTTCAACATTTTAGTGAGCCTATAGAGCGCTTCTCTTTACCAATTTCTTTTAGCTAGCCTATAAGGCACTTCCCTTTACCGATTTCTTTTATTGAGTCTATGGGGCACTTTTCTTCATCAATTTCTTTTAGCGAGCCTATAGGGTACTTCTCTTCTCTAGTTTCTTTAGGCAAGCCCATAAGACGCTCTTCTTCACCAATTTCTTTTAGCCAACCTCACCAATTTCTTTTACTAAGCCTATAGGGTGCTTTCCCTTACCAATTTCTTTCAAGCGAGCCCATAGGACGTTTCCTTTCATCATCAAGTCCTTTTAGCAAACCCCGTAATATGCTTCTTCTAAGACAATTAAGGTTTGCTAGTCCTCTAGAGACGCTCCAACCTAAGTTAGTGAGCTTAAAAGGGTATGACCAAGTTTTTCCAAATCAATTCCAATTTGGGGTTACTAGTCTCGTAAAAAAACTCTCACATAGGTTAATGAGCTTATAAAAGCATGACTAGGTTTTTTGAAATCGATTCCAATTTAAAGTTGCTAGTCCCTTAAAAATGCTCTTGCCTAAGTTAGTGAGCTCAAAAGAGCACGACCAGGTTTTTCAAATCAATTCCCATTTAAGGTTACTGGTCTCTTAGAGATGTTATTGTTTAGGTTAGTGAGCTCAATAGAGCACAACTAGGTTTTTCCAAATTAGTTCCAATCCAGGGTTGCTAGTCCCCAAGAATGTTCCCACATCGGTTAATGAACTCAAGAGAGCACGACTAAGTTTTCTCAAATCACATCCCATTTAGAGTTGATAGTCCCCTAAATATGCTCTCGCCTAGGTTAGTGATGTCATCCCCATGGGAGCTTCACATCCACTACTCAAACAACCTTGGTTGATCAATCGACATGTTATTCATGATGAATATAAGAACACCAATGCTTTTGTCAAAGATGGGAAAAAATTTTGCTACAACCCATGACACCTACCAACTAACCCAAACTAGTAAGAAAAAAGGTTTTAGTGATGAGTTGAAGAGAGTTTCAAGCTTCAAGCTACTGAATAGGCCGATAAGCCTATGTTTCTACTGATTAGAAGACTATTGGAAATGAGAAACCTAGAAGATATTCTTGATGAGATCTAAAGATTAATTGATGCATTTTCCAACCCGTTCCCTAAAGAGTTACCGAAGAGATTATGCCCAGTTTGAGGCATAGAACATTATATTAATCTATAGCCATGCATAGCCTTGCTAAATCAACCTACCTATGTAATGAATCCTGAGCAAGCTGTTGAGCTAAAACGGTAAGTAGATGAGCTTATAAAGAGAGGGTATGTAAGAGAGAGCAAGAGTCCTTGTATTATACCAACTCTGCTCGTCCTAAAGAAGGATGGTTCATAATACATGTGCATTAATAACTAGGCAATCAATCGTAACACTGTTAAGTATAAATATCTAATATCAAGGCTTAATGACATGCTAAATGAGCTTCATGACACCAAAATATTTTCAAAGATTAATTTGCCAAGTGGCTGCCACCAAATCCACATAAGGCCTAGTGATGAATGGAAAAATGCTTTTAAGATGTGGTATGGTCTCTATAAATGGTTGGTTATGCCATTTGAACTTATAAATGCGTCGAGCACATTTATGCGGCTTATGAATCATGTGATATGTCTGCTGATCAACAGATGTGTGGTTGCATACTTTGACAACATATTAGTGAACAATGCCGACCTGAACAACTATGTCCAACATCTCCAAGCTATTATTGACATTTTACGAACTAAGAAGTTATATGGGAACCTGAAAAAGTATATGTTCTATCAAAGTGAAGTAGTTTTTCTTGGGTATATAGTATTTGGAGAAGGAATCTAAGTAGATGAAAAAAAGATCCCAGCTATCTTATAGTGGTCAACACTAAAGAATGCCACTGAAGTATGAAGTTTTCATGGCCTTACTTCTTTCTATAAAAGATTCCTTAAAAACTTCAATACAATTGCAACCCCCTTGACCGAGCTAACAAAGAAAAGTGAAAGATTCTGATAGAATGACTAAGCTGAACACAGCTTCAAGGAAATCAAGGAGAATCTCACTATTACCCTTATCCTATCCCTACCAGATTTTGACAAATCATTTGAATTTGAATACGACGCATCAAACATTGAAATTGTGTCATCCTAATCTAAGAATGACAACCGGTTGCCTACTATAGTGAAATTTAGTAGTACTACATTGAACTATTCCGTATATGAGAAAGAGATGTATTATCTTTTCCTAACTCTTATTGTCTAACAATGCTATTTATTACCACGAGAGTTGGTAATTTATACTAACCATGAGTCATTAAAACATCTTAGAAATCAAAACAAACTTTCGAAAAAGCAAGCTAAGTAGCTAGAATTTATGAAAGGTTTTTCCTATGTGATCTAACACAAGAAGGGTAGTGCCAATGTAGTCGCTAATGCGCTGTTACATCAACAAACCTTGTTGACCACCCTACAGACAAAATTATTGGGATTTTCACTCATCACTGAGTAATATACTTGTGACACCCATTTTGGCCCCATTCTTGAGCAATATAGAGAAGGAGTTACTGTTGAAGGATATTATATTAAGGATGGCTATCTGTTTAGAGAAAGAAGGCTATGTATACCAAACTATTCCACACCTGAGCTATTGATGAGAGAAGCTCATAGTAATGAATTATCTAGTCATTTTAGGGAGACCAAAACAACCTACCTATCAAAAGAGAACTTTTACTAGCTTGGTCTGGCCAAGGATGTCTATAAGGTAGTTAGTAATTGTAAAGTGAGCAAGAGGACCAAGGGAAAAACAGAACTACATAAAGAGTACATGCCCTCACCTACGTTAACCTTAACCTGGACTTTGTCCTAAGTTTAGCCCAAACATCTAAAGGAAAAGATTCCATCATTATAATCGTAGACCACATCACCAAAACGACACGCTTCATTCCATGCCATCGAACTAACAATGTTTTATATATTATTAATTTGTTTGTATAGGAAGTTGTCTGACTACATGGAGTACTAAAGACTATTATTTTAGATCACGACACAAAATTCTTAAGTTATTTTTAGAAGACTCTATGGAGAAATCTTGGAACTAAACTTGTGTTCAACTCTAGTAGCCACCTGTAAACTGATGGGCAGACTGAAGTAATGAACAAAATGCTGGGAAATCTACTTCGAGGTGTCGTAAGAAAGAACTTAAAAGATTGGGATTTTCATGTCTACCGGTTATAGAGTTTACATACAACCGAACTATCCACAACACCACCAAGAAGACTATACTTGAGGTCATCTATGGCCTCAACCCTACTATCCCCCTAGATTTGATTAGTACCCCTATAGCTACTAAAGAGAGTTAATCTAGAGTCGAATGAGCCCAAGAATTACAAGAGCTACATCAATCTGTGGCAAGGAAGATCACCAAGTTCAACCAAAGACAATGAGAGATCTGTAGTTGTAGCCACCAAACTATTTCTTTCAAACTCCGACACGTAGTATGGATTTAGCTCAACCGAGTGCAATTCCCATACCTGAGATAGAGTAAGCTATCTCCATAAGCTGATGGTCCATTTAAAGTATTGAAGAAGATCAATCAAAATGCTTACCAAATTGAATTATACGAGAACTATGGTGCTTCCTCCACCTTCAATGTGTCCAACCTAATTCCTTACCAACTAAAAGAAGACCCAGCAGATGCTACTTTAGAGTAAAAGCCAAAACCCTCCTTGAATTTGAGGACAAATCTTTTTGACCCCTTGGTAGATGATAGGAGTCAACTCCTCGAGCTAATCACATGCAACCAAGCTAGAAGACTACAAGGATTCACATGAAAGATATTAGCTCGAACCCCCATTCAAGGTAAGGAGTCCTATTCCAATCTCCATCTTTTACACTACTGTCGACTCAAGTACTAAACTCTCATTAAAGCCAACACAGCCTCTAAGCTACCAAGTATTTATGTTGACCTGCCAAGCGTACATGATAACCTAACGAGCAACCATATCTATTGCCAAACTCATGCTATGATCTAGATAGCTCCCGAACCAACCAACATCAAACCTCTATTTGAGTCAAGCTACCTTGACACTCGACTTGTAGAGAATTAAAATGTTTTCCAATACCGGAGCTTTGACCCAAAGCTAGCTAGGTTGGCTTTGACTATTGAATATCTTCTTACTTCATCCAAGCAAGATCTTATGCCTACTAAGTGGCCTCAACATTTGTTACAACTTACCAACTACACTACAAGCTTCCAACCACCCCTTAACACTATCTACTTAATGAGCACTAAATTAACATACCATTCTACTTTTGAAATATTGAAATTAATCAATATACCATTCTACTTAGTCAAATTATTATTTCCACTTTAATCAAGAAGATTCATGTAAATGATGAAGTCTGCTAAGAAAAAATAAACAATAGCTTACCACCAAACATATCATAGGACGCAAGAAAATATGGTGGAACCTTAAGCAAAAACATGGTGTAAGGTAATATTAAGAATCTCAAAAACATGGCAAGTAATCGTCAAAACTCATGGACGTTTAAGAATTTTGATCTTCTAATGACAACAATAATGTTGAAATGTCAAGACAATCAAAGGATTTACCATAGTGATAGCTCAAAGCGCTCCAGTGTAGTTGGTCTTAATCCACATGATGGGATGCCATCAACAAGATACCATCAAAAGGGATAAATATATAGGCAATTTCAAGAGTTTTTGTCTTGTTAAACCAAGGAACAAAATGCATGATTTACTATGAAATTCATAAACACAACATCTCTTGTTAGTAGAAACAAACTTCAAATAACCAAAAGTTTAAAGAATCAATCAAAATTTGGCATCAATTTCACAACACTCATCACAATTTAGAAGTATTTTTTCAAAAATTCACATTAAAACAACCATATAATCAACATAAACAAGAAAAGCACAAAAAGCTTTGAAATTTTCAATATTGACTTACCTACTTCAACAATCAGCCTTATTTTTCAAATTCAAAATCAAACTCACGTCAAATTCTTTGAGATTCCCATAGAACCAAATTAGCAAACCAAAACCCAAAAAGGCCAATCAGCAGTTAAATCTTATATTGTACAAAGCATAAAGAATCAAAATTTACAAAAAAAAAAAATAACCTAGATATATAAATCTAAATTACCAACAACAAGGTTGACATGACACTAAGTATTAAATACCAAAATTAATGGATAAAATGGCTTACCTCTTATGGAAAATCAAATGCAAACCAATTTAGCTTTAGTATTCAACCAACCTGTTATTATTCTTAACCTTGCTTTGTTCTTCTATTGCCTTCAAATATAAAGTCATAATAATTACAAAAACTAAAAAAGATCACTCTTCATTCAAATGAGCGTAATTCCAGTACCAACAAACTTTTATTCCATAAAGTCCAAACGAAGAAGCAAATCGACCGACTACTCAAATAGAGAAAGCAAAGAAAACTTTCAGTAAACAAATAGTATTTGTACCGCTTAATGGTAGAAGATCAATGATTACATGCTTCCCTTTAAGCTTCATTTCTTGATCTTCTTCCACACTTGAACCTACATTAGTTACATCATTAGATAGATCATTTTACGGTGAACATGGAAAGTGAAAATGTTGATATTTTTCTCTAAAATCTTTGGCCCATATTGAAACCTTAATATCCCTATTTGAAAGAGAAAAAGAGAAAAAGACAACATACCTATTGAATTGCCTTTTGACATAAATGTTCTAAGTTTAGGGTTTTCCATTTAGTGGTTGTATGTATTTCATGAAGTGGTTTGTATGTAAGAAAATGGAAGGGAAGGTAAAAGAGAGAGAAAAGAAATCATACTAAGGAGAAGGTAAGGGAAAGAGAGAAGAAATTGCACGCTATATAGTTAATTTTGGTTAGAGAGATTAAGGGGAGAGAGAGAGAGATTAAGGAGGAGTAATAAATGAGTTAGTTTGACAAATTTATCTATATTTTAATATATTAATAGTTTTTTAAAGTTAATTTAATGTTAGTTTTTTTATTATATAATATTAGATTATAGGTATAAATAGTAATTTCATAGAATAAGACATCAAAGGCAATTATTTAAGCTCTTTCGAGCTTTAATAACATAGACATAAAACACAAATTTATTACATAAAACACCAAAATAACTATCACACTCAAAAAATAAGAAAAAAAAAAAAAGAGTGATTCATTACGTGCCAAATGCAGAATGAAGATGCAAGGTATATTCAGAATTTCAATTATTTGATCCAATTGTTTTTAGAATACGTTTGATCTTTAAACAATACAACATTCTTCCCCCCTCTGATAGTCAATACATGCAATTTTCAAATGGTAATTTTGCTAATAAAAGTAGTATGGTTATAAAAGTTAACTCATATAATTTTACAAATTTATGATTTTATGATATTTTTCTTAATTAAAATGAAACAAAATCATTTAGGTATTAGCTCATGGTAGGATCATATGTTTATGTGAAAATTCTACTAGTTAACAATTCTTCTAATTCTATATAATTTTACGAATTAATGATTCTTTCGATTCTACATCTTATCCTAATTAAGACTTAATAAACTATCAAAATCTAAAGAAAAAGACTAATGTTTACAATTAAAAAACAAGTATATCTAATTCTTAGGGAAATGACACAGTATTTACCTCTTTTAACTTGAATTGATAGAGATATTAACTTAATTGTTGAATATCTCTCATCTAGTTTTTTTTTTTTCACATTTATTAGGATTGGTTGGACTTTTTTTTAAGAGCAAGGAGTAAGAAAAAAGAAGAAAAAAGATGAAAGTGATATTATAAAGAGAGTTTATGCATAGATAGATTTGGAGAATCGTAAGTGTAAAACATAAGATAATTTGTAGATTCATAACATTAATGCTTTAAAGATAAAGTACAAATTGATACTTAAAAAATTTGAAACTAAAAACTACTAATATTAGTAATACTAATAATGATGCTAGCAATAACAATGATAATAATAATTATGATAGTGATGGAAGAGCTGGTGTCAAATTTAATGATAACGAGGTAGCTAACAATCAATGATTTGTTTTAGCTTTATATTCTATAAATATAATTCATTGTTTTAATGTAATTTATATTTATACTAATATTTATATTTTAGATTTTTAGCATAATAATCTATGCTTAATTATTTGTATTATTACTTATATGTAATAAAAATTGATGGTGAATTTCTCATTTTCTATCATGTATTTCAAGTTTTTTAGGACTATTATAACCATATTCACGATCTTTCAAAGCTAATTTATGCATGTTGTAAAATCTTATGCTCTAACTTTTGGATTCTATATTTTGATTCTATAGACCTTCCAGCAATTCTAAATGAAATTGCGAGTTTGACAATCTCGAAAGGTAGTACTTGTAATAAAGTTACCTAAGACTCTTAAGAGCATCTTTATCTTAGGTTACTAGCATAAGAACCTAAGTTAAAGAGCACCGTAAAGGTCCTTACAAGACAAAGGTACTTATTTTAGCACCGGTTCTTTATGAAGGACTAGTACCTGTTCTTTTTTTTCTTTTTGCTTATTTGGCATATTTTGTCAATCTTGGTCTTTGCTTTCTTTTTGAAGCAATTCTTGTCATTGCTTTATAGGGGTAACCTAGACATTAAAATATTTTGCTTTTATTCTTTTACAAATCTTGCTGGTGGAGCATTTTCAAGCATTTAAGAATACATAGGCTTGTTCAAAACTAGTCCTAACATGTTAACATAACACAAGACCATCCTGCAAAATATATGAGTTATAGAGACCACCAAGGAGTTTTCTGGCATGACTACTTTGATAATTAAGTTAGCATTGAAGGTAATTATTTTGACAAAGAGAGTATTTTATAGGATCTCAAAGCATACTTTAGTGTCTTTATCTTAATTGAGATGGTTGGAAGTGTTTTATAGAAGTAGCCCAAGCTTTCATCACTTCATAGTCCGCAGTTTAGGATGTCCAATTCTATGTTGTTTTAGGCCTTAGGGTTTATATGGTTCATTGACACAATCAAGGTATGATTGCCTTAGGCCTTAAGGCTATCCTTTTGCATGAAATGATTTGCAAGCCTCGTATACTTTAGGCTACGTTGATGTCCATAACAAAGTCTTATCCATTTGTCACATTAAATGCATTATGGATATGGTACAAACAAGCACATAGGCTTTCGCTCCTTTCATAGTCCTTAAGCTGTTAAGGAGTAGGTTGACACTTCGATGCTTGATAAAGGATGGCGGTCCCATACTTTTAGTGAGTTGGCCACGGAAGCCTAAGAAATTAGGTTGAGTTTGGAGGGTTTTGTCTAAAGTTAACCATCAACATAGGGTTTATTTGAATGAAAACCCTTTAATATTATTTGAGTGATGAATTACATGAGTTATTTAAGTGAAATCACTTCAAAACCATGTATGGGTACTACCTATACATTAATATATATTTAATTGATTCATGAATCTTATAGAGACATTTGTATGCTAAGAGAGATCTAATCTAAATATAACCTTAGAATTTGATGATTATTCTTTACCTCTTATTTAAAAGAAAAAATTATTAGTGAGTATCTAGGAACTCATTAAGATACCAATAAAGAAACTTCTAATATTTAAACATATCAAGTGTAATGATAGAAACTCTAAACTTTTAAGATATTGTTTACTTTAATTTGGTACACCTAATAGTTTTCTCATTAGCAACTAACACATCTACTCCCAAGGGCACTCGCTTAGAGTGTTCTTCTCTAAACATGTTTAAAACTGAAGTTCTAATGAATTGAAAGGCATTACACTAAAAGGTATCTCGATTTTTATGATTTCCATCACACTCTACATAAATGACATTATAGTCTACTATAAACATGGAACATCCTCGTTTCATCGCCTTATAACTGGACCTTATTTTTCCCCCTTCTTTATTGTGCACTTCACTTTATTCCTAATAGTTGTTACCGTTTCTCCCACAAAAGCAATGCTATCCTAGGAGCCTGTGAAGAGCTACACTTAGCGACACTCTTAACCCTCTTTAGACCACTTTTTTATCCCAAATCTAATCAAGACAAGCCAACCAACTTTCGTGTTTATTTGCCTTCAAAATGTATACTATTGGAAGGAGGACAATTCAAATATCATTTGTAATGACAAAACTTTACACATTAAGGGATTGTCTATTTTGATATGATACAAGTTATGGTTCTATCTTTGATGTAAGTGCTTCCTAAGGCGTTATACTTTTATCAAGAGTGTTCTCCTCTAAACACGCTTAAACTTGAAGTTCTAATGAACTCAAGATACAATTTTATCTAAAGAAATAAAGTTTCTTCATACTCTATTTGAGAGATATTACATAGAATATGTAGTCAGATTATAATGTATATTAGATTTCTCTTTTAGTTTTTAACAAGTGCTTAAAGATTCGATAACTAAGCCCTTATAAAATCATAGCTTTGTTTAAAGTATGAATATGTACATGAACAATTATAATAGGAAAGCCGATAGTTTTAGCCAAAAGATGGCATGAAAAGTAAGAAAATGATTATTACAAGTTTGTATATAGCCATGGTGATACACATGGTTGAACATTACATGGAATTACATAGTTTGATAGGAACTTTTGGCTAATTTATTCCTACACAAGAATTGTCTTCTCTAAGGATTCACTAAATGGCTTATCACGATTAGACTTATGTAAGAGGCAGTTCCAAACCGTAAACCGATTTGAAAGGTCGACGAACCGGCTTGGCCTAAAAGTGACTACGCTTGAACTACCTCGTAAACCACCTGGCCTTGAAGTCCCAAGCGGTTCAAATGGTAGGAATCACCTGAACCGCTAAGTCATAAACCAGTGAGCCGATCCACCATTGAATCAATGAGCCAGCGCAGTCAATTCACTCACTTTAAAATAAAAAAGAAAAAAAGAGAGAGAGAGAGAGAAGGGAGGTTATTAAGTCGGAAAAAATAATTAAATGATATTCATTAGGTCATGATATGTCAAAGCTATCTTTTTTGCAATGGTGAATGATAATTTTTTTAAAATAATATCATTAAACTAATTATAGATAATTAATCATAAGTTAATTACATGATAAGAATAGATAAAAAATTCAATTTAAATTGATTTAAATGAATTTAAATTCTTTTTTATATATAAAACTTGTCTAATATTAAGGACGTAAATATGAAGAAAAAGATAAAATTTAAGGGAAAAAATAAAAAAAAAATTAAAATCACATTAAGTTAAAAATTAATTTAAAAAATTAGAAATTATTAATGAATTAATACAATTTAAAAAAAAAAAAAAAAGACAAAGGAGATTACGTTTGGGAAGAAACCACATCAAGTTAAAAATTAATAAAAAATTTAAAAAATTATTATAATTAATAAAAAAAATTAAATATTAATAAAAAACCGAGCCAGCTGAACCACCTAAAACCATGACTAGCCGAACGGATATTCATTCAGCCTGTGAACAAGTAATTTCGGGCTAGGTCCGGGCCAGTTTGGCCCGGTAAGCAGCACTACTTACGATGGTGGATCATGATCCACTTTAGACAAATCTTTAACTGGGACAGTTTGCAGTCCAATCAGCAATAATATGTTTTGTCTTTGTTAAATTATGATCTTTGAGATTCAAGAACATCGTCTATAACTATCAGAAGGCAGGAGTTAGTTGTATCTAATAAATGACAATCCCGCTGTATCTACATGTGTTATGGCTAGAACCCTGTCTTGATTCGTAGTGGTGATGAAAAAAAAAAAAAGAAAGAAAGAAAGAAAATCATTATATGTTTCGATTTGCGGAATCGGAGTTTAGTTATCAGCTAGATTTATTTTGAAAATTAAAAAATCTCGTTCCAACATCCTATATAAGATTTATGCTAAAGTCAAACGCCAATTGGAGAATAATATATGGTCCCCCTTTGTACATTAAATTTTCGGACGTTGAAAGAGTACTTTAGGTAGGAGATATACGCCTGATGCCATTTACTCCGTCAATGCTGTGATTGGAGGATTTTATATGATGTTAGGATTCATTTGTTCAACGCAATATTGTTTTTCAGATTAAGTTTTTTTTTAAAGAAACAAATAAAAATAAAATGTATTGATTGAATGAGAATATATTAATATCGAGAAAGGTTTTCCTTTAAAAAAAGAAAGAGAAATCACTTTTTCAATGTCTTTTAGGGTAAATTAATTCAATTACCCTGAAAACTTCTGAACTTACGCTGATGCTTCATTTTTAAACTTGTATATCTACATTCCCTACTATTGCATATCTATGCTCCTGATAGTTTCTGTAAAGGTAAGCCAAGTAATCTATGCCAAAGGAATATAAGTGTAAAATTTAAAAACTTGTAAGATGCATATAATTTCGAAATTTTGATAAGGTGGTTGATATAATTTGTCCTATCTTTTATTATCTTGATTGAACTTTAATCTAAAGGACTACGATCATTTCTATTATAAGTCTAACCTCAAATAGCATCACCAATTCACCCTCCAATACGACCTTTTCATTTATTTTATTCTTTTTCTTTTTTCTTTTTTTCTTTTTTTTTTTTGCCAGCTGAACATTCTAAGAGACAAGAATTCATCTACTTGAGAATAGTGTTCATAACATATGGGTAAAAAGAGCTTTGCGAAATAACCTTTCATCTAAAACATTTAATATTATAATTACATGATTTTTCAACATATAACCTTAATAAAAATATAATTTAGCTAAAAGGATATTGAAAAGTACGCAAATACACTCATGATCTATTTAATTGGATGCATGTAAACCTCTTAAATACTTAATGAGTGAATTCACATCTACGTAACTTTTAAAAATATACACAAAAACCCAAAGTGTAACTAAAGCCTAGAAAGTGTCATTATTTATAATCTTTTTTTCAATGGTTCAGATATCTACTAACCATTCAGGGATACTTTTACTAGTTTCAAAAGTTATGACAAGATCGGGGACAATAGAATTATACAATCGAAATGTTAGATTATCTTATTTAAGCTCACATTAGAATTTCCAGAAAGAAAATATCTACTTGTTATTGTAATTGTAGCACGCCTTACACATAAATAACGATTTTATTAATGAAGTCACTTATAACACTTTCTGATAATTAATATCAAGTGAATTTTTTTATTGGAATTTTTTATAATTAATAGGACAACCTTAATTTTTTTTAGAAGTGGTTAAGTGTGCTTAGTGCACTTATAGGAGACTACATAATTTTGCTATTGATCTTTCATTATGGCATACTATTAATTGAAATTTAAATGCTAACCTACAAAACAAAAAAAAAAATTAAGATTTATAGAAAAATAATCTTGTGTTAATTTTGTCACCTACAAAGATATATCACAAAATATACTTAAGTATTAAGTTCCAAATACAACTAAAAAAGAAACACGATACAAGTATTGTACAACTTTTTTCTATGATGGTTTTGCAAGATTGTTTTATCAACAATACATAAAGTATCATTTTCAATATAAGTAATCTGTGCAATCAAACATTCAACAATCCACATTCACCTTCATAATATTAATTGTAAAAAAAAAAAACCTTAGCACATTAAGTCATTTGATTGCCATTAGTCAATGCTTTATGCCAAATGACCGAAAGTAATTATTATTTTTTTGTGTACTACTAGTAAATAATTAGCACATGAAGAGAGTTTATTTAGTTAACTATAATTTTTAACAAAATGAAATTTAATGATGCCGGTTATTGTGAATATAAAAGAAAACAAAAGAAAAAGAGAATATCATATATGCAACTTAGAAACTCATCCTATGTCAATTTGACCCTATGACCACAAGTTTGCTAGGTCCATACATTAGACAACTTTCTTAAGTGTATAATCATGCTAAAGTGTTGCTCTTTGAAATGTACAAATCAAACATATTCTCTTCATTCTTAGAAAAATTTCATAATTAACTTCTTCGTTCGTCCTAAGCTCCTTCCATCTAAGTCCGTCCCAGAAGGAAGTCACATGAAGCTTCAAATTTTTATCCAAGTTTAAGGGTTGTATTTTTAATATTATATATTTATGTAAACTCTCACATATATATTGTCTAGCTTCTACTCATTTATTTAATCCCAACATATTGCATAGAAGCATAACTCCAGCCACTTGTCTAAAGGACAAATTATACTATCCATCATTGTAAAATAATGTTCCTTATCAAATGATTTGTTGTGCTTGTTAGGGTATTAATTAGTCAATTTAGGTAATTAGTTTAAGTCCTTTAAAAGGTCAACTAAGTAGGTAGCTTAATATAATGCTACTTAGTTTCAATGTTTGTGAATACATTTAAAAAAAATGTGAAACAATCTAGTGCTTAGTTGTGAAACTCGTATGCTTGTATAATGGGTTAATTCAAAAAGGCCTAAACTCATAAGATTCGTTCAAGCCTAAAGCAGATAATTTAGAATGTTCTAGAAGGTTTACAAGGTTCCAAAGTAGGTGGTAGATAGGGTAGGTAGATGCATTTAATACAAAGCTAAGTAGGATTCAATTGTAACCGTTATATCAAATTGATCTTGATCATCCATCTTGATAGGCCTTTTGTATATATAGGAGAGATCCCCTCAATTATAATCATCTCATTATTTGAGTGAATACTATTTGCTTCAGAGTTTCTCTCTCTAAAATTTATGAGTGCATTATAGGCTGACTTAACCTTCCTTAGTATGGTCAGAAAAGCAAAGTACCGCACAGGTTTGAGTGAAAGAATCCGCTCGTGACAAGTGGTATCAAAGCTAGAAAAAGAGACTACGTATGGAGAAAATGTCATCTAGAGGAGACAACGACACTTCGATGATCGAGGAGTTAGCTGACCAGGATGACCACCGCATCACCAAGTAGAGGGTTAAGTCCTAGGACTTGCCGAACTCCCACCTTAATAGGATGGATAGAGCGAAGTTAAGTATTGCTAAAGCAAAAGAACAATTCGATGAGTCATAAGGCAGCCTTGAAGAGATAGAGGAAGAACCTCGAGGTGAGTTGCAAGGGGCATTGAATCAAGCAATCGAAGAGCTTAAGCAACATGATGAGACAATTGAAGGGAAGAATCAAGTACTTCAAGCTCGAGTCATGACTTTGGAAACAAAGGAGAAAGCTTATGAAGCTAAGATGGATGCTGCAATGGTGGCCATGTGCTAGGAGATTGAGGAACTTAAGAACCAACTAGCGACATATCGGGCGGTAATAGCAAATGGAGTAACCATCTAGCCTACTCATAAGGTCGATGTACCCGTGCCCAAGCTCAAGACTAAGCCCAAACCTTTTAATGGGACATAATTTGCTCAAGAGGTAAACAACTTCCTCTAGGAGATGGAACAATATTTCGATGCTATAGGAATCTTGGATGACCTCGAAAAGGTACATACTGCTGCTATGTATTTGAAGAATTCTGATGTGCAAGAAGGCCAAATACTAAGCCAAGCAAGGGAAAGCAATACCCTTACCTATTCCAACAAGGCTGTAGACTGAATTGAATATGGACTTTTCTCATACTGCCGCGAACTGCCCAAGGCAAAGATCTGTAATGGTCATCGTAGATAGGTTCAGCAAGATGGCACACTTCGTACCCTATACCAAAACTAACGACGCTTCAGCTATTGCTTCTCTTTTTTTACAAGAGATTGTGCGAATACATAGTGTATCGAGAAATGTAATCTTTGACAGAGACCCAAAGTTCTTGAACCATTTCTAGAGAATCCTGCGGCGTCGGCTGAGAACCAAATTACTCTTCAATATCTCATGTCACCTTTAAACTAATGACCAAACAAAGTAGTTAATCACACTTTGGGATCACTACTCTAAGCTACAATAGGCAAAAACTTGCCTAATTGGGACGTCTACTTACCAATAATCGAGTTTGCCTACAACCAAACAGTACACGACACTACTAAGCAGACTCCCTTCAAGGTGGTCTATAGATTCAATCCCAAGTTGCCCTTCGACCACGCCTCTATACCAGTACCCGTGCAAAAGGACCTTGACTCATTGGTCAGAGCATAATCCCTTTAGCACATCTATGACAAGGTTACTCGGCACATCGATCAAACTGTTAGAAGAATGTAAGAAAAGACTAAAGGTAGAACAGCTAAAGAATTTCAGCTAGGAAACTTAGTGTGGTTGCACCTAAGTAAGAAACAGTTCCCGAACAAGAGGAGGAACAAATTATCTACAAGAATGGAAAGACCTTTTAGAATTCTCTAGAAGATCAATGATAATGCCTACAGATTGGAATTGCTCAAGGACTATGGGGTTTCTAACTCTTTCAACATTGCCAACCTCAATACATATCACCTTGACAAAGAATTGAGCGAACACCAATCAGATTTGATCCCAAATCCAAAACAACCCAAAAGGAATGATGGGAATCAAGATATCAAACTTCTGACTTGCAGTCGACCCCAAGGACCAGAGGGACTGGCATAACAAATTCTTCTGTTCTAATCAACTCCTGCCGAAGCCGTGTACTTCATTACTGAGTCACCCTTCATGCTGAGCCATATGACTGCCCATCTTTCTATAGTATGCCGAATTGAAGATTACTTACTAACACTCGAGCCGACCAATTACTCAGCATCTTCCTTGCCGAAACACAAAGAAAGAGAGACTTCGGACTAACTAAGCCATTCCTGCACAAACAAGCCATTTGTCCATACTTTTTTGTCCATATCTTCTAATAACCTCACCAATGTAACATCGGTACATGTACAGAATCATCTGCAGAATCTATTATACCAATGATTGTTTTTCTTGTATATTCATTTTTACCTTTTTATATCTTGTACATTAATTCCTTAGAAAATACCCTTTTTGTCTCGCCCTTTTTAGACAAGTTGCTCTAACTTATAGGTATAAATACCCTTATACTCTTAACAGAGATCAGCAGATCGTTCTTAATACATTTGAATATTTTCTTCCTTGCGTAAATACTATTTGTTTACTTTTAGCATTGCATTTATCATTTTCCTTAAGCAAGGTTAGGTAGCGAGTAACCTCACCAGACCGATTTGTGCATCATATCGAATTATATCGTAAGTCTTCAAAAGTTCCATTGATGCGTCATATCCTCTGAAGCTGTTCATAGGTTTTACTTACTATTCCCTTCGTCATTTTTGCCCTTTTCGCACTTTCCCTATTAATCTTTTTCAAGCTTTCTGCAAGTTTGAACCCATCCAGTAACCAACTTTGTCTGTTCTTAATCACAGTTTGCAACAAGTAAGGTAAGTGGATACATTTAATGTAAAGGTAGATAGGATTCGATTGTAACCGTTAGATCAAATTGATCTTAGCCATTCATCTTAAGAAGTCTTTTGTATGTATAAAAGAGATATCCTTGATTGTAATCATTTAGTTATTTGAGTGAATACTATTTACCTTAGAGTTTCTCTCTCTACTTTCTCTCTCTAAACTTTGTGAGTGTGTTACAGACTGATTTAGTCTTTCTTAGTATGGTCAAGAATTCTAAATGCCACATGGGTTCGAGTGAGGGAATCCACTCGCTGATTGTTTTGCCACTCAAATTTAATTTTTCATCTAAAGCCATGCAATCTAGTAGCGTAAGATCAAAGCTAAAAAAAAAAGATGATAAGGGAAAGTGAAGAGTCGTGATAACAAAGTCTCTAGGTATATTTATTTAGACTCTGTTTGTGTTTTTTTTTTTTATATATATTATTAGTAGTTTTTTAGTGTATACTTAAATCTTGCGTTTAGGAAGAATAAGATATCAAAAATATAAAAATGTAATTTCATATATACCCTTTTTTCTAGAATTAAACATTATAAATCCCAATAAAGTTGAATTTATTTAATCTTTATTTGATTTTTATTTACAAAAATATCAATTAAAATAACAATCTTTAATGAGTAAAATTTTTTTTTTTTTTTCAAATCTTCTCTTAAAAGTACATAAATTCTCAATTCCCAATTTTAACACTCAAATTATCACCATTGTAAAGTAAAAGCAGACAAATACAGATAAGATAATTTTTCAAACACTAGACTTCAAATAAATACAAATAAAACATAATTTAGATATAGATTTGATACAGATAGACTATAAATAATCTAAACTGGACTTAAACCACTATGAGAGAAATTATTCTAAGTAAAATTCTAAAACATTGCCCAATCTTTCCTCTACTCGCTTAGAACATACATGGAAATGTAAACAAGCAGGTGGAGGAAAAAACGAAAGAAACATGCATAAATAAAACATTCCTATGTGCCTTTTTACTTGTTAAATATCTTTTGTCCAGGAGACAATATCTTCTTTGGGTCAAACTCATGTTTTCTTTCTACAAATGTATTCCACCTGGGACCAAAATGTTCGATCCACTCTTCTTGTGTCTTGTGGTGACCAAGATATTGCTTGACTTTGATGCCAATATTTTCACAATAACGTAACATCTCTTGATTTTGATCTACGTAGACTTGCCAATCGTCAAATCCGCTTGCATGCAAAAAACCTACTGCATAGAATATATCTTCTTCAGGTATGACCGCAGATGTCCTATGATTCCACCTGCATAAAATAATGAAGATATTTTAGATGCAAACACAAATAATATATATTATTCATGGAAAAAGTTTAAAAGAAGCATACATACATCCATACATACATATATATATATATAGTTGATTTGGGAGACCCAATTATCATTTTACTTTTCAAAATGAATTAACCGGGAAATTGTATAATTTTTTCCAATCTCCTTAACTTCCATGCAAATATATATATATTCTACGTCCCTCTCACTTCTTTCTCCCGTTCTCACTCATTTCTTCTAGAGAAGAAGATAAGTACAAAATCACCTATATATATATAATTTTAAGCCTGCAAGTAGAAGAATGTAACTATATATAGTTTCTTTTTCTTACATGCCAGTCAATACAACATGTACCGATTTATATATTCACCCCCTTCTAACTATAATATTTAATCTTCACTTGATATATTTCTCTTAGGGAACAATATGACTGGCTAGCTAGATAGTGATAATTGCAAAGACATCCCTTAAATAATTAGTCAAATGCAGATGATACCAAAAGCTCCAAAAGTGTAACTATATTTCTCTGTAACTTTTAAAAATACTTAATAACATATAAATTATTACTAAAACCCAAAAGTCATCACTAAAAGGATCATAAATAGTGGTAATTTTAGAGTTTTAACGACGATTTAAGATGTATATGTGTATTATTCAAAAATTACAGAAAGAGTTGAAATTAAATTTTAAAAGTTGAGAACGTCCATCCACGGCCGGCTAATATTCAGAGGTGAATTTGCAATTTACGTTGTTATAGGTGGAACAAGAACTATGCAGCTAATTAAGAAGTCCGTCATTTCAACGGGCCAACCAAGATAGTTCTACAATATTAACAAATAGTGACCAAGTGAATCGAGAGGAAACGGTATTAAACTCAAGTGATGGGATATATTATGAAATAAGAAAAATCTTGGGTGGGGAGAGGAAAGTATCATTTCGCATTATACTTGTTTCGATTCATTGGGTAAATGAGCACAGGTCCTGCACTAATGTTGCGTGTAAGCATGATGTTCCTGAAAGCACCCTCGTTGAAATCAATAATACCAGATTTTGGTATAAATAGGTTTAGCCAAGGATGTGGGACTTCCCAGAGTCCTTGTGATCGAAGCTGTAGCTCTCCAACTCTTACTCTGTTCAAAAAGTCTATGTAAGAAACGTCTCTCTGGTAGTTATATCCAGGAATAAACCTCAGCAATTTAAATAGACTTTCCAGTTCCTGAAAAATTAGATGGAAAAAAAATTATGAGTTCATTTTTTGCAACTAAGAAAAAAGAAAAATGGAGAAAATTTTCAATAGTCTTATTGCGTTCTATATTTATATCATGTTGAAAGTCAACCAACACATTCAGGGGAAAAAAGAAAAGAAGTCAACCAATATAAAAATGCCATATAAATATGAAAACTAATTTCTTAACTGATACATGGTGGGACGTTCAAAGAATCCTAGCTAATTGTGAGTGAAAACTTATTGTACTTACAAAACATTATATTAAACCTTACCTCTTCCACGCTATCTTGTGTGCTTTCATCATAGAACTTGGCAAGTTCAATGCCATATATGATGCCGTGTTTGGCTATGAGAGAAGATATGTTGGAATGAACTGCAGGAGGGAAAAAAGATCTCCAATCATCCGATTCTCCTAGTTTGTTCAGCAAAAGCATTCCTTCTAGATAATCAACAAGTGCATTCTTCTCGATCCCATTGACAGATATCAAATGTTCTTGGTCTTCAGTGAAGGTCGAAAAATTACTGTATAGTAATCTCACCCACTTTACCTATACACAAAGAAACACATGAGGAGGAAATATATATAGATATTATGATCAACCATACAATTAAATATGTGAAAGTTAAGAGACCGTAGCATGAACACTCATCTCACAAAAGGATCATCAAATTTGATTTTCCTCTTCTCAAAGTTATAATATGTATGGTTTTTAAAATATATATACATATATATATATGTATGTATACACAACATGTGAGAATATTTTTAATTTTTAGGAACATCATAGAAAATGAACCAAGTTAATGTCACAGTTTGTTAAAACTGTTATAATATAATAATATGAACACTAAATTTTTAATGAAATGAACTTAATTCGAATCTCATTCTCCTAAGTTGTAATGTATAATTGGAAAATAAATAAATAAATAAGTCGCAATCTTAAAAAATTTCATAGAACCTTTCTTGTTAAAGCATGAAAAACTCCTTATAAATTTGGTAGGAATAAAAGATTCGTAGGTTATGTCCTAAATACATTATACATAGTTCAGATCGATGTTTACCCTTTTTGGTGCTTGATTCAGGGCGATTCTAGCTCTTGTGATGATTCCAAACTGTCCAAGACCTCCTAGTACAGCATAATATAGATTTGAATTTTTCTTGGGAGAGCAAGTGACAAATTTACCGGTCCCTGAGTCAAGCAAACAAATGAAAACAAAAGGACATAGAGAATATACAAATCAATGCGTATTGACAAAATTCACAAGTAGAAGAGACCTATATAAACCAAAATAGAATGAGATAAATGCATCACGGTGTACCTTAATGGTCCAAACATCAATCTAAGTGATTTGAACGGTTTAGATCCGATCCTTACAAATAGCGGCATTATATTTATGAAAATTATAAAATCCCTCTATATTTTTGTTTTCCTTCCAATTCACGTGCTTCTTATTGTTTGGGAAATGTCAACGCGTGTATGAAACCATAATGCCATCTACACTAAATTGTTTTGTCTATTCCTTCTACTTGGAAGGTCTGATTGTCCAGGACATCTTTGTAGTTTTCAGAACCATAAGAAGAGCGTTTCTATGTAAATGTTTCCATTTGTCAAATAGATTTGTCAACCAGTGCCTTTCGGCATGCATAATTCAAAATGGTTTTATTTCATTTTATACACTAAATGAATTGTAAATTTCATAGAGTGTAAATATGGTTGCCAGGGTTAGATGAAATGTATACCCGTGCAACTAATTATAAAAATACAAAGCAATCTAAAACCTATAGATATTGCCGATAACATATAGATTTTAAGATACCGAATGATTATAACTTATACTTTAACTTCGAAAAATCAAGTTGTGAAAATTTGAAACCGAAATCTATGATATAGCACTTAATATTTGCCTTAGAATCTACTCGATAATATTGGATAATGGAAAGTTTCAAGATCAAACATGTACAAATGAGCACGTAACTTAAAATATGAAATAAAATATGCAAAATATTTTCTAAATTGGAATGGACACAATCTGTTGAAAACATAAAAATTTCCAGGTCAGCAAACGGAATAAAGCGCTTGTTTAATAAAGTGTGTTAATTGTCAAATCTTCCTAATCTTACAAACAAAGGTTAAGCATGCAATTTTTCATTAAATAACCTTCTTGGTCAAATCATCATCAATCATTCATAGAGTATTCACCAAAAAAACAATAATTTGGTCGAATCTAGGTGGATAAAAGATGCTTCTTCTCTTTTTATTTTATTCGTTGACTGGTTCATATGAGTCATGTTATATATCTATATATATATATATATATATATATGTATATATATATACATTAATGGCTTTTCATTCTTCTGGCATATCCCTTCAATAATTAATTCAACACTATGCTTAAGAAAAAAAAAAGTGAAAAACACTTTAATTATGTTTATAAAGAAGAGATTCATCTTATGACATGTTATGTAGTGAAAACAACATAAATATAAATATGTATATATATTTATATACATTGACCGAAAACAACATAAATATTGAAAACAGGGCTATGTAGAAGTTGAGCTATCTAATATCTAGTGGTGGTTAAGCTTGATAAATGAGTAAGCTTAGTATTAATAACTTCGGCCTGATGGGCAGATTAGGATTGGAATAGATAAGTAGAAAAGTTCTAATTATGGTCATTTCTACTTATCTATACATATAAATATCATTAAATCTTTTTTCCTAACTATAGCCTCCCAAACTAATCAAACCAAGCATATATTTATATACATAAGTATCTAATGATGTATCAAATATTACATGTGAATGATAATAAATCTTTTAAAACAATTTTAGGTGAAGGCTCTAATAAAATATTTAAGGTAGCAACTGCTGGTGAGAAACAGTTTTATGTTTTTCATACAACAATTGGAAAGATCGAAATCTAGTTGCTTAAATTTTAGTAACAAAAAAAGTTGATTGTTTCATACAATTTTTTGCCTTCAAATCAATTCCCTGTAATGTTTCATGTAATGATAGATGATGAGATTATCTAATTTGGCTAATTTTTTATAATGACAATAGTAATTGAAGACCGTAATCAAGGTTAAAATAATTTATAAAAAACAATACATATTTTTGTTAATTAAAAGAACAAAGGGCTCAATGAATTCAATTAGACCCTACGGAGGATGTCATGGGCAAGCTTTCGTTAGAAATTTTAGGCACAACAGTCAGATCATGTTAAGAAAACGACGGATCTGTGTAAGTGTAGGTCCAGACTCGTCCTTGATAATCTCTGCTAGAAGCTATGCTAGAGATTACTCTTGAGAGTCTTGCTCCCTCTAAAGTTTGGAAAAAATTTAATAAATATTACATGTAACGTATTATATAAATATATAAATATTAATAAAATATAAACATAAATTGTAATAAAAGAAATATTTATTAAATCAATTATTATGCATAATTTATATTATATATATATATATATATCTTGTTGATATTGATATACTATATATATATATATATATAATACGTGTGTTATATTAATCATTAAATCATTCTTCCAAAACTTTAGTTTGTGCAACAAGTCATCCTAAATCTACAGCTATCATAAATTAGTTATTATATGTAGACTAATGCCAAATACGTTGGCTACAAGCATGCTTCTCATTAAATTGTCTAGACCAGCTAGAACCAGTTTATTAGATTATTTCATCAGCATTAACTTATAATTCAGATAAATTTATTAACATCAAAGAAAAGTATCTTCCCAATTAAAAATGCAGTCGCGATCGTATGAAAGAGTCAAGATTGATTATGTTATTAAGATAAACCGAAAAAGGATTTTTCTTTTTAATACATGTCACAAATAAGAACATGAATGTGAGTAACATGACATATATAAGGTAAATAACTTTTAATTGGAGCGATAGTGTCGAAAGTGTGTACCGGTGATAACATCCATCTCATAAACATTGCTGATTTGAGGACCAAATCGAAACGTTTGCCCACCAATACCAGCATTAGAGAGAGTGCCACCCACTGTCAGATACAAATAATCAGTCCATGTAAACGGTGCAAGTCCATATTTAAGCGTAGCATTCAATACATCAACCCACAACATTTGACTTCCAACATCCGCATAATAATATCCAGATGAATCATCCCTATATACCCTAACCCCATTCCTCAGTGAGCTCATCTCCACCACCACTCCCCCTCGAGCCAAGGCTTGCCCGTGGACCGAGTGTGACCGGCCTCGGGCAGCTATGGTGAATGAAAGTGTAGGAGAAGGGCGGTTTTGGTAGGCGAATTTGACAAGGTTTAAGATGTCGACTGGGGAAGACGGGCGAAGAACTGCTAATGGATATTCTTTCACTATGTTACCATAGTCTGCCGAGGCTAACGTAAGGGACATAGGGTCTTTGTGAAGCCTTAGTGGTAATTGGTCATTATTGGACCTTCCTAGGGCTGGTGCAAGCAAGAAGCTTAAAATTAGACATAAAGTAACTATGAAATAACGAGGCCAGATGTTGCAATTCATTGCCAATTTTCGTGTATATTTGAGATAGAGAAGAGAAAGAGAAAGATACTGATTATATGTGTGAAAATAAGTAAGTCGCGTAGATACTGATAATCGAGGAAGCGGCTTGGATTTATATAGAGCGGCAAGGAAGACCTAGTCGCATGAACCTAAACTCAGGGAACTCTTTGTCCAAACGTTAATTTAATGAGTAGATTCTGTCTAGATTTTTTTCTTTTTCTTTTTCTTTTTCTTTTTTTTTTTGTCTCACATGGTTTGGTTTTCCACCAAATAATTTATTGAGTTAGACCAGATAAGCAAGTTTTTTCTTTTTTTCTTCTCCTTTTTCACCAAAATCAGATAGGCAAGTTTGCTATTGTGATTTACTGCAAGACAGGAAAATTTTTTATATACACCCATTATTCCAAATCACCGTCCACATTTCTTGACTTGATAACAAAAAGATATTGCATATATCTTTCAAGATATTTTAATATCTGTTAACTTGATAGCTTAAACATGTCTTGACTTATATAAACGTTTAAGAAAATAAAGAATATATAATTGTACAAATTTGTGCCCCTTTGTATTGTCTCTGTAATGCTTGCTAGGGCAATAATGTGTAGTATGTTGGTTGCTAGTAGTAGATGAAAAATTAAAATTAAGGAAAAAAAAAAAACCATATTAAACACATCTCGCTAAATTATCACAAGTGACTTTAGTACCTACTCTAACAATATTAGTACGGAGGTTGGTGCTACCATCCCATTGTCAATGGCTGTCACTTGTAAGCCCAAACGGCTATCTTCAAAGAGCAAATGCACTATTGAAGTCTGAATCATTAGTCGGATTACAACTATCCAACATGCGTACATATCACACAACAACAATTATGTACGTCAGATCCATTTAAATCCTTGACAACAATAAATATTATAATCAACACCTAAATCCCATATATGACGTAACTCAATACATAAATATACTCAAATATTAGGAATTTCAGGCTAAAGGTTGACTTGGTATAAATATATTTCCTAACTTTCAAAGCTTGTAGATTAACATTCTAAATTTTAATAAATCAACAACATATCAAGCATTTATTGACAAGTTTAAGAAGGTGTTTCCACACTAAGGTGAAATTCTAGTTTTTTATAACATTTAAAAAGTTAAGTGATCTGTCCACACCAAATTAAATTATAAGAGGATAATATACAATATTTGAAAGTTCATAAGATATATCGATACCAAGATCAAAGTTTAAGAAATTATTTGTATTTTTTCTTGAATTTTAAGTAACCAATCACTGATCCAACGACAATAAACCAAACCGAATAGAACCTTTCCTTTTTTTTTTTTTCAAAAGATTTATAAGATTGATTTTGTTCAAAACCTTAGGAAAAAATGAAATAAAACAATAAAAAACGGCTTGCTTTGATTTGAAGGGACGAGAACCGAACCATATACACCTCTATTATCCTTTTGCTTCCAATTTTTATATAGATTCAATTTAAGCAACATAAGCAACTTAGGGATTAGAAGTTACTGTTCATCTAGTACTTGCTACGTAAGTTTGTTAGTACGAAGAAGGGTATTAATTTATAGTTGAATGGAAAATGTGGAGATGGAATTTGGTTGAAAATAGTTATAGTAGAAAATAGTTTCTAAGGGAAAGTAGAATATAGTAAAGAGCGTTTGAAAAGGAGAAACTTAATATATTTCTTTTTATTTTTGCTTACATACAAATGAGTGAGAGCATGATTATTTATAGGCTTTCTCTTCCTCAATAGATGGTGGAGATCAAATTAATCCATAGTTATAAAACTTTCTCTAGATGCTCTCATCTATCATCTAGAACATCTATAGAAATATCTCAACTAACATATTCTAGACACCCTACCTAATATCTCTTTTAGAATGTGTATATTTTAATGGACTTAAGCTTAAACATAGGCTAAAGTGGATCAATTTTAACCCTTCTCTTTAATATACTTTGGCAAAACTCTAAGCATGTCACATAGCATTCTCAAATTTTGCTTGTGGGAGAGCCTTTATAAATATGTCAACAACCTGATCATCTATCTTGTAGTATCTGAGCTCAATGTCTCCATTATTTGTTGCATCTCATAGGAAGTGACACTTGATGTCGATATGTTTTATCCAATTGTGATGTATTAGATTTTTAGCAATTGCCATCACTGACTTATTATAACAATAGATTACTGTAAACTCTTTTTGCTTTCCTCCCATGTCTTCGAAAATCCTTATAAGCTAAATTTCTTGACTTGTTGTTGCTACAGCTGCAATATATTCTACCTCTACCATTGATTGTGCTACAATTTCTTGTTTCTTAAAACACCATGAGAATGTTCCAAAACCAAGTGAAAAAGTGCAGCCTAAACTACTCTTCATGTCATCAACCGATCCTCCCTAATCACTATCCATTTGACTAATCAATCTTGCTTCATTTGTGAATGCATAACAAATCCCATAATTTTTCATATCTTGTAAGTACCTGAGAATTCATTTAGCAACTCCATAATGTACTTAATGCAAGCTCTGCATAAATCTTGGTAGCAAACTTATGGCAAACATGATGTCTAGTCTTGTAGCTATTACAAATAGTAAGCTTCTAATATAGCTTCTGTAAATTGCACTCTCAGCTTTCTTAGATCCATATTCTTTCTTATACTTCTCAATGGGGACTAGTGGCCTTGCAATAATCTTGCAACCTTCCATCTTAAATTTCTTTAGAAGTGTCTCTGTATATTTCCTTTGAGATATAAATACTCATGTCCTTCTTAATTTATCTCAATCCCAAGAAAATAATGCATCAAGCCGAGATCACCCATCTCAAACATCTTCATCATATCTTCTTTGAAGTCTTGAACCCTTTTCACATTATTTCCAGTATATATGAGATCATCTACATAAAGGGAAACAACAAGTGTATTTACATCACCTTCATCCTTTATGCAAAGTGTTGGTTCACTCAAGTTCCTCCATAATCCTTGATCTAAGTAGAATCACTAAAGGGTTAATAGAATTGAAATGTAAAAACATAAATTTTTACAACTTATGTAAAATAGCTTTTAAAAACTATGGAAATACTTATAGTAATTATTCAAAACTTAAAATACATTATGAAAATAAAAAAAATTAAGTTCTTTTTTCATAAAAAATTCTCAATAATTTATAATTAAACATGTATAGAATAAGGACAAATAAAATTGAAACTAAACTTTTTCTATTATTTTTTTTTTTTTGGAAAAAATTAATGAACTAAAAGGAATTAAATATTTTAACTCATTTTAAATTACTGACTGTATAAACTAAATTATATAATTTTTCTTGTAATCTTTGTTATTATAGCTAAAACTTGAGTAAAGGCTATGAATATAAAATAAGAGACTAAAAAAGAGAAAAATAAAATAAAATAGGATAGGTAAAATGATGTAATGCCTTGATAGTTGATAACTTGCAAAAACTTAATTGTATTTTTTTATTTTTTAACCCATTCAATTTAGATATATAGAATCAGTAAACTCAATCAAAAAGTAAATTTCTTCTGAGTTTATATTTAAACTCAATTAAAAACCTAAATTTCTATATGAAAAAGAGTTTTTACACGAGTTAACTCGAAAGAGATCCTTAAAATCGTAAAATCACTTGGGTAAAATTGCGATTTTGATAACTATGGATAAAACGTCTATTCTATTGAAGTGATTATACCCTCATGGGTCCACAAACATCTGTATGAATAAGTTCCAAGGCTTTTTTAACCTTCCAAGAACTTCTTGAAGGAAATAGCCTTCTCCATTGCTTACCTTATGAACAAGCTTCACAGGTGCCATCGACTAGTTAAATTTGTAGGAGATTTGACAACATCCTTTTTCAATGTAGTATCATCATACCTTGAAAGTTAAAGTAACCTAGTCTATTATGCTAAGGTCAAGACTAATCTTCTTGAGTTTGCATGGCAATATTGCTAGGGTATTGCAACTATAAAGGAAAACATCTATGTTCCCTTATTTCTACTTTAGCAATGATGGGGGACTTATGTTGATTATCATAAATATTGCATGAATATCCTTCAAAGTGTAAGGTGTATCCCTTTTCCATCATTTGACCAACAATGAACAAATTTGTTCGTAGATTAGGAATATACATGACATTACTGACTCGTGTACTTTTTGATGTGTTGATGGTGATGGATCCTTTCCCTATAACCTTCAAGATATAACTATCATTGAGTTTAACATTAGTTTTGAAAGAACTATCAAGGCTTTGGAAGGCACTTTTGTTGTAGGTTATGTGGTTGTTGGGACCACTATCGATATATCATGTAGCATCTCCGGTCTTTGTAATTGAATTGCAAGTGTAGAAAAGCTGGTCATTGCTTGAGCTTTCTTCAATACAATTAGCTTGATGCTTTTCCTTTAATCTAAAATCCTTCTTCAAATGCTCAAATTTTTTGGAAGTCGACATTGTGGCCTAGCACAAAAGTAGCAATCTTTTTCAAGATGGTAAGGTTTCTTGCAAATATAGCATGGTGGATATCTTCCCCCTTTTTTATGGTGCATGTTTCCCCGTGCTTTCCTGAAATTCTCCTCCTTTGTTCTAAAGTATTTTCAATTTTGATTGAAAGGTATTTTCAAGAACATTTTCTTCTCACTTGCTTCATCTTTTTTCATAAGCCTCAAGTGATCCAACCAACTTTGTAACTGTTAGAGTGGTAAAATCTTTTGTTTCTTTAATAGTAGTGACTATTAGGTCGTAATTTTCAATAATGCTAATGAGTAATTTTTCTACAACCTTTTTTTTTTCTATGACTTCCTCTCCATAGGCATTTAGTTGATTTATGAGCTCACTTAGTCTTGCATAATATTCTTTGATGGTCTAAGAATCCTTCATTTTCACATTTTCAAAATCTCTTCTGAAACTTTTTGATAATACGTATCTTGGCACTCTATTCAAATTCTTGCTACAAAATGCTTCGTGCTTGCTTTGCAAATGTAGCAACACAAATTCTTGGAAATAGATGATTTGTTGCTATTATTTAGATATAGTATAGAGCCTCCAAATCTTTAGTGTCCATGTCTTTTAATTTTTCTTTTTCAATAAGGGTTAAAATGGAAATACGTTTCGGCATGACAACCCCATTTTTAACTATTTCCCATAATTTTTGGATTGAAAATAAGTTTTCATCTTAATCACCCAATAATCATAATTTTGGCCAAAAAAAATACAAACTAACTTTTTTTTTTTTTTAATGAGCCTTTTCATAGGCATAGTGTATGATTAAGAAAAACTAGAATAAGAAGGAAGGTTAAAAGTAAGTATGAGTGTGTTTAAAAATAAATTGATAGGATAACACCTAGTAGATGACCAAACGTAGCTCTAATGCCAATGTTAGTGTGCAAAAGGGTATTAGTATATAATTGAATAGAAAATGTAAAGATAAAATTTGTTTGAAAAATAGTTGTAGTAGAAAATAATTTCTAAGGAAAAATAGAATGTAGTAGAGAACGTTTGGAAAGGAGGAACTTAGTATATTTCTTTTTGTTTTGCTTAGTTACAAATGAGGGAGAGCATTCCTATTTATAAACTTTCTCCTCCCTAATAGATGGTGGAGATCAAATTAATCCAACAAAAATAAAACTTTGTTTAGAAGCTCTCATCTAGCATCTAGAACGTCCATTGAAACATCCATAGAAAAATTACACAAGTATGGATAGATGTTTCACTCCAAATTAAGTAAAGGATGAAAAGTTTCAATAGTGGAACTAGAATATGAATTTTATTGAAATTGTACAAATAAAAGATGTTCATTATATATTGTTGATGTAGTAAGTTAAGTGTTAAAGTAGGATGTTAATATTGTGTATGTCACATTATCATCATCTAATGTGGTTATAATTACAGTGTAATAGTATCATCTATTTGCATCATATTTAATAATGTTTATCTCCTTTTTGTACCAGTAAATTTTTCATCCTTTATATACGAATCTAAATACAAACATTCATATTGGTACAAAAAAATTTTATTTAACATGTCTTAATAGTTCTTATTATTGAAAGCATACTACTATTTTCATCATTTTTTTTTTTACTTAACATATTTGTATTTTGTTTTTTTTTACACTTTTCATAGCTAGGTTTTTATCCTTTTAGATAATATTAGTGACATATTAAAAACCATGTGGAAGGCATATGAGTAGACAAAGATGTAGAAACTCTTTCCTTTGTAAAACTATGCTATTGTCATCTTGATTACATAATATGAGTTCTCGTGTTTTCTTATATTGCTTGCCTATATTGTTATTTTTTAAATTTATATAAAGCCTAGTTAAATGAAAATTTTATTAGGCATAATGCAGTTTTGTGTTCTTATAGGCACCTTCTTTTGAGATGGTGTGGAACTGGAGTTACATAACTTTAAGAAAATAAATAAATAACAACAACAACAATAAAATAATAATAGCATAGTCATGCAAAATCAAAAAGTATGGAAAACTGGGTATTTTTTTTTATAATTCTTAATTTGTTTGATATTATAATGAATAATCAAAAGAACTATAAGCTTTCAAGTCTTTCCTCTTTTAAAGTCCATTTTTTCTCTGTACTTC
This sequence comes from Lumnitzera littorea, assembly GCA_024138015.1. NCBI lineage: Eukaryota > Viridiplantae > Streptophyta > Magnoliopsida > Myrtales > Combretaceae > Lumnitzera > Lumnitzera littorea. The sequence continues at coordinate 21,964,624 of JAMXBB010000007.1, forward strand.
TTGGGTTTGTTAGGTTTTCCCTATGTACACTTAAGTTGTGTCTTTTAGAGCTTAAGGTTCTCGTTAGTTTGTAGCAAAATGAAAACCTTCTCTAAGAGACCTAAGAATGTCACATTTGGCACTTTAGCCTCTAAGACTCTAACCTCAAAGTCCACCTCTTTAGCTAGTAAAAGTAAGAAGAAAATAAGTTTGGCCTCATCTAGATCGTCCTCTGGTAATTCCTCAAACTACAAGGAAGATGGGTTGGTTTTTGGTTTTCAAATGAAAAATCATCTAGTGCAAATCCAAAGACTAAAGGGAGAAGTGTTGTGCACGAGCAAAGGCCTTCTGATAAAGCTATAGAACCTTAAAAAAAGAGCTTTGAAGAAGTTCCCATCCTTAGTAATGGGAGTTCTTCTAAGGAAAAAAAGAGTCCATCTAACCTTACCCCTTCTAATGAAAGTCAATGCTCTACTAGTGAGTCTACCTTGCAAGCCATGGCAAAGGTTGCAAAAGATGTTGAGTGTGGCAACTTTCAAAATAAAAAAGCGGTTGTTACTAGGGAAAGCACCTCTTCTCACTAGAATGTAAAACGACAAACCACCAAACCTCCTTTTTCTCAAGTGGTTTCAAGTTTTCCTCCTTTTCAACCCCTTGTAGATGTCTCTTTGAACTATTATCCATATTCTCAAGTTGGCAACCTGATTTATATTGAACCTTCTCCTTTCTTTTTTCCTTATGGGGGAGAAAATTTTAAGGAACACTTTAATGGGTTATTTCTTTGGAAAAGGCTACTCCTTTCTCCCAGTTCAAAAGTATGCTAAATCCTTATAGAATAATGAAGGCCTTTTAAAATTCCTTATAAATGGATGTGGGTTTTTTTTTTTTCCTTTAAGTTTGCTGATGAATTCTCACTATCTTAAGTTATCGACCAACCTTAGTACTTCAAACCTCAACTCATCACTGTTGAACATCAAAAGTCAAAAGTAGATTATGAAAAAATTCTACCGAAGAAACTTCCTATTTAGGTGAGAATGTGGGGAGTTCCAATAGAGTTTTTACATAGGGATGGAATCAATTATGTAGCTAATGCCATCAGGAGGTCACTTCAAGTAGATTTAGTTACAACAATGAATGAAAGAGTTCGCTATATGCGAGCATCAATAGAGATTGAGGTAAACTCATAGCTATCTTTCCAAAATGCTATGAGGAGGGAAAATGGCTCTCTTGCCATAGTGGATGTTAAATACCAAAGTGTTCCGACATGTTGCAGTAGATGTAAAGTTTTCAAGCATCGCATGGATGATTGTGAAGTGGAAAATGGAAGAGGTGATATGTCATATGCTACTACTCCCATGGCTAAAGGTAAGGGTAATGATGTAGGGACAACAAGCAACATTCTTAACCTAGATTTGGAAACAGGTATAAAAGTAACTAAGGCTTGAATGTCAATGTACCCAATACTAGCACTCTAAGGGTTAAGGGGGTCATATTCAAGGAAGGTAACCAAGTTTATATTCAAAATCTAGCCATTCTTGGTAGAAGTAAAGATGTATTAGCACCCTTAATGGAAGGCAACTTTAATATCTCTTCTTTTGAGTAGCCTCTACAAGAGGGTTGTACCTCTCATGCTACTAATTAAGAAGATGGAAGCCAAATCAATATAGGTCAAATTGGCAAGTCTTTGTAGGAGAGCAATTCCGATCACTGCTCGGCATTCGTTGTGTAGAAACCCAAGAAACTTCTCTAAACAACCACCAAATGAAGGCCTTAAAGGTAGCACTTAGAACTCAATCAAAAATAAATCAAAAAAGAAAAAGAAAGATGGGGAATCAACCGGTTCCAATTCCAGCTATGCTTAGTCGTAATGTAGTACTATTATCTCCCCTTTTTTGTATATAAAATGTTAGCTATATAGAACATTAGGGGCCTTAATGACCCCAAAAAAGCTAAAGCTATCAATGAATCTTAAATAGAAAATAAAAGGGGTAATGCCATGATTTACACTTCAACTTTGCCACTTTTTACAATTATATACCTTAAGTTTTAAGTTATCTAATTATACATCCAATTGAAGATTTAATTATCACAATATACACCTCAATTAACTTTAATTCATACTATTAATCTAGTTAATAAGATCAGCTAATAGGATGGCCACCCCACGACCTTAAAAGGTTTATACAACCCCCATAGGCCCATAAGCAACTACCTACAGTTGCTAGTTAGTCTCCCAACCCATATTTTTAAAGTGAGTTATGCTTCACTATATGTAGAGGGGTGCCCAACGACTACCTATTGAAGGTTACATGACCCTCCTAAGGTTATGGGCAACCACCTTATAAGCTGATCATGTTAACTGGACTAAAGGTGTGAATTAGAGTTAATTAAGATGTATCATAACAACTAAATCTTCACTTGTACATACAATTAGACAAGTTTAAATTTTAGGTGTATAATTATAAAAAATAGCAAAGTTGTATTGTAAATCATGACATTAACTCAAAATAAAAACTCCATTTAGGTTTAATAAAAACAAAAATGAAGTCCTCAAATTCAGTAATGATATGGGTAAGTATTTTTCGATCTTAGCAAACAATTGTATCTAAGTGGAAGAATTCAGATCCTTAGAATCCAATTTTTTGGAATGTTCATATTATAGTTCAACTAAACAACTTATTCATTGCCAATGCCACCACATCCATGAAGATAAATTATTGTGGTTTCTGATGTTCATGGAGCTAACTCTGTTTTTGGAAGAAATTTTCTTTAGCGAAGTCTCCTCCAAGCTAAGAGCACGGTTAGTGATCCTTAGATGTCAGTAGGAGATTTCAATGAATGTCGTTATATATAGAAGAAAATGGGTGTAAATAAAGTAATATCTACAGGCATGGATCATTTCAATTATTTTTGTTTCGAAGTAAAGATTGATGATGCAAGAATGAGTGTTCCACTTCACACTTGGTTAAACAAATGCTCCTAGAATCCACTTATGAGAAGACTAGACCATGCTCTTATCAATCTTGATTGGCTTCAGACTTTTCCAGATTCCAAAGTTTTAGTAGCTCCCCCTAAAGTATCCGACCACAAACCACTCATTGTGAAGCTCAACTTAGTCTTTTCACCCAAGCACATACCCTTCAAATTTTTAAATTTTTAAGGTAAGGATCCTAGTTTTTTGCCCTTAGTTTAAAGGGTATGGAAGACTAAAGTAGTGGGAGCTCTATGTTCCAACTTGTCACAAAGCTCAAGCTAGTCAAGAAGAAATTAAGAAATTTAAATAAATAGTAGTTTTTTGACTTATCCAAGATAAAAAGAAGTCTTTGGAGGAGATTCAAATGGCCAACAAAACTAACTCATACTAGGCTTATTGGGGTCTTAAGAGAAATCTTTTCAAAGAATATTACTTATTGAGAGTTGCTAAAGAATCCTTTCTTAGTAAAAAAATCAAGGGATACCTAGCTTCAATTAGGTGATCGAATACCTCCTTTTTCTTTTACTCCTCGAAGCATAAGCAATTGAGGAATGGCATTCATTCTCTAACTATAGATGATGGAAGTAAAATCATAGGTAAGGACAAGATACAAGAAATTGCCATTTCATACTTCAAAACCCTCTAATGGGATTCTTGTCCATCTTCCTCTTCTTTAGATAGCCTTTAGGAACAGCTATCTAATAAGGTTAGCTAACAATTTGAGGGGGACCTTATCAAACCATTATATGACATGGAAATCAAGGAAACCTTATGGTCTCTTGCCAAAGACAAATCGCTTTGCCTTGATGGGTATAATGTAAAATTCTTTGGATTTACCTAGAGTATTATAGGTAAAGATGCTTGTCTTGCCATAAAAGACTTCTTCACCACAATGCAAATGTTGAAATCCATAAATTCTACTTATTTGGCACTTGTTCCAAAGGTAGAGATCCTAAATCTCTTTGTCAATAGAAACCCATGTCTTGTTGCAATACTTTATTAAGTATATTTCTAAGATTTTAGCTAATCGTTTGAAAGTTGTCATTTTCCATTTAGTGGGGCATAAACAGGTAGCTTTCATTAAGGATAAGAGAATTATGGATAATAATTTGGTTGCTCAGGAGCTAATGAGTAGCTATCATAGAAACTCACATGGTATAAAATGCATCATGAAGATAGATATCATGAAAGCATATGACCATGTAAATTGAAGTTTTTTTAAGAAATTATTGAATAATTTGAATTTTCCACCACAATTCTCATTTAGGATTATGGAATGTGTGTCTACTCCTAAATTCTCCATTAGTTTAAAAAGGGAATTAGGTCATTACTTTGCTAAGTCTTAGGGCCTCAAACAAGGCAATCCTTTTTCCCCTTACCTCGTTGTTTTAGTGATGGAAGTGCTCTCTTGCTTACTTACAAGATTGAACTCAAACCCAGCTTTCAAACATCACTAAACATGTAAGAAAGAGAAACTTACTCACATGTGCTTTACTGATGACCTTTTTCTTTTTTTCTAGAGCTATAAAGTCTCACATTTTCATTGAATTAAATGGTCTTATAGACAAAGGCACTTAAGTAAATGGGAGTTGTTAAGTGGGGGCAATATTAGGAAAGATAAAAAGACCCAAAACCCTATATATAAATATCTTATTAAAGCTTATTGGTCATTCCATTTTAATAGAGTACAAATCACTAGCAAAATTATGTCGTCAAATAAGAGCTACATAGAATAGAAAAGTAAGACAAGATTCACATTTATACAAAACGTTTGAGTTTCTAAACTAAATTATATTTTAGATTGTTCATGATAGTAAAAGTTAATGTTCACAAAGCTTTGGTATTGCTTATAGTCTCCAACACAGATCTCAAACATGGTACCTTCAAAACTTGTTATTGACTATGTTAAATTTTTTAGTGTGGTATTTTAGAAAATACACCCAAGTGCTTTCTATTGTTATGGGTAGATAGACTTTAGGATTGTAGTAAAAAAGAAGAAGAAGAAGAAGAAGAAGCAGAGAAGGATTGGCTTTGGATTTTGATTATGATTATGCATTTTAATTGAAGGGGTTTTAGATCGCAATGGAGTAGTATCATTTGCTATAACCCCTAGGATACAAGATAAGCGTATCTAGTCCTTATCAATTCGTGAGTAAAGTTGCTTCTTAATAACTATTGAAGGACACATCTAAGTATCTATTGTGATGGCTTTTGATAATTAGAGTTTAGAGATTTTACATATGGGGGGAGATTCTAGTCAAAGGATTGAAGTGGTGTTGGAAATACACATCGTATGAAAGGAAATTATTGTACACAGGATGTATAAGGATTAGCCATATATATACAAAGGTTGTACACACCATAAGGGGGCATGGTGAATACACAACCTATTATGAAAGTGGTATATACAGTGTCTGAATGGTGTACAGGGCATATATTGTAGCTTCATGACCACATCTTATTATTGTCTTTAGATTGATCAAATCCTTTTCCTTTTCTTTTCCTTCACTATTATTAAATTAATAAACTAACAAGTTTAATTATTTTAATAAATTAAAAGTTATTTAAGGACTTTTAAAGTGAACCCTAGTTTGTATCGTTAGGATTGAGGGAAAAAAAGATAGTTAAGAATAGGATAATAGAATTTTGTTACGAAAGTAGGTTACTAAAAATAAGTTATCTTTATTTCATACTTCAAGAAAGGGAATAGAAGTTGACTCAAGCATTGATTACGTTATTACTTAACCAAGTACAAGATATTCTCTTTTTTGTATATGGTTGATAAGCTAAATGATAAAATCGAATTAAATAATTATTTAATCTTAATTGTTTTATATTGCGTATACTTAGCTGGGTCTAAAGAACTGGGAGGACCAATGAGCTTAAGGTAACACCTCAATGATCCTTGCACGATGGTGTCTCGAGTAGAGTCCCACATGGAAATAATCTGGGTAGATTTAGGATGATTCATGATTTCTAGGGTATTGCGGAGGACTTAACACCAATACTATATGATATATATGTATTATGTATACTGGGGTTGTGAGTACCCTTATGTTACCTATTGCGTTAAAATAAAGATAATTAAATGGCTAATTGTTACATTTTTACATTCCATTTTCATGTATGATTGGAAATTATATGTTCAAGCGCATGTGTATGTCATATTTGATACTAGACTTTGACTCATTCCATGTTAAATTTTTCAAGTGCAAGTTCTTAAGTGGAAAGTTTTAGAATCAGTTGACTTTGGTTAAAAACATCAAGATTACTAAAATAGGAAGTAGCAATTAGTATTTCTATCATGAGAGTAATTTTTGAGATAAGAACTATTAAAGTTTATTTCACAACTAGTAAATACTTGTTCAAAAATGGTTATAATGTTTTATTTGAAGATTAAATTTTATTGAAAATATTTGGAGATTTCAATAGTTGATTCTAAAGATTTTAATAAATGGTTGCGCCTGATGTGTCAGTTGATTATAGAGACATGTGGAGGGCTATAGCACTCTAAGTTCTAGAGCATTACAAAAGAAGATTGTAAGAGGGGTTACTATTGATAATCGATCACATGTTATGTGCGTAATGATCGATCTTAGTGATGACTTGATCTAATGACACGTATAAGGATGTAATGAGGAGATGTGTGGGAGGAGGAACAGATAGACTCAATCTCTCATGCGCACATGATAGAAGATGAAGTCCTGTGTTTTCTGAATATTCTTGCTTCATTTTGCACTAAGTAGCTTATTTAATCTTTTGTGGAGTAACTTTAGCAAAGTTTTCACATTTATCTCAAGCTAACCAATGCTCAAAAAGATTCCAAATGAGAGGAAGAGCCTCTTATTTACAGATTTTAGGAGCAAGTTTTAGCCATTAGATTACACTGATATGGATGGCTAAGACTTAGCATTATTAGCAACTGTCAAATGGCCTTAGATGATCCAGTAGCTAAACTTCACTCCTGTTCATATGCAACATCAACTTGGGCCATAGGCTCTAAATAGGCCCAATGACTAATAATAAAAGAATAAGCTCATTAGTGATAAAATAGGCTCATAACTCTTGTTTAAGTTCAAATAGCTCCTCTTAAGGCAAAAAAAGTCCATATGGGCTTTAAAAAACTTCTTTTAAGTCCACTTTTCGTGCATAAGTCAATCAAGTAAGGCTAAGAGCGGAATGATCAATTTAGCAATCCCTGTTTTGAGCCTTCCAAACCATATATTCCTAAAGCATCCTTGTTTTGATCCAATTTCTTAGGCCCTATCACTAACATATTAAACCCATCCATGGTATTAAATTAGACCAAAAGCCTAATTATTGAAATAACCCTCCACAAAGATTTGTATTCAATCTCCCCCATTAAAAGAAGTCTTGAGCAATTTGTTACCATGTTAAGCCTAAAGAGTAGTCCAGTAAAGAGTCAATTTGCTACCATATAGCACTTTAAATCCTTTTACGTGTTCCTTTGCATGAGAGAAGAAGAGAATCACTTGCATCTCTTTGTTATATGTGTTGTCTCTAAGCAAGTATGGAAGGAGCTTCCAAAATGCCTACAGATTTCCTTTGCTGATATAATTTCATCCTTACCTATGATTTATTTAGGTGAAGGTGTCAAGAAGTATCTAGACCCAACACGTAAAAGAACCCATCTACTTTAGCTTAATTTTTATGGAAAGAGAGAAATCATAGATGTTTGAGTAGTCCAACCACCAATTCTTTTATGTTAATTAGGAGTATTTTATTTTCTCTTCATGTATGGCTACAGTTATTGTTTAAATTCTGATCCTTACACTCTCTATTTTTGTTTGATTTGAGTATCGATATCTTACAATTTTGATGTATCTTAACTTCTCTTTTCTTTTTTAATTGAAAAAAAAAAAAGAATCTAGCATTATCCAGAAAGCACGTAATACCCCAAAAATACTTTATTTCGATGAAATAGGTATTGTTAATCATTTTTATTACAGAGCTTACCTTCAAATAAAAATAGCATTACCTATTAATAACTTCATAAATGTATATGTACACTAACTAATGTACTAACCACTCTTTGTAATAACTCTTTCGTATAATTCCACTAGGACCTTTGCACTAATTGCTAGTTGTATGTGCAAAAAAATGAGATGGCATGAATAATATAACAAAATAAACAAACACTAAGATACTCAACTTTTTATTAGTATCTTATTAGTTTATAAAGCTAATAAAAGTTAGATTAATCCAACTGATTTTACTTGTTAACTAGTGAACTAACTTTCCTTTCTGAAAAATGAATTTCACAAAAATAAATAAATAAATGTGTCTCGTAATTTCACGTAATTATTCTAGCGAGTAATTTAAAGCATTATTGAAACTAACCCACATGATTTAAAAATTTAAGAGTAAATTCGAAACATTAATTGAAGACACCCCGTGTATATGGATTTCAAAAATATAATAAAATAATAATAATAATAATAATAATAATATAGTTAAATAGTGTAATTTATCTATATAGGTAAACACATAAAATAAGTTCTGATTAGTCCGTAAATTTTTAAAGATAAATTATATATGTAATAGAATTATTATGGGACCTAAAATAACTTGTAGAATATATGTGTATGTGTTGTGTATAATTTTCAAGTCTAAGCCTACACCCATAATTAACTAAAATATCCTATAATAGCATTTTAAACTAAGTCAAGCCAAAGAAATTAATAAAAAAATTTGACAAAAAATTGTAAACCAACTAGATTTAGTTAGAAATGGCGTGTGGAATGTAGTAACCAAGTGTAATGTAATTAGGAGGATTTGGCATGCAAATACAATTCGTATTTAAGGTGATAAACTTGAAGGGAGAGAGAAAATTTCATTTTAACCACTTTCAAACTCTAAAAAATTCCAAAAACACTCCAAATTCATACATGCAAGGAGAAATTTAAGATAAATATAGTTGGATTTTGGAAATTAAACGGTTGAATTTAGAAAAAAAAAATATGCAAAACTAGGTGTAATATGAGCTTAGGAACATTTGTGAACCTTGGGAGTGGCTAGAAACCAAATGCCACTATCACAAGAATCAGCAACCATCACCTAGCTTTTCTGACAAGGGTAGAGCTACTGTTGGTGGCTAGAGCTTATGATTTTGATAAGTGGTTTTTTCATCCGATTTTCCAAAAAATTAGTAAAAATATAAAAATCATCCAGAAAATTTTGCAAAAAATTATTCCTACATATTTTAATGTGTAGAATCGAGAAAAAATAATATTTTGTACATATTTAGTAGCTACAGCATACATCCTTAAGAAATTGACGAAATCGAACAATTTTTTTCGATATTGAAATAAATAGGTCTAATAACGTACCTTTACCTTCAAAATTTTTTTTGCAAACTACCCTATATTTATACTAAATTGTTATAAAGAGATTTTTCACAAAACTATTTTCTATAATTTTTATGAATTTTAAGCCCTAAACTATGATTAAAATAGTATTTTTGGTAAAAAAAATAAGTGTATTTTCCTTAAGGACCTCACTTGGATTTTGAGTTTAGGTGATCAATGAAGTATTTATTGTATGTTGGAGTGGTTGAATTGGATCTTATAGGAAGTAATGTAAAAAATCATCAAAGTGTCTTAAATGCATAGTTTAGTAGTGTAGAATTGAGGAAATGTTATATGTAGAATTTGGGTAGTTATGAAGTTAAAGAGCATTGGTTGAAGTATTTCTATGGTTATTATTAATTGGAGTTAGAAGAAATAGACCAATAAATTGATTATAAGGGAATTGAATGAAAGTAGAAGATGACTTAAAGGAAGCGAGGGCAAAGGTTCTATATGATATTTACTTAGAGGCTGAATCAAAGGTAAGAGTATGAGTGAGTGGAGAAATAGGGAAATCTGAAAGGCTAAGTTAGAGAGAGTATTCTTAGGAATTTTGAAGTTGATGGTCTTAGAGAAAAATTCAAAAGGTAAATTCCTTGAAATTATAAAGCTAACTAAACTCGGATGATAGCTTGGAAGATTTTCTATTAGGAAATCTAAATTCTAATAAATGCAACAACTTAGTTAAAAGGTAACTTAAAGTAATGTTTAGAGTAATTATAGATATGTAAATACTCAGAAGTTGTATCAAAGGATGTTCATTGAAGAATCTGAGATACTCATCAAACTTAAAGATTGACTCAGAAGTTAAATCTACTATGAACTTCAACACCCATTAGGGTCAAGAAGTAGCTCAAAGGACATTTTGCTAGAAAATCTAAAATTGAGTAGACTCCACGATTAGTTTATAAGATGCCTTAATGAGTACTTGAAGCAAAATACTTAAGTTGAAGTACTTAGAAGTTAATCCATAAGACATCTTAGGTGTTTATCAAACTCAGATGATGATTCAAAGGTTCAACTTGTTAACCCCTTAACCCTAATATGGCTCAAGGGATAACTTAGAAGCTTCTAGTCTAAAGACTTCACAAGTGAGTTAACTTAGAAAAACTTAGCTCAAAAGGTATCTATCAAAAATCTTAGGGATCTACCAACCTCAAAGGTTGAGACAGTAATTGAATCTATGGTGAACTTCAATGCTTAAGTGGTGTAGTAGATATCTCATAAGCTTCTCTAGTAAATATTTCAAGAATATTTTTAACTCAGGGGCTAGCTTAAAAGGTAACATAAACTTATAGCACTATTCTAAACTTCCAGTACTTAAGGCATATGCTAATAAACCAACAACTAGCCAACCCAATTCTATTATAGATGAGTAAACTATCACTATTCATAATTTATATGTAAAAGACAGTATTACATTGAGATAAATAACAAAGGATTGCTTATAAGGACAAGTGAACAGCTAAGTTAGCAAGTAACTAAGTTTCAAGTAAGTGGGATCAGTTCTTCACCATACTTTGGAGTATTGTTTAAGAATACTTGGAGACCTTAGTATGTGTTTTGTTTGTGATTGTAAGTTAGTAGCCTATATGTGTGCAACACATGTGCTTAGATATTATATTACTATTATAGAGTATTATACTTTACGTATTGGTTGCTTTATGGTATTGCATTGATTGAATTGTGTGAAATTGCTTGATTATCTTAAGAGGCAAACTAACTCAAACTCAACCTAACTTCTAATCGAACCTGCATCACAACCCACTAAGGGAAATAATTAGGATTCTTAGGCCAAACATAGACTTTTTGATGAGGATAGCAAAAATGGTCTTTTCCCCACGCTTAATCGAACTAAGTAATAGGAGAAAAGGTCACGTCAAGATTAAAGACAGTGGTTTGAAATGTAGTCTCTGGTGGAGCATATTTTGTCCATTACATAAGCCCCGGTTTGGTTCTAATTCACGAGTGCGCGACATTAAATTCCTCAAAACCCAGATTAGAGCTAACGCAATTTCTCTAATCTCACAATAATCGGTCAACCTCATGCAATGGTATTTGCTTAAACATGCATTACATCTAATTAACCTTACTTGAAGACCCTGGTTGCTTAATGTTAGATATGTGCCATTATCTCTATCCCACTTACTAAGCAAGTTGTCGTTCATTCCCTTACTACTGTTTTACAGGTTTTCTAGTAAAATAACCAGTACTACTCTAAGTTCTAAAAGACTTGTAGACACCTAATTTTTGCTCCTCTGTAGACTTAATCTTTATTTTTACAAAAAGGGTCCTAATTCAAAATAATAAAAAATTAACAAATGATGAAAATACCAAAAAAATAAGAAAAGGAAAAATTATAAAAATTTCGTAGTTTTTTAGGAAGTAATTTATAGGAATAATTAGTTTTAGTGTTAGTTTTAGTTTTAATTTTAGTTTTAGTTTAGTTAAAATTTTTATTTTAGAGAATCAGATAGTTTAAATATAATTTAATTGTACTGAATGTCAAGGCGCAGACCAACGGCCTAACGAATAAGTATCGAAATATTTGGGTTGGATTTAATTTAAGGTCTTGGGTTCGAGTCTCAGTAGACACCCATGTCTTTATTTTACTCTCTTTGCAGAAGCGAGATGAAAATTTGTCGTATCTATTTAAACCTGAATTTAGTTAAATCAGATTTGAATTTATTTGAATCTAGTTTAATTAACGGATCAGATATAATTAGATATGATAAGATATAATATGGTTTAGACTATATAAGCACACACGCCGTTAGAAAAACAACAGAAAAAAAATAGGAGCCTAATTTCAAAACCGCCGCACGTCTAACAGCAATACAAATCCTCACGCCGAATAGCAGCCAAATTCCCACAGATAGTAACAACCACTCCACCGAGTACCTACACTCTCTATCCATACATAGCCATCGTCCTAACATCAAGCGACCAGCCCTAATCAACGTCCCATTCACACAAACAAAAACCGATCGAAGCCCCCTATCTGAAGTCAACATGACAACTTCAACGTAAGGCCGAAGCCTAATCACCATCCCAATCTATGACTTCGACGAATTCACGCCTAAGTCCATACGTCCATAAGCCTGACACATGGACATCCTCATTTGACTGATCGCAATTCCTAATCCACCAAAATCAGTCGAAGTCTAAATTTCCAATTCCCTAACAATTCCCAAACAAAACTAATTCGCCATTCCCAGATGAAAGCATGATGTCTAAATTTCCAAAGATCTAGACTCATTCTCCTAACATCCAGTCTGAAGTCAAACGAATTTCCAACAACCAAATCTCAGAACAATCATCAAAGTCCACGCAATCCACGAATGCAACACGAAGACAATTCCAAATCAATGCCCCCTGACGAAATCAAAATCAATCTGACATCCAATTCCGAACTCCAATTTCCAATCTAAAGCATGCAATAAATTCCAAAGACGTCCAATCCAAACTTCAACAATTCTCCTTGACACTCCATTGATTCGAAATCCAATCAACAACGTCTACAATCCATACATGTCTACAGCAAGCAATTCATCCAACGCCACAACATCACCATGGATTACTATCCATCGTCACTGATTCATTGAACAACAACCAGGTTTAGCCTTGTTCGGTTCTTTCAAATTTTTTTATTTATTTATTATTATTGTTATCATTATATCATTATTATTTTTATTTTATTAAATCGTTATTTACTGATGTTAATAACATAATATATAAGTAGTTATGTATATATATTAGCCTAATGGAGTCTTTTAGTATTAGTGTATCTATATGTATATTGAGTATGTCATATTTTATTTATTTTGATAGATAGTTGAAATATAGTATGGACCTTAAGATTTCTTTTGGGATTAAAGTTTTTTATTATTAACATTTCTCACATAGAAAAATTTTTTTTATTAAGAATTAATAAAAGACCCTTTTAAAATAGGATTGTTAGAACATTTTTTTTAAAAAACTAAAATACTCAATAGTTAGGACCCTTTTGGAGTTTTGAAAAACTAAATTGATAATAACGTGAACTTAGTCGGTTTCAAAAATTAAAATCAATCAACACACTAAAGATTTTTTCGAAAGAACTACGATCGTCTGATCCCGGTTAGCGGGTACGTAGGCACCTTTAGGGCGACGATAAAATATGTAAAACTTAGGTTCTTTTTCTTTTGATTTTTTTTGTTTATTTATCTATTTATTTTAAATATTATAATTAGAAAAATAATCCTAATTTCGGTAAATAAATAGTGGTACCCGTTATGGTTTAATAAGTTAGCCCCCGAACTTGGAACCCTCTGGTTTTTTATTCAAATTAAGATCAAAGACCGGTAGTCAAATCATAATCAATCCACCCAATTGATTACGGTTTCTTTTTCTTTTCCCGACTTCGGTCGAGTGGCAACTCCAAAAATAATTTTCAATAAAAAACTGAAATTTCTCAATTTCTTTAGTCGAGGATTAATATTAAATGAGTTAGGGTTTAATATTAATCGAGAAATGAGGAATTAATTTTCAATAAAAGAAATCAAATAATCAAGCTCGACAAGACTAGAGAAGGAGGTTAGGAAGTGAGATTCAAGATTGATGAGCAAAATTCCTACGTATTTGTCGTTTTTACTAACTTATAAGAAACTAATAGGATCTCTACTAATGATCCTTTAGTTTTCACCCATGGATATTGTTACTATGCTCTATAAACCCGTGACCTTTTATAAACCCTTTACTAATCACTCTATTTTTTCAGATTAATGTACTTTTAGAACATTTTGTTAAAATTGAGATTTTATACTATAAATAATTTGTAAAGCTTAATTTTCTAGATCGTTTGAGCCACAAGTTTATTTTTCCGAACCATTATGAAAAGTTAACACCACGGATTAATATTTATTAGACTCAAAATTAGATGGCTCAAAGCACGAAAGTGGTAAATACCTTATATAAGCTATACCTACATTAGCAGTTAAAGTGGCTAGTTTTTAACTTAGGTTGGTTTATACGACAAATTATTATGATTCTCTAGTTTGAAGCATGACAATAAATGCATTAATCAAACTAATTGGTATAAGAGTATTAATAGATAAAGAGAAAGCCTAATAAAATGGATAAGCATATCCATTCTAGTGTCAAAATTTCCCCCATAAGAGGTACCAATCATTTCCCCAGGAAGAACAAAATCCACATAATTGGAGAGTGACAATAAAGCTCATAAGAGGGATAACTAATACACATAAAGTATTAAAACAAGAGAAAAAGAATAGCAAACAAATAAAATTTTTTCTATTTTAAAAATTACTCATAGATTAACATTTAAGGATAAACAAGTACAAAGTAGATAGGTCTGAGGTCCTATTGCACTCTACTTTATAAGTATAAGTTCTAAAGTTTTAGAACTACAAACTACCATGTAAAATATAGGAGCTACCTTAAAACATATGCCCTATAGACACTACAGAATACAAGGTATTCTATATAATTTGTAAAACCTTTTAATTATAAAGTTTTTACAATATTATTAAAATTTTCAAGTAAGTTTCTCACAACTTATCAAGTTTTTCATTTTTTTTATAATCAATACATTCATCAATCTAATAATCTCCAGCAATGTCATATCCTTTTATTCACATAATTCTCATGAAAGTAAAAATTATGAGCTTGATAATAGAAATCCAAACAATATTAACTAAATATAATCACAAAATTGAAGCTATCTTAAAGTCTAGGTTCACTTAGATTAAAATAAATAATAGAACCAAATATATCACAATTATTTTATTAACGCAAGATCATCTTATGATAAATATAATACAATAAAATGAGCCAAGCTCAAACAAATTTGACTTAACACAACCCTTCTTCTTGAAACATAAATGCAATTAGCCTTTATACATTTATTAAGTTAAAAATAATTTATTTTTATTGTGTTCAATATTATTAATTGAGAATTAATATACAGTGAATATAACACACTTGAAAATAATCTTATATATCTTATATTACAAGTTTTAAGGAAGATACACGATATAAAGATGCTATACTTATACCGTACCTTGTTGGAGAATCTCAAGAAAAATTAGAAGATAAATCTACCCTACAACTTGAATTACCTAGAACCTACTCTACCATAAGGGATAAACTAAGTTTTATGTTCCAGTAGGGTTATCTACTCAATTCTACTAATATTATTCCAATTATGAGAACTTCAAACTAATCAAATTTGTAGAAGTGGGTTTGTCGTGTACAATCATACCAATAAATCGATAACTGTGTGAATGGTAAAAAGAAGAAAAAACAGATTAAAACGTAGGCTTGTGATGAGTTTAGAGGGAGAAAGAGAGCCTTTTATTGAACCTAAACTTTGAAATAGTTAAAAATGTTTTACACGATCCAATATTTTGGATACCAAGCTTTTCATCTCATTGTCCTTCAAATGATATCATGGCCAGCGGCTCATCAGTTGAAGATACAAGTGTATATGATTAAATGTAACATTTAATAACTCTAAACTTACTTTAAAAAAAAAAAAAAGTAGCTAAAATTTTTTGGTAGTGATTACACATTATCCCACAAGAAAATATACAACAATGAAATCTAATGCTTTATTCCAAGGGCACCGAGGATTCTTCCATAATTTGTTGTTTCAGGAAAATAATTATAAAAAAAATGAAAATAAGGCCTGCATTAAGAAATGTTTCGCTTACGCATGAAAAGGAATGTTAAAATATAAACAATAGGTCATGCGGACTTATAAGTTCGAATATTGTAGTTCAGCTGATTGTATTGATTTACAAGAGTTTATTAATGGGTGGCCGCAAGGTTTTTATTTAACGTTTAAAAAGGAATTCATACTTCTTAACATTAACTACATGCTTTAAGAAATAAAAAGGTGCACGAAAAATAAAATGCCTATTTTATTTGGCTGGATACTCCCGTTGATATTTTCCTTTTAAAATGTAATCTTCCTAATCAGAGCTATCCCCATACACTGTGGTAGATTAGAGGTGGGTAGGCAAAAGATAAATAATATAGGATCTCTATAATGCACTCTACAGTCTATTCTATATATTCGAGTTTAAAAATTTTGGTACCTTATATAATCTATAAGCTGTGAAGTATAATGTGAAATAACTGTTTTTTTTTTTTTCCTACCTTCTTTAAATTAAATAGTATTAGTCAATCATGTCTGAAATAATGATATTCAAATTGTAAATTAATATCACTTTGAAACATAAACTATAACAAAAATAGATCTAATAAACTTAAATATAACACAAAAGTAATAACAAAATACAAGAAATATAAGCATGATACAAATTTAAATTGGAGATTTTGAGTTTAATATGGCTAGTTGATGGGGAGATGGTCTATAATAATAAGTTATACCAATATAGTTACTCTCACCTATATTAGCCAAATTAAATTATATTTACTAAAAATACTGTACAATTCACAGTCCACAACATCTTGCTTATATTGAGAAATTATGAAAATTCTATACCTATTTATTTTTTATATATAAAGTACATATTTTGAAATGGGTTTCACAACCAATAAATATGATATAAAGTCTTAGACCCTACCTAAGAATATAGATTCCATAGAATTGGAATTGTAGCCTAGTGTCTAATAGGTTCTAATATCTCTTGGATTTTTGTCATCACTCCAATCACACTAAACCTAAGGAAAGGCAATCTCAAAATTGTGAGATGCCATGAAACCAACCCAATGGTTCTGGTTCAATGAATTGATCGTTATGTTGTGGGTATATATCAATCTAAGACCCATTGATTCATACTCATTTAGGTGGTTCAAGGACACCAGCCTACTTGAACTGGTAGGGCGGTATGAACTAGATGAACAAGCAGGTCAACCTATCGATTCAACCTTGATTTTTATAATAAGAAAAAAGAAAATAGGAAAAAAAGTAAAATGTATACATGATATTAGATAATATATATAATTGAAAGTATAATATTTGCTAAGGCCAATATAGCCTAATGGCATCATTACTGGTTTTTCATCGAAATAGATTAGAGTTCAAATCCTCCATCTCCCATAGTTAGCTAAATAAAAAAAAAAAGGAATATATAATATTTGTTATGCCTTAAATTAAGGAGTCATAAAAGTCTCGTTGTATAAACTAACTTATACTAAAAGCTAGTCACGTTAGCTGCTAACGTAAGCATAGTATATAAAAAGTTTTTACCACTCCACTACCTAGAAGTATCCAATTCAATACTTAGTAAAAATCAAACTGTGGTGTAATTTTTCAAAATAACTTTTCAAAATAGCTTCTCAAAATCAACTTGTGATGTACTTGGTAGAAATCAAACTAAAGAGTCATAAAAGCCCCATCATATAAACCAACCAACTCTAAAAGCTAGCCGCTAACGTTAGTATAGCTTACACAAGGCATTAACCATCTAATTCAGTACTTGGTAGTATCTAATTCAATACTTGGTAGAAATCAATTTGTGGTGTAACTTTTCAAAATAACTACTAAAAATAGTTTATTAGCTTAAATGTTCAAGGAAAAATCAAGTTTTTATAAATCATATGGAAAAAGAAACCTTTAATTTAATAAATATTTCAAGAACTACGTTATTAAGAAAAACAATAAAGTGTCTACTAAAATACACAAGCTTATAAAGTATGGAATAACTGAAAATTAAGAGTTACTCGAGGAGACCTTAATAGTTTTTGTAGAGATTAGTACATTCAATAAACTAAGTAAAAATCCAGTCAGGTAGTCTTGAATCTCACTCCCCAACCCCGTTCTCTAATCTTCTAAAACTTGAAGTAGTATTGTTGAATCTACTAGGAAATCTGTAAAACAGTTATAGGGAAATAAGCGATAACTTACTCAATAAGTGGGACAAAGACAATAACAAATATCTAACATCAAGCAACTAGGGTTTTTAAGTAAGGTTAATTAGATGCAATGTATGTTCAAGCAAATGTCATTGCATAACGTTAACCAGTCTATTGTGAGATCAAAGAAATTGCACCTGCTCTAATCCGAGTTTTGAAGAGTTTGACGCTATGCACTTTGCAGATTGAAACCATATCGGGGGCTTATACAATGGAGAAATACACTCCACTTGAGACTTTACTTCGAACTACAAACCCCCAACCTTATTACGACATCCTCTCATGTCACTTAGTTCGACTAAGGGTAGAAAGAACACCATTTCTGCTATCCTTGTCAAAGGATCCATATTTAGCCTAAGAATCCATATTTAGCCTAAGAATCCTAATCATTCCCATAGTAAGTTGCGATGTAGGTCCAATTAGCAGTTAAGCCGAGTTTATGGTAGATTGATTTTAGGGTAACCAAACAATTTCAAACAATCTAAAGCAAGTAATATCACGAAGCAATTACTACATAATTCCAGCACTCAAGATAGCACAACCATATTCAATAAACACATTGCATATGTACAAACAACTAACTTACAATCATAAATAAGACATATACCAAGGTCTCCAAGTATTCTTAAACAATACTTTAAAATATGGCGAAACACCGATCTCACTTACATGGATACTAATACTCATTCTTCTTGTATGTCGCTCTTATCCTTCTTTATTATCCCTAAAATTTAATGTAACCTATTGAGTTTCCAACCAATTTGTAACATATGAGTTTATTTTAACATTTAAATATGTTCCTCAATAGTGTTATGTAAGTTTTTTAAGGTGTTTATTAGGTATTAGTTAAGTAGGGTACATTCTGACCAAAGTTTTAACCTAATATAAATTTCTAACCAATAGTTTCTAACCTAAGTTCTGACTTCAGTAGATTCTTAGAAGTTATAAGAAAGCGACTTTCTAATACTCTCCAGCTTCTACCAATCAAATATTCAATACCAACCATCTTCAAAATACTACTTGCTCTTACATTTAATGTCTTCCATTGAACTACTTTCTAACTAAGTTTCTAACTTAGGTTATGACCCAACCTTATGGTATAGATTATTGTCCGAGTGGCTGTTAACTCATGTTTTGACTCTAAAAAAAATATAAAGTTTATATATATTCCGATTCTCATATATAAACTTTGGTAAAATACTTATTAAACATCCATTTTGCTATATTATACTAATTAGTTTAACTATTTCACTAACCACACCTAAAGGACATAGAAAGTTACTGTAAGAACCCTTATACATATCCAAGTTTCAATCCCCCTCTGCATCAGTTTCTGACATACATTTAACTCATAAACTATTTCTCATACCATTCTACTATACATTCCAACAAACCTTCTAACCAGCCTAAACCATACTTTGAATTCTCAAATCACATAACTCCAGCATCCTAACCCCTATTTCCTTACTCCAACATTCTAACCTAACGTTCTAAACCTCAAATACAAATATAAACCGGTACTTAATGACCCAATTACTCAATCAAACACCCAATTGAGGAAATTTTAACCATATGCATATTAGATAGGAAAAACCCTAAAATTTAACTTTTAAATTTTTTGAAAAATCTATTCATGGAATCAAATTACACATGTTGAAATGTTTTTACATAAATTTTGGAATCAAAACAATATCATTTAGACTATTAAAAATTAGAATTAAGGTTTGTTTTTGGCCTAATTTCTTAAGAAACATATATTTCAACTTAGAATTTGAAGAATCTAGTTCCATTTTTGGATTCCACCTGAAAAATTACCTAAGAAATGAAAAATCATAATTTCCGAAGCTCCTTAACTATTTTTGGAAAAAATAGAATCAAAAACAGCCAAAATTGAAACTTACTACTACTTGCAACTCTAGCAACCATCTAGGGGTAGAGCTTTATCTTTCTAAGTTGGCGCTACCTCCATTATCTTAAAGTGGTTTCGCTCACTTCGAGGTAGTGGTTAGCCTTAGGAACTCGAAAAACCCCAATTTGCACTATTTTTCTTTAATTTTTTGCCTATCTACACTTTCCTCACTTCCAAAGCTCCTCCACATTTTTCTCCATTCATAAACTATCCAAATTTTATCTTAAAAATGCTCCTAGGATTTAATAATGTAGCCTTGTTGTTGGAGAGATTTTTCTTGGGCCAAATGTCCTATATTCTATATTTTCTTTATTTTATCTTTTCTTTAATCCAATGGTAAGGTGTCCTTAAACTACACCAACAATTTGCCATGCCCCTTTCCTTGTTTTCCCCTATCCCATAGCTGTCCTTTGTATGTTTTTATTTACTTAGCTTAATTAGGGCATTATTTTTAAGTATATTATATAATATGTAACTATTTCTCCTATTTTAGGTATACATGTATATACACAATACACATACTAGCTATTTTACTCTCAATTGACCTCAAATAATCATTTTTGCAAGTTAGATAATTTTATTTTAAGGCTTTGCTATAATTCAATTTCACATTCTACGCATATGACACAAAATTTTGATCACTAATAAAGTACGTTTTTACTAAATTAAATATTTAGCTGACTTAATTTTATAAAATAAACTTTACAAGGTATTTCTTTTAACTTTTTAGATTTTATATTAAAAATTTATTTGATTCTAGAAATATTCTCTAAAACCCTAAATTCACCGATTATAAGTAACTATGATTATTTTACGTACTTGTACTCATATCTTATGCTTCTTATAAGCATTTTATTTCCTTGCTTTCTATATCATATTTTTTAAGTTACATATTTATTATGAATGTATTACTGTTCCGAGTACTCAATAGTTAGGCGAAGATCGGAGTCTCACAATATTTATAATCTATATATATATAAATGTATTATATATTATAATTATCCTACTTTTATGTATATAATTTATTGTATATAAATATATATATGATATTACACAATGTATATATATAATATATCTATATAATATAATACACACACACATATATATATACACTTACAGATATTGCAAACCCCAAAAGATGAACAAACCAGTTCACGATCCCAAAAACCAATTAATGAACCACTAGGCTTAATAAACCGACTCAAACACTGACAGTAAATGGGCTAGTAACCATTCAACATTTTGTTGAACCTTACCCATCAGTTTAATTCAGTTCCCAGGTCTACACCATAGATGATTACTTAATTAGAATGATCATCTCGTATGTCGTAACATGCTAAAACCAACTCGGTCGAAACCTTTGTTTAATACCGTCAAATTCAAACTTCTCCACGCAATCCATTTACGTATAACTGTAACAATACCGTTCCTCTGAATCCAATGGTCGTTTTCATGTATGATATTGCTTACCTATATCTGGATTCGTAGCGCAACCATGTTTATGCTACGTACAGAACAAGATAATTAATATCATACTTAAAAAAGATACATAAAATATACTCGTCTATTACGTGCCAAATGCCGGAGTGAATGACGCGAGGTATATTCAAAGTTCCAATTCGATTGATAATTTGTTCTTAGGATTTGGTTAATCTTTGACCAAAGTTTTTCTTGTATTTATGGTCAATGCGTGCAATTTTCAATTTTTTGTTTTGTTGAATAAAAGTAGTATTTACAATAAAGTATTAAAGACCCTTATAAGCATTTTGCGACCACTTCTCTGTTCCTATCTTTCTTTTCATTTTTTATGTTATTTGACATTTTATTATACTTGGTCTCTTGCTTCTTCTGGCAATTCTAGTTGTTAGGTCATTTCTATTAAAGAGAAAAGATTCAATGGTATTAACAGAGAACGTAAATTAATAAGTAATGTATAAGTATTAATAAAATTTTAATATGTAAATATATAATTAGTATTTTTTACAGAAATATAATCTTCATTTTTGAGTATTTAAATATTATCGATACTTGTACGTTACCCATCGATCCAGTGGAGTATAATACTATTGAATCTTTTTTCATCTATTAAGGGTGCTTAGCATGTACTCCCATGCAAGCGCCCCACTTTTATTGATTTAAAAAAAAAAAAAATCACCTCGAGTGATATTAACATCATAGGGGTGCTTAATGAGGAATCGATCACTAGAGATTTTTTTCGCATTTCTTTTGGTTCAATCTGACATAATATTACATTTTTATAAAGCACCCTTACAATACTAATGTAACACCCTAAACACCTAATTAAATATCACATTGATAAACATGCCCCTAGTTTGCAATGGTAATCTACACATTTTTATTATTATTATATTTTTTCACCTAAACACTCTTATACTTATAGGTTGTTATTTACACAATCGAATTGTTACAAGTCTTGGAAGAAATTTTAACCTGTATAGTGTGATTTTAGTTGTACTCTTTTGAGTTTTATATGCTATATTTAAGGTAAAAATATGTTAATTGATACATTTCAAATTGACCAAATTTGTACAAAAATTGTAACATGGAAAAACCACAAAAACACAACTTAATATAATCCAGTGACCTACCAATCGTACAAGTAGAATCTTTGACAAGCAATAAGCACTTAAATATAAAAATTGGAGTGTACCATCTTCTTTTTTTCATTTCGAGGAAAGGGTGCAGAAGGAAAAAGAAACAACGAAAGGATCCAAATAGAACCCAAATGGGAATAACGTGAAAAGTCTTTTTCAAAACCTAGCATTAAGGGCATCATTCAATTTCAAAGCATGACAGAAATGTGTTAAATTTCCTTTTTATCTTTTCAAGCCCAAACTTTTAATAGTTAACTAGAATCTTAAAAGATTATAACTTCATTTATAGCATAAAAACAAAAAAGGTAGATAGACCATTAATCTACCCACTTTTAGCAATATCCTCTATTAAAGGTAGAGTATATAAGAAGTGAGGCCATTTAATCTTCGTATAGAGAATATATAATTCCATTTATTTTATGTATTATACTCTTAATGGAACTAAAATAAATACATTACTGGCTCTATAGTATCAACATCTACGTTGGAATTGTCTCCTCTCCTCTCGCCATCTAGCTAGTAACTTATCACGATGGGGATCCAAGATCCGCATCCACTTTTGACACGTCTTCCTCCAGGGACATGTTTTGTGTTTGTCAAGTTATGATCTTTTACAAACATAAATATTCTCAGGTTACTGTCAGAAAGATAGGAGTTGGGGATTCTGTTGGAATACTAAGAAAAAAGAATCCCAATGTATCAAGTCATTAGATATATTTCTCGATTTGCAGGATCAGAGTTCAGTTATCAACTAGATTTCTTTTGAAAATTACAAGATTTCGTTCAAGGACGTATCCAAAGATTGGGGTAAAGTCATCCCCAGTTGGACAAGTCAATATATGGTCCCCCCAATGTACATTCAAGTTTCTTAAGTTGAATCAGTAATTAAGATCCAGTAGGAGATTTACCCGGTCCTTTGTACTTAGTCAATGCTGTGTTTCAAGGGTTGCATGTGATGATGGATGCATTTGCGCAATGAAATATTGTTTTACGGATTAAGTTTTTCAAAGAAACAAATGAGAAGAATATGTTGATTACAGGATAATATTTTAATTGCAAATCACAAGTCTTTCTCGGCTGTATGTCCCTATTGACATGGTAAACATGTTTCCTGAATGCATAGTTGATAAAAGGAAAGGAAAAAAATGACGCAGAAAATAACAATTTTTTTATAGATTGGTATTTACTAATGAAGATGTAGGGAGGATAAAAATTTGTGAATTTATATATTATTATAAGAATTTATTTCATCATTATCTACTAAGACTTCTCTTGTTGTTAATTATAAATATATTCAAGAGGGATCTATTATTAACCGACTAACAATTTAATGTCAACAAGCTAATATTAGATTTATGGATAATCTCTGATACACATCAATTATTTGTTTTGATCGAGTATGGCAAAGGCAACGCAACTGCCGGAACTAGAAGGGTCATCTATTGGCAAAACACTTGGACTGTGCTTTGAACCTTTTTATATAAATGATATATATTCTCATTAATTTTGTTGCAAAAGAAACAAAAATCAATTTGGTTCCAAATTTGTTTTCCCATAATATTGCACTAGTAAATGTATACCCGCATTACTTATGTAAAAATAAATTTTTTCTATAATAATACTAGTAATATAGCATTACTAAAATTTAATCAATGTAACCTATTATATGAAGTTATCTTTTTATTGTTTAATATTATTCGCCAATTAATTTTTTTTTTTTTCTTATATTTCTTATTCGTGAAACCTATTGACTTATTATCCAGATAACAAATTAAGTTATTTTAATATAACAAACAGTATATATTGAGTTTTAGTAAATGAATAGTTTTGATTGGTCAATGTTATGGTAACGCTATTTTACTAACGTTACTGTAAAAATCCTCCACAAAAATAGAATAAACTATATCTTACAATTTATGATATACTAAATTACCGCAAATGATAGTATTCAATTTCCTTTTCTTTAATACAAGCTTCTAAAAGAGAGGAGAAGAGGAGGGAGAAGTCCTTTTTTTTTTTTAATTACATATTTAGCAATTGTTATTTTAAAAAATGAATTTAAAGTAGATTTTATGAATTGAAAAAATAAATTGCGGGATACAAGGTAGATGCAACAATAATTAAAATGTATTATGTGGAAGTATGAAATGCTGAATTATAGTAGTTAAAATTAAAATATAAAACAAAGACACTAACTTTTGGTAATTATGAGTAGTTATTGAAACCTTTTGACTTTAATAATATAGATAATGAATACATAGTAGAAATATTGTCAAGTACTATTATTGTTCGCAATTTCTTACAAAGAAATGAAAGCGAAATGAAAGCAAAAGTCGAACTTGTAGCGAGCGAGTAACCTCACTCTCCCATTTTATGCCTCTAACATAAAAAATATACTTAGGATTTTTAGGCATATTGTAATTAAGGTTAAAAACAATGAGTAACAATTTCACTATTCTTATATACTTTTAAGATTTGGATGATTAGTATTTTCAAAGTTTAGACAATAAGAAAGGGAAAATTATTTCAAGATGCAAAATAATATTTACTCAAGAAATTAAGTTATGATTTTGGAGCAATGCTTAAAACACACAACTTGGAATATACCCTTTATAAGAGACTAACTATTAGGAGCTATCCTTAAAAGTCGTTTCTATAAGTAAATTCAATTGAGAATAAATCACAACCTCTGATGAGAATAAATTGAATCTATGTTGTCTAAACGACACGTAATTAGATCAAAAGTCATAAAATTCAAGCAGATAAGAAATTTTATTAGAGATGTTTTATTTGAATCTTATGTAATTCATTTAGGTATCCTCAACTATTTCTCTTCAAGCTCCTAACAAAAATTTATTTGAATTTCATGTAGTGAGATCCAAACAAAGTTTTTATTTACTAAAGCCATTGTAGATTAATAGTATCGCCATTAGTATCTCATCAAGAGACTAAAGTTCTAATTCTCCCTCCTCATAATTGACAAAAAAAAAATCGTTATTTATAAAATAGGGAAATAGGTGTCCGTCATTCATGCGGGAAAACTTCACACCTACCACCATTCACATCTTGACAATGATTTTTTATTATTATTATTATTATTATTATTATTATTTTACCATATATAAACTTCATTGATAAAGAAACACATAACAAAATATTACACATCAAATGGTCTAGAAACACACTCCACATATAAAAGACAAGATAGATGGGATAGTGGTCAATTGACCCAAAAACTATAGCTTATTCCATATTTTGCTTGGGTGGCAACCCAATATGCGCATGCATTTGCTTGACAATGTATAAAACTAGTAAAATAACATTGAAATCAAGATTTTAAAAACAAAATATATTGGTTAATACCTTCTATCTTCCATCAAGTGTACAATGGAGATTCAACAGCTTTAGCAACCAACTATGAATCTATTTCAACTTCTATATTAGACCATCTTCTATCTAAAGCTTTCTTCAACCTTTCTCCAATCATAGAAGCTTCAACAATCTCCATGTTACCAACCAAAACAAATATAGTTGTTGCTTGCATCCCTAGTGCCATGCCATAGTTCGCATCTCAATAATGAGATTGGATGGACCACTAGTTTACTTCCTAATTCCATGCTTTGATTGAATCTCATCATTGAGATTCAAGTGATCTTTTCAATATTTGACTTAACCATCACTTTTGATCAAACACTAAGTACCCTTTGCATCCAAATTCAATTAAGCACTTAGTTGAAAGTTTCAAGCTCATAATTGATATTTATATAGCAACTATTCCTCTTATTGTAACAATTAAATCATTTTTCCCTTTATATATAAACTACATATTTTTGCATGAGCAAATACAAGATCTTAAAATTAGAGAAATTAAGCTTATACTTTTAAGCCCCTCTCAAAATAACCAAATCGAACTTTACTTTTTGCATTTGTATCTCATGTCATATATGTAAAATAATATTGGTAACATGTAACTTCATAAAACTTCTTAATATAAGATTAAATCACTTATTCATAAAATGTATAATTATTGTGAAGTATGTATATATTATTTATTTTTGTATCCAATCCAATCCACCATGTCATTAATACAGGTGTCATTTGCTAATTGGATTAGTGCATTTAGTCTTATACTTCTTTTTACAATTTTTGTATATAAAACTCGTATAATACAATTTTGTAGATAAACCTTCAATAGCAAAATAGAAAGTTAACCAGTACATTGCTCTCTATGTCCTCTTCTTTCTTTGTATAAGCTTTCATTTATTTTCAATGCAAATCACATCTTGTTATTTAACATACTCTCATATAATCTCGTTTTCACAAATCTTACATAATGTTCAAACTCTAAAATCACCTATTATTGTTAAACTACCTTCTAGCCGAACATTAAGTGTTGACAAAGTTAGATCTATTCAACTTTCACCTACACTTTTGATTCATCATGTACTTCTTATCCTAAAATTCACACAATCTTTTATCAATCAACAAGTCGATAATAGATTAAGCCCTTTTAATTGAATTTGATGCTATCAAAAATGTGTTCTAGGACCTAAAAACTAAATGGGTAATTGCTACAACCAAAGTTCAAAGTGAGATTATATGTTCTTAAATTTAGAAAGAATGAAGATTCTACTGGATTAGGTAATCCAGTCAAATCAATATCAGCTTCTAACTCTTTCTCTTCTATTGTTAGTAAAGATGTATACTTGTCACATGCAAAACTTGGTCATAACTCGGTTTCCAAATTACAACATTTGAGTGACTGTAAATATTTTTCCTTTGAAAACTTTTCATACTTGGTCAGGAAGCTAAATTTCATATACTTCCTCATAGTACAAGTATACATGTAGGAAATTATCCTTTTGAATTGTTACATGGAGATATATAGGGTTCATATTACATTAGGTTTTTTACCTAAAGCATATTATTTTCTTGAAATGGTAAATGATTATAGTAGATCCACTTAGACATTTCTACTTCATCATAAATCTCAAGCTTTTGTTGTCCTTACTCAATATTTAAAGTACATTTCAAATCATTTTTCAATTGTTCCTAAATTCACAAGGACCAATAATCGATGTGAATTCTTGTCCAAAAGTTGTTAATCTATGTTTTATAGTCTAAGTATTATCCAACAAAGGACTCTAGCTTATACTCCTCAATAAAATGATAGAGTAAAGAGAAAATGTAAACATTTAATTGAAATGTCTAAAGCTTTAAAGATTCATACCAAGTTGCAAGAAAAGTTTTAGGGAGAATATTTGTTGATAGCCACCTACCTTATCAATAGGATGCCTATGGCAAACTTAGGATAGCAACACCATTTGAAATATTGTTTGGAAGATCACCAACAAATGATCATCTTAGAGTAATGAGTTGCTTATGTTTTGTGGCTCAAAATGGTCTTAGCAAAGACAAATTTGATGCAAGAAGTATAACGTATATTTTTCTAGGTTATGAATATGGTTAAAAAAATTACAAAGTTTATGATCTTCATCATAAATGTGTTTTCACTAGTAGAGATTTTATGTTCTTTGAAAAAGTCTTTCCTTTTCATCAAAAATCAATTCAAACACATTCATCTTCCAAATCCTTCCTAAGTGATCGTGTTTTACTTGATGCATCACCATATTTTTTTTTTATTCTAAAACCGTTTATCCTTTTATATATGATATACATTCTATTCCTTTATATAATATACCCTCTACACTAATGCTAATACTGGTCTAAGGAGATCAAATAAGATTCACAATCCACCCAATTGGTTGGAAGATTTTGTCCATTCTGTTCAATCAATTGTTGCATCATCTATTGATTCTTCTCATATGTATGCTTCTTTTTCACAAACTAATGGCTAACAATCATCTATTCTATACCTTTGTTTGACATTCATGAATTTTCCAAACTTTGCCATGATAATGTTGCTTTCTTAACTAGTGTATTAATAACACAAGAACTATCTAACTACTTACAGGCATCTAAATAAAAAGAATGGATAGATATTATACAAAAGGAGCTTAATGCTCTTGAGATGAATTATATATGAGAGTTAAGTACTTTGCCTGAAGGGAAAAAGCCTATAGGATCCAATGGATATATAAGATTAAATATAAACTGATTGGTAGTATTGAACAGAATAATGCTAGTTAGTACCGTAATGATTTTATTAGCTGCTGCTACCAATCAAAGTAGGTTAATTTATCAATTTGATATCAACAATATATTTTTACATGGCCATCTTAATGAGGAAATTTATATATTACCACCTCTAGACTATGTTAAAGCATAACTACATCAAGTTTACTATGTTTGGAGATCTCTATATGGACTTAAACAATCATCCCATCAATAGAATCTTAAAATTTCTAATTTTTCTAATTTCAAAAGGCTTTTCTCGATCTTTTCATGATCATTCTTTATTTACTCACTTTGCTGTTGAATGGTCAATGTTATGCTTCTATTTGTTGCTGATATGCTACAAACAAGGATTGATCGGTCTAGTTTTTCTAATTTAGTGCATGCTTGAGACGCTATGTTCACTTATTAAAGATTTAAGATTGGCAAGATTTTTCCTTAATCTTGAAATTTTCCAAACATATAAAGGAATGTTGATCAACTAGCGTAAATTTATTTTGGATGTTTTAGTTGATGCAAGGCTCACAGCTGCTAAACTAGTTCAAACTCTACTCCCTAGTGGATTGAAGTTTGATAATATATTAGATGAACTGCTATGTAATACAATACTTTACAAAAGATTTGCTAGGCAATTGTGGTACATTACTCTAATTAGAGCTGATCTTAGCTATGTTGTACAATTTTCAGTCAATTCCTTTCATAGCTTCAAACTTCTTATTTGTTTACTTTGTTATATGTCCTTAAACATCTAAATGGAACTTATTCTTTGGGACTTTATTACTCTTCATCTAGTACCTTAGATGTTGTTACTTATTTTGATGCTAATTAGAGTGCTTATATATTAGATTGAAAATTTATTAGTAGCTATTTTGTGTTACTTGGTTGTTCTTTGGTTTCATGGAAGATTCAGAAACAAAATACTATTTTTATTTCTACGGGTAAATTTGAATATCGGAGTATGGCCATGGCTATCGAGGAAGTTTTATAGGTATCATATATCTTGATAGATTTATAAATACTAGTTTCATTATCAGTTCCTATAACCTATGATAATAAATCCACTCTTCTCATGGCTTCTACCATGTTTACGTGAAAGAACCAAACACATCAACATTAATGTGCATTTTCATGATCATATTCATACGGGTTTTCTTTTACCTATTCATGTTTCTACTCATTTAAGATATGTTGATTTACAAACTACACCACTAGTTGAACATCAATTTCACTTTCTTTGCCTCAAGTTGCATCTTCAAGGCAATCCAACTTGAGGGGGGTATGAAGTATATGTATATTATTTATTTTTGTATCCAATCTAGTCCATCGTATTATTAATACAAGTGTCATTTGCTAATAAGATTGGTGTATCTAGTCCTATACTTCTTGTTATAGCTTTTATATATGAAACTCATGCAATACGGTTTTATAAATTGATAGAATTTTAATAACATAATAGAAAGTTAACTATTAAATTGCTCTCTATATTCTCAAAACTCTAATACATTTTCAATGGCAAATTACATTTGCAATCTCATAATTATTATTATGTTTTAAAGATAGCGAATTTTTTTGTATTAAGTAGACTTAGCATTTTGGTTATTTAAGGTTAGATAGAATATAGAGTTTTCATAACTCAAAATATTATATTATCTAGTGCTTTTGTCAATCACATTATAAATAAAAGAGATTACAAAATGGATTTATGTTAAATATTTTTTATATATGGCAATATATGACTAATTGGGATATTTAGAGATTATAAATTAGTCCCAAAACCATATAAAAAGTCATTAAAATGAAACTATTTTCTTAAACTTGATTTAAAGAATAATTCTTTCTTTGAAAATATAAAAATGGTATTTTAAGTTCCTATTCAACTTCAATAAGTTATACCTCATTCTCTATTGACCACTTTTATCCCCATGCATTCAGCATTCTTAGCAATTAATGGACATCATATGTGAACGAAATAGCAAAAAATGAAGCCCTCGATGATATTCTATTATAGATGGAAACATGTAACTAGGTAAAAGCAATTAAGGAGACGAATTGGACATTAAAAGTTTATCTGAAACAATTGATTTCTTGGGATGATAACCAAAAGGAGCAAAGTGCAAAAATCAAATAGTTTGATCGAATTGGATGAGATTGGGTCCTTTAATATATATCATGTCATATTTGGATTCTATCTATTTATTTTCTTTTAATTTATAAATTAATAATTATAATTATTTTGATTTTTGAAATATCTTATAATGTTATCATAATATAATTAACTTCTTTATAATTTTAATGGTTAATTATATATTATAATATCTGAAAATAATGTATCGACAAAAATTTTAAAAAAAAATTATATCGAGATAACCGTATCGTGAAATAAAAAATTCTGGATCTTCCGCTAGTTTAACATGGAACATGTGGCTAAGGATACTTGTGGACCACAACAATAAATTACCGCCAACCATATAAATAATCTTGGATCATAGGCTTCAGCATAAACAATTAGAAAAAGTCAACTCGATCCTTGCGTCATATGAAACAAGAATTACACATAACTCTCGATCTCGCATGGGAAGATGGTTATATGGTTTTTCCAGAAAATTGGGCTTGTTTGACATTTTAACTATTGAACTTTGGGCCATTTATTGAGGGATAAGTTTTTCTCTTGAATTGGGATTCTCCAATGTTAAAATATACAATGGTTCGGTTGTAGCTGTCGCCTTATTGCAAAATCAATCAAATGTTACATTATCTCACAACAATGTGTTACATGCTTGCAGGGTCAAGCTCTTGTAAATGAAGCAGTGGACAATTGAAGCCATATCAAGGGAGCTCAACTCTGTTGCTGACTCCCTAGTTGTTTGGATGTAGGCGCAAAAAGGGGTATCTACAAATTTTGCTGCCCCACGTTCCTTTTGTTTTGCCTTGTTAAAAAATGATGTTTGTAGCATTGGGTTGTATGGGAGAAAAAATACTCCTTTAATTTTGTCAAATATTATGGTTTCTGCTGCTGCTGCTGAACTTAGAGCTGCATGCTCTTCACCTGTATTTTCCAGGAGTTAGTTTCTCCTTCTTTTAATATAATATTATCTTATCACCGAAAAAACAAAACTCTCCATTTGAAAATTGAGAAGTCTATATCTAAGTGGGCTTCATTTTCGGAAAGATAAAATGCTGGAAATATGGAATCCAAATACGATAGACTTAGACACAACACAATACAACACAATTTAAATATATTGCTATATGGTAAAATTTAATACAAGACACAAATAAATCAAATCCGTTTAAACATGATTAAATTCTTGTTCGGATTTGGGTGAAGTTTCTAGACCTAAACATAGAATATGAGACACGCCACATATTATGCATGTATTATTCCATATTTACATTTTGTTACACAAATCATTTCTTTCTAAATCAAAATCTCAATTAAAGATATTAGATACTTTTAACTATATATTCTTTTTACTGCATTGTAGTCTAAATGAGTAGAAAATTATGAAGTAATATGTACATTATTTAACTGTTTCTCTTAAAAATTTGATACACAATATGATAAATTTCGAAATTAACACTAATAATGATAATAATAATAATATATATTTTAATTCACGATTCTATTTAATTTAGTGATATTATATAACTTAAATTTAATAATATTATATACTCTTCTCATTGTATCTTAGTTTATATGCAGATTTTTTTACTAACTCTCTTGAAAATCTAATAAACAATGTGATAAATTTGAAAATCGAGACTAGTGATAATATTAGTATCTATTTAATCCATTGTTTCACTTGATTTAATGATATTATGTAATTTAAATTTTCAAATTTTCTACATTTACTAAGATTTTACTTTACTAAAACTTTTGTTTGGGTTATAATTCTATATGAAGTATGAACATAAAATATCATTTGTTTATGTAAAATTTAAATATTATTATCATTCTTTTTCCATTGTATTTATAAATATTTTATAAATTTAATTATAACTTTTTAATCGATAAATAGTATTAAACTTAAAATAAACGAGATACAATATGGTAATATGAATTATCAATCCTAATATAAACAGGTTCGACCCGGACACAAGATACGCTAGTTATGAGTTTGGATTTTCATACACGATTAATAAATGAGTTATATCATGAGTTTAGATTTTTTGGACATAAACCTATTTAGATACAGAAATAAAACACAACGTGATAACACGAATTACCAATCCTATTTAAAATCTAATTGGGTCAATGAAGTTGGAAACTCGCGAAATTAGAAGGACCATCTAATGCAAATATTTGGACTCTACTTTGAACCTTTACATTTAATATAAAGGATATATTCTCACTAATTTCGTCCCAAATTAATTTCTAAAAAAAAATAAAGAATTAACTCGGTTATGCTATTGTTGTTAGAAATCTCTCGCAAAGAAATGAGTTGAACTTACGGGCGTGTAAACTCGCTCTGCGTCTTATGCCTCGTACATAAAAATGTCAGAAGGATTTTTAAGTGCGTTTGTTTCATGATTTAATTAAGTTCAAGAACAAGGACTAGCAATCTCACTGTTTTTATATACCATATTTTAGGATTTGGGTAATTAGTATTTTTCTGAATTTGGGCAATAAGAGGCAAAATCATGTCAAATTTTAGAATAATGTTTGCTCTAAAAATTAATTCAGAGTTTTGAAGCAATTCTCAAACATCGCAACATCGAATATAGCTTTTCTAGGAGACCAACTATTAGGTGCCATCCTTTAAAAATTGTTCCCATCCGTCAATTCAACTAAGAACATATCAAATCCTCAAATACTGATAAACTACGTCTATATCGTCTAAACGACATGTTGATTCGATTAGAAGTTAAAAAAATTCAAGCAAATGCTAAATTCCATAGGAGACGCTTTACTTGAATCTCATGTACTTTGTCTAAATATCTTCGAACATTATTTCTCTTTAAACTCTCATCAAAACTTCGTCTGAATCTCATGGAGTGAGATTCAAACAAAATCCTCATTCACAAGACATGGAAAACAGTGCTTCTTAGGACATAGTGAAACTTCACACCTACTACCATTCGTATCTCAACAATAAGATTAAACGAAGCATTTTGTCTACATCCCTAGTACCGTACCATCATTCTAATCTCAACAATGAGATTGGATGAAGCATCGGCCCACATTCTTGTTCCATACTTTGTTTGAACCTTTTTGTTGAGATCTTTTCAATGTTTGATCTTGGCACCATTTTGGATCAAATATTGACTTTTCGTTACATCCACATCCGATTAAATACTTAGCTGAATGGTTTAAGCTCATAACTGGAACTTAGCAATTCTTCCTCTTCTGGTAACAATTAAACCATTATTCCCTTCGCATATACAGTTATATATATACACACACGCAAGCAAATACAAAAATCTTGGAACTAGAGAAGCCGTGCTTATACTTGTTTTTTTTTAAGTCCTTCTTAGAATAAACAAATAAAAGTTCTCTTCTTGCAATATGTCGTATATGTCAAAGAATATCGGTAACGGGTACCTTGATGGAATTTACTAATGTGAGATTAAAAAAATTTACTCATAAAATGTACAAATAGGAATTTGTTTTCTTATTAAGTAAACTTAGCAAATTCTCTAAAGCATTCATTGAGAAAACACAAGAAATTTTAAGGGGTTTAAGGCCCACTTTAGTTATTTGAAGTTAAACAAAGTTCTTATATCATGAAAGATGATCCTATTTTGTGCCTCCACCAATTACATGCTATCTTTTATAAGTAAAAGAGATTAAAAAATAGATCTATATTAAATATTCTTTATGTATTGCGATATATGACTAGTAAGAATACTTAGTGATGGAATCTTAGTCTTCTTAGATCCATTAAAAAAAAAAGAAGTCAGAAAAAAAAATGATTCTTTTTTTTTTCTTTGGAAGCAAATGATTCTTTCTTTAAAAATATAAAAATAATGTTTCCAAGCTCTTACTTAACTTCAATATGTTAAGCATCATTAGCTATTGACTACTTCATCCCCGCCAACTCCTGGCACTTAATAATATAATCTAAATAAATAAATTTTTCTGTCTACGATTGGTATCCTATTCATATACCACCCATATGATGTCATATGTGAATAAATTAGCAAAAATGATGCCTCACCATGTTCTTTTATACATGATAGCATGTAGACAGGGGAAAGGGGATTAGAAGACCTATAAGACATAAACAAAGGTTTATCAGAGACTATTCACTTATAGGGATAATAACAACCAAAAGGGGTGGAAAAAAAAAAAAAAAAAAAAAAAACAGGGAATGGAAAGGTGCATGTTCAAGCTCTGGTAAATCTCTTTGAAGACGCTTTGTCTGCAGGATCCAATGTCAGGTCGGCATCAATATGGCTAAAGAGATACTACCCTTCATCATTCAGCAATGTTTCTAGGGACCCATTTATTTTAGCTACCTCCAAAAGAAAGGTAATCTTGAAGGAAACTAGTGATTTCCAACAGTTATATTGCTAGATTTATTCGTCCATAAGGGTGCTTGCTAATTTTAATTTGTACACATTAAAAAAAAAAAAAAAAGAACCAAGGATACGAATTGAATTCATTACAATGACATTCAACTACTAAAATTTTGCTTTCATATTAAACCATTTCTAGAATCTAACTCTAATGGTCAAACTGAAGTAAGGGAACAAGGGTTAGGGTTTTATATTGTAAAAAGAAGGGGAAAGTGTGTTGGAGTGGCAGATTAGCCCAACAACTCATGAGATTGATTCAGTAGGAGCAAGTGGTAATGCTACACACATGGATGTGGATCAATGGATGTTGGTGGGCTTGGGACACACCTTACATGGGCTGCTAATTTAAACAATATAAAGCAAACTAAAATAAATAGGCCAGTAATGTGAGCTTGAATATAATAGAATATAAGATATAGCCATAGTCCATTTTACAATTATGTCCATGAAAAATTACAAAAATTAATGATGTGGCTAAAATGCATGTGCAGTCAATTAGGTGAAGATATCAAAATATTCTATGTATGACACATTATAAAAAATGAATGGAAAGAAAAACAAAACATTACATTCCCCAAAATCATGTGTAAACCCTAATTACGTGTGGTGGGCAAAAACAAAAACCCTAATTGTGTGTATGTTGTGCTTATGAATTCTATAAGATCTCATTCACTTCACTGAATGAAAATAGTGGAAACAAAATTGGAATTCTTAAAAAATAGAATAAGGAGTTGTAGATGTAGGGTTCAATCAAAGTAGTCACATGCATGCTGCATGAGTATCATGTTGTATGTGGCCTCAAAGAAATGACACGAGATTATCACCTAAAAGGATGATTAGGTGAGAATAATGTTGGAAAGAAAAATAAGCAATCTCAGTATCTCAAAATACACAAGTAACAAATAAGGCAACCTTAAGGGACCTCAAGCATTCACCTTATAACTTGAGCAAATGAGATCAATTCTTTGCCTGAACATGATTTGATCTTAGAGAGCAAAGTTTTCACAGTGAAACACTGTTTCTCTTATCTCTCTAAGAGTCCCTTATGATGAGGAAATACTGGGTATTTATAGAGTCTTAAGCATGTTAGCATCCGTTGAATCATCTAAGTGATCAATGGATGAGATGGAGCTTAGTCGATTCATAGTTATCCAGAATGAGCTAGCTAATGGGTCCAAAGTCGGTAGCCTTCCTTATAAGTGCATGAGCCTGCTTAAGAAAAGTTGGAGGCGGACGAGCCGATCTAACAATCCCTATTCTAAGCCCACTAAACTAAATCTCCCTGAATCATCCCAAAATGGACTAAATTCCTTAGGCCCTATCACCTAACCTAAGGAGTTAAGCCTAAATAAATAATGGACTTATCCCAATAACTAATATAACAATTTTTAGCCCTCTACAAGAGTGAATGCCAATTAC
Organism: Lumnitzera littorea; assembly: GCA_024138015.1. Taxonomy (NCBI): domain Eukaryota; kingdom Viridiplantae; phylum Streptophyta; class Magnoliopsida; order Myrtales; family Combretaceae; genus Lumnitzera; species Lumnitzera littorea. The sequence goes on from JAMXBB010000007.1 coordinate 22,001,425, forward strand.
AATGTTGAGTTGAAGAAAAAGGCACTAAGAATAAACCTATAATAGGAATTAAAAGGACAATTTTATCCTCATCTTCCTCCTTTTTATTTTTCTCTCTCTCTTAATCATCTATCGCAACCATAGAATCAATGCACAGTTTTTCACAATAGTCCATTAACTCATTTAACTCTATATGCATGTACACAAGACTAAAGTACTAGCTTCCCTTCTCTATGCACAAACTTTAATTCCCGCTATAAAATCTTTTAATTTACAAAAGTTTCATTCTTTAGTTCAAATGCAAACTAGAGCAACATACTTGAGAAAAAAAAAAAAAAAAACCTTAAAGCTTCATAAAATCTCCCATTTCTCGCACTAAACACTCAAGACTAAGTAGCTTCACCAATACCAAACATCAAATCAAAGCTTTGTCATAGCAAATTGATGTTCAAAGAGAGAGATTGAATCGAAGGAAGAGAGAGAAGGAGATGTGACGGTGGTCGGCAAGGTGTGAAAACTAAGGCATATTTCCACTAAGAAACATAAATGGATTGGCGGTTAAGAAGGTAAAGTAGCTGGGGTTTGGTGGCTATATGTGGTCACTGAAGAAAAAGATGGTTGTGTTGGTAACGATGACGATAGCGATGTGGTGGTTGTATTGGCAAAGTGTAGATGGTTATGTTCCCAAATGTCAGGATAAAGTCGATACGAGTACTTGAACTTTTATATTTTTTTTATTTTATTTTTCATTTTAGTACTTAAACTTTAAACTTATTCATTTTAATACCCCCAACTTTTTAAATAAGGTAAATTGGTATCTCCATTATAACTGTCGTTATTATAAAATGATAAAATAATAATATAAGTACATTAACTTTCTTTTTATTTTCATTTTAGTGCTCAAACTTTAGTTGTTATTTCATTTTGGTACTTCAACTTTTTAAAGTGAAATAAATAAGTATTCTTTATAATGGATGTTATAACAAAAATACTAATCTGTATCATTTGAAAAGTCGAGGTACTAAAACCAAAAAAAAAAATTTAAATTTAGATACTAAAATGAAAAGGTATAAAAGTTCATGTACTTATAATAGCTTTATCCCCTTAAATGTTGTCTGTTTGTAGAATGAAATGAGGTGGTGGTAGTGATAAGTATAAATGTGGTAGTGGTGGTAGTGGTGGTAGTGGTATATTCATGCTTAGGTGGTGGTGGTGTATGGTGGCTTAATGGGAGTATTTTTGAAAAGACAAAGGGCAGTGGTGTACATTGGTTGCTCTATTAGGATTCATTAGTTAAGTTAAGTAATCCTTATAACTTGATGGATTCTACCAAATCAAGATTCCAAGGTAAAATGTTAAGTGAATGATGTAATAAAGAATAAAGGGAGAATATAATACCCATCCCTACCCCACCCAAAGTAAACGAGGCATAATTGTGTAAACAAATTGTTCCCTTGCTTCAAGTGGTATCAAAGCATTTTTTAGAAATGATTCTAATACAGGAGCAACAGAAAATCATGGAAGACACTATGAAGGAGACTATAAAGGAGGCAATGAAGGAGTTGTTGAAGGAGCATCTAAATCACTAGGAGGCTTAGGTCAAAAGTGTTGATATAGCTATAACTCATACCTAACAATTCATGGACAAGCAAGTTGTTACCTTCATTAAGCTAAAATCTTAGGTACTTCAGCAAGCTTCTGCCTCTAACTTGTAGAAAAAAGATAAAGAGAAGTAAATTAATGATGAGCTTCACAATGTTATCAATATAACTCAAGAAGGTGAGTCTCATTATTCACTACCAGTGAGAGTTTCTAAACCTAAATTCCCTATGTTTAGTCGGGATGACTTTAAAAAATTGGATTTATAAAGCAAAACAATATTTCACTATTAATTCTACACTTGAAAATTGGAAAGTGAGAATTGCCTCCATATACTTGGAAGATAGCGCTTTCCATTGGTATTATTCACAGTTACATAATAGTGATTCTAAGGGATTGATGTTATGGAATGAGTTGGTTAATGGGCTAATAATGAGGTTTAGAGAAGGAGTTGGTGAAGACCTTATGTTTGAGTTCAAAAAGCTTTACCAAACAAGTGATTTATAGTCTTATATTGATGAATTCAATAAATTATCTACTAAGTTACAACTATCTAAACCTTACCTCATTAGCTGCTTTCTCACCGATTTATAAACCACCATACAATACCCTAACCACATGTTTTACCCTCAAACCCTTCAAGAAGCTTATATCCTAGCTAAACTATAAGATGCAAACAATAATAGCATGGTCATAGTTCCCTCAGTTGCGTAAAAACCACTACAGCCCACACACTCTACCATTTTAACCCATAATACTTCATACAAACCCAACCCAATAACGAAATGGGCCTAACCTACTTGGATTTCTTCACCCTACTCGAATTAACCACACCCAAAAACAACCTCCCAAACTATACCAAAACCACCAAAAGTTTCACACTTGAAGAGCTTGATGAAAAGAAGAGGAAGGAAATTTGCTTTTGGTAAGACAAAGCTTTCAACCTAAGACATAAATGTAACCAAAAGAGATTAGGTATGATTATAGTTAAGGGCAAACCAATAGAAGAAGAGGTGGGGGAGATGCATGAAGAGGAAGATGAATTAATTGAAAAGGAGTTATCTAAGCTTACTCTATATCATGAAGAATGCAGACTCAGTAGCAATTGAAGGTTATATGAAGTTGAATGGATCTTACAAAAAAAAAAAAAAGGAAGAATCCATGTTTTGATTGATACAAGGACTACCTTAAACTTCTTGGACTTACGCTTGGCAAAGGGACTAAGGTGGTTAATCAAAGCTATCACCCCATTGTCTGTAGTATTAGCTGATGGTTCCCAGCTAGTTAGCACCTGTAAGATCTCTTGCTTTAAGTGAATAATGCAAGGAACCAAGTGTGAGACTGAAGTCTACATTTTAACATTAAATGAAAGTAACTTAGTGCTTAGAATTCCATGGTTAACTTAGTTAAGCATTATTAATTGGAATTTACAATGTATGACCATGAATTTTACTTAGATGGGTCAAAACTGCACACTTAAAGGAATTCCAAATGTTCTTAAATTACTACCAAATGAAAATTTGACTAAGTTACTAGAGCCAACACCTGGAGAACCTACAGTATAATGAGGGTTAGTTAAATGTGAAGAAACGGGTGCATCAACAAAATAGAATAATAATGTAAGTCCTACTGCCATTGACTTGTTGGAGGACTATCATGATATTTTTAAAGAACCACATTCCCTATCCCTAAAAAGAAGTTTTGATCACAGAATTCACCTACAAGACCTTATTATTATGGTGAATCTCAAGCCTTACAGGCACTTTTCCTTACAAAAAAAAAAAAAAAGTACTAAAAGAAATGGTGAAGGAGATGCTCAAGAATAATCCGTCCTAGACACGGTCCCTTCTCTTCTCTAGTTGTGCTTGTAAAAAAGAAAGACAACACATGGTGAATGTATGTTGATTATAGAGAATTAAACATGTCAAGCCTAGATTTTTCTTGGTTTTTATTATTTCCCTTTACTCAATCTATATTAAACCCTGTATCCATTTAATATAGACCATCAACTAAGAGTTAAGAAAAACTAGGTTTTTCTATTTTGAAAAGTTTGAGAGTTGCCACCCGACCAGGGTCAGGAAAAAAAATGGGTTAAGTTAAATCAATTGGATGAATCAATTTAACTTAGCTATTGGTCCATTGAAAAAAAAAAAAACAATTTTTTAAAAATGACTTTTGAAAACCAAATATTTGAGTTCGGGGATTAACCTATTAAACCTTAGCAAATGCCACTTTCAACTTTCCAATTTTAAATCTACTTTTCAGTATACCCTTGTAATTTACACTTGCTATTTTACAAGTAAAGAAAATAATAAATTAGGATACAAGAACTAAATATTTACAAAGGGGAAAAAATAAATTTTTTCTTATCTTAAGTTGCCTCGCAATTGTGTACAGTTACTTACGTACCTGCTATTCAGAATCAGGTTTCTATAGTTCGTTCACTGAAAATTTAAATGTGAAAATGATTTTTAATTATAAAAAGTGGTCAAGTTTACGTTTCTTAGCCATTTTATTATTTGAGTAAAAATCTTAAAAGGAAGGGTCCTAATTTAGGTGTATTATTTTTTGGAAAATCCTAAAAAGCCTTAACTTTGAAAAGGATTAATTCTTTTTTATTTATTTAGAGAAGAGGTATTTCTAAGTGATAAATTTTTTTCTTTTTTTTTTTCACTTTTTATCATTTTTTATCAAAGCATAAAAAATTTTAAAAAAGTAAAAAAGAGCTTTCCTACCTTTTTTTTTTTCCTTTTTTCCTTTTTTCCTATTTTAATCCCTTTTTTTCTTTTTTCTAATTCACTTTTTTTAGCTTTTTTTTTTATTATTTACAATGGAGTAAAAATATAAAGAGAAAAAAAAATTTACAACGAAGCACAAAACAAAAGAGAGAGACTAGACTTGTACAGGTTAGAGAGAGAACTAAGTGCGGGTTCCTAGGTCGGATCGGGGTCATCCAACCCAATCACGTGCACTGCAAGTGCACAACATAGGGGTAGCTTCAGGCAATGGATTAGGGCAAATACAAATGACTCCAATGGCTAAATTGAGCGGGAAAAATGATATTTCTAGCAAATTCATTAATGAAACTAAGCTTAGTGACAATGCCTTAGTGTTTAAAGGAGGATTAGTGGTTGCTAGTGTTTTAGCCATGGAGGATGGTAGTAGTTCTCGCATAAGGCACTCGCTGGTGGTAAGTAGGTAGTATGTCCTTGGGTTTTCAAGGGTAAGAAGGATAGTGGTCTGGATGGATTGAAGTGAAAACCACCTAAGAGTGGTAGTTCAAGAAGGAGTGGTACAATGGCAAGGGTTTCGAGATTCTATTAGTAGTTAGATGAGTTAAAGAGCACGGCTACGTATGGGAGACATTGGGTTTAACAATTGAGGTTGTGGGAGTCTTTTTTATTAACTTGGTTCAGCTCAAAATGATTCAAGCTTACACCAATTCTAGAGAGAGAGAGAGCTTAGCTACGAGTAAAGAGAGAAAGAGAAAGTGTGTGTGTTTCGAGTGAATTTGAGAGATAATTCGTGATCTAAAAGGGTTCCTCAACCCCCATTTTATACTAATCAATTCCTATTCAAGTTCAAAAAGTCTAGGAATCGCATTAATTCAAAGATTCAAGTTAATGATGAACTGCAAAATAAATTCTTTCCCAATTGTTGATTCGATTTTACCCACATGAGAAGATGAATGTAGACAGAATCCAGGTTTAATGCAAAGAGGGCCATGCATAGAACATGAATGTACCATACAATCATGTGTATGAGCAGAGATTATATGTGGAAAACTAAGGAGATGTGTAGGGTGTAAGCTGGGAAAGAGAGAAAAATTTGGGTATTTTAATTTTTTGCAATTTTCAAGTCTTGTTTTGATCCTTTAAATGATCAAATTTTGACATATTCTTGGTACCAAATCAAAGTAGGTCATGTGACATACCCGAATCCACTATTAAATTGATGAAATCAGTCGAAAAAATGGTAAAGAAAGTGATGGAAAATTTTTGTGTTGGCCAATCACTAACTAACACATGTCCATTTGTGCCAAGAAAAAGAAAACCACCCAGTGCTTGGTGAAAGGCTCAAACCTATGATCTATAGCTCATTTGCTCTCTTAAGACAAAGTTCATTATTATATGGGCCATTAGCCCATGCCTTGTCATGTTGTGCAACTAAACTCTACTTGACCCATAAACTAGCTTTGTTTACTTAAAATGTTCTATTTTCCTAAAAATGATCTATCTTTTCCTTTTTTTTATTTTTCTAAAATTTCTATTTTTTTGTGTTTTTCTCTTTTTTGTTTTTCTAGATTTTCTTTTTTTTTATTTTTCTATTTTGTTGTACTTTTATTTAAATTAGAACCATTTTTCCTAATCTAAAATAAAATTTCTAATACTATAAGAGGATAAAAATGGAGTGTCTACAAAACAAAACAAAAAAAACTATTTAAGGATCAATTTTCAATACCATTGATTGAGGATTTGTTCGATGAGCCACATGGCTCTTGTTATTTTAGTAAGTTGAATTTAAGAGTAGGGTATCACTAAATACGAATGCATCCAGAAGATATTTACAAGACAACCTTCAAAACTCATGAAGGCTACCATGAGTTCTTGGTAATGTCTTTTGGCCTAACTAATGCCTCCTCCACATTTTAAGGATTGATGAATCATGTGTCTAAGGCTTATTTGAGGAAGTTTTCTTTAATGATATATTGGTGTACAACTTAAGTATGGATGAACATGCCGACTATCTAAGGATTGTGTTTGAAATTTTAATAAAGGGGAGGCTCTACTTGAAGAAGAGCAAGTGTATTTTTGGTGCTACTCGATTGGAGTACTTAGGTCACATTATAAGTAAGGAAGGGGATTCAATGATCCTAATAAAATTGCCGTGGTAACTAATTAGCCTTTGCCAACAATAATTAACCAGCTATGGGGTTTCCTTAGCTTAGTCGGTTATTATAGGATGTTAATGAAGGGTTTTGGAGAAATAAGTAAGTTGTTGATTGATCTCTTGAAGAAAGACTTCTTTTCATAGGGCATTTCTGCCACTTTAGCATTTGAGAAATTGAAATCTACACTTACTAATGTACCTGTACTACACTTACCATATTACTTTGAAGATTTCATGATTGAAGCCAATGTAAATGGGATGGGTGTAGGTGTTGTACTCATGCAAGAAAAGCACCCCATTGCATATTTCAATAAGACTTTAGGCCAAAAACAACAAGGGTTGTCTATTTATAAGAACGAGATATAAACGTTATCTTATCCCTTTGAAAAGTGGCGACATTACCTTGTTAGGCACCACTTTATCATTAAGATGGATCACTAAAGTTTTAAATACTTCATAGAACAAAGAATTAGGACCCCTAGTTAGTAGAAATGGTTGACAAAATTCCTAGGATTAGACAATGAGATTAGCCATAAGAATGGACATACTAACTCAACAATGAATACATTATCTAGCATAAGGGAATTCGGTTTGAATGTTGTATTAACAACTATAGAGTCTAGAGTTCTAAGCTAAAATACAAGCTAGTTAGGCTGTCAACAAGAGGTTTACTAACTAAATCAATAGGTTAAAAGATGGAGAACAATGCTAACATTACACTTGGCATGCTGGTGTGTTTACAAGGAAGGGGAATGTAGGTGTTAGTCCTAGTGAATCGCTAAGGAAGAAGTTATTGGTTACTTATCATAGTGAACCTTTAGAGAGACACTTAAGTAGACAAGTTACTTACAAGAAAATTCACTCGATTTTCAACTAGCCAAGGATGGAAAGAGAGGTGCACCTATTTGTGCACAAATGTAACATATGTTATGGATGTAAATTTGAAAATATTACAAGTCTAGGACTTTTGTAGCCCCTACTAATTCTTGAAGGGCTATTGTGTGAGGTGAGTATGGATTTTATTGAGGGGCTACTAAATTCTCATGGCAAAGAGGTGATTATGATTGTAGTAGACTAATTGAGCAAGTATGCTCACTCTGTTACCTTTATCTCATCCTTATACAGCACTGTAGGTGGCAAAGGCTTATCTAGACAATGTTTACAAACTCCATGGTCTACTCGAGGGAATTGTGAGTGATAGGGACTCAATATTTGTAAGTACCTTTTAGAAAGAATTTTTTACCTTACAAAGGGTTGAGCTATCATCCACAGTCAAATAGGTAAACTGAAATTGTAAACAAGTGTTTGGGAACATACTAAAGGTGCATGACAAGTGATTATCCTAAGAAGTAGAGTCAATACCTATCTTTAGCCAAGTGATAGTATAATACCAATTACTACACTAATGCTAAAAAGACTCCCTTTGAGATCCTATATGGGCATGAGCTACCTATTCATCTACCCTATGTGCCTAGGGATGCAAGGGATGCAAGGAATGAATCTATCGATGATATATTAAAGGAGAGAGAAGAAACATTAAAGGTTTAAAAGTTTCACCTATGGTGTACCCAAAATAGGATGAAGCAACTTGCTAATCGTAGGTGGAGTGAATGGTCCTTCAACATTGGGGACTGTATTTTTCAAGCTTCAACCCTACAAGCAAGCAAGTGTTAAAGGGTATCAAAAAAACAAGCTATCAACAAAGTACTATGGCCCCTTCAAAATAATTGACAAGATCAGGACAGTAGCTTATTGTCTTGACTTACCTAAGGAGTCTTTGATACAAGTAACTTTTCATATGTCATAATTGATGAAATACATCAGAAATCCAGTTTAAACCCCTCATACGCTTCTAGATTTAGGCATGGGGGAATCATGGGAACCTAAATCCATCTTGGAAAGGAAGATTCTGAAGCATAGCAATACAGCAAATACCATAATTCTTGTTCATTGGCATAACCGTTCTCCTATTGAAGCTACATAGGAGTTTTTTTTTTTTATTTGAAGCTAAGATTCCTTGACTTACCCTTATAGACAATGGTTTTTGATAGAGGGGAAGATGAAGTAAGGGAACAAGGGTTAGGGTTTCGTATTGTAGAAAGAAGGGGAAAGTGTTTTGAAGTTGCAGTCAAAAAACATGTTAGTCCAACAACTCATGAGATTAATTTAGTAGGAGTAAGTGGTAATGCTATACACATAGATGTGGATTAGAAGATGTTGGTAGGCTTAGGCCATACCTTACATAGGCTACCTAATTAAATAATATCAAGCTAACATAAATAGATAAGCCTATAATGTAGCCTTGAATGTAATAGGATATAAGATATAACGTAGTCCATTTTATAATTATGTATGTAAAAAATTACAAAAATTGATGACATAGCTAAAATGTATGTGTAGTTAGTTAAGGGAAGATATAAAAATATGCCACACTATTAAATATGAAAGGAGAGAAAAACAAAACATTACATTACCTAAAATCACGTGTAAACCCTAATTATGTGTATATTGTGCTTATGAATTCTATAATTGTGTAAATAAATTATTCCATTGCTTCAATAACTATTTGAACTTTTTCTTCTTGCACCTTTTATAAGGTACTAACCATTCCCTCTATAAAGGGAATAAAAAAAAAAAAAAGGTACCAAGAATAAAAATTCATTATCCAAAATCCAAGTAAGCAAGGTAATAAAAAGTTCAGAGAGAATAGTTATTATATTCTCCCTTTGTTACCTCCAAGTAAATGAAGCACAAGTATGCTTTCAATCCCAGTTCCCCTCTTAAAGATTGTTTGCCCATACTTATTATTAGGGTAAGTTGATACAAAGTGAGTGGAATATAAAGTTTTATCTATACACATCTTTATAGGTACCAATTCTTAGATTTTAAAATTAGAACTCATCTTATAATACCTTAAAATCACCTTAGAACCTTCTATAGAACATATGAGGTACAAATTACCTCATGGAACAAGTAAACCTTTTTAATTATATTTTTATGATATTAAAATTTTGAGTAAATTTTTTATAGATCCGTTAATGTTTCTATTACATCTTATTCATACAAATTGCATGAAGAAGACTTTGTCCTAACATTTTCCTTTTTGTGATCATGCATAACCATAGACTTACCAAAATGTTCTCGAGTAGGTGAATTTTTTTGTTTCTCTTATGACATACCTATGATATAAAATCATTAGTTATTAGCTCAAGTGTCCCACTTGAACTTGAAATATTATTTGCTTCTCCTTTGCTTTCTATTTTTATTGTAGAAATATCAAAAATACAAGAAAATAAAAAAATGAAAAACAAATTATTTGGAATCAATATCGGCAAATATTCAGAGCTCAGTAGTATAATTAATGTGGTTATCCTACATTTTAATCCTATTAAGAATTTAAGAGTAGAGCCACCAATTTCACCACCATAAGCATAAGCATAAAATAATAGTAATTCATCTTTGAAAATGATGATGCAAAAAGCAATACTAGCATCTCGAGTAGATATTAGTAACCACATTTTAGCTTTTTATTTCTTTCCAAACTAGTAATGAGTAGAGCCACTGGATTTACAATGATAAGCATAAGCACAAAATAATAGTAAGTCATCTTTGAAAAAGGTGATGTAAAAAGTATTGCTAGTATCTTGATTAGATATTAGTAACCACATTTTAGCTCTATATTTCATTCCAAATTAGTAATTATGCATCTTAACTTTAACTATAAAATCCAGTGAAAAGAGCATATAGAATTTGCTTAATTAGAAAGACAATTACTTTAGATCTATAAGATATCAAGTTAGACTCACCAAGAGTTAGGTAGAGAATCGCTCTTAAGCTTCTAAAGAGAGAGAGGGACCAAAGGAAAAACAAAAAACAAAACAAAGCCACACACTCAACTTCCAAACCCATCAAAACACATAAGCCCTAAAGCAGTATCTAAATGCATATGATCCTCAACCTTAGACTTCCTGATAGGAATCAACCCCCTAGGCCGATCACAAGAAGTTGAGCTCGAGGACTTCAAGGGCTCATATGGAAAATACTTACTTTAGGCCATAGCCGAAACAGGGACTCCTACCCCGACCCAACCTCTAGCCATCCTGTCTATCAAATCCTCACCTATATCTAATATGCTCCTGCCCAGCTATGAAGTTCTGACCCAAAAGGTAACCCAGGAAAGGTTAACCGAGTCAAGCTCTCCAACCGACCATTGGTGCCTAACTCCAATTCAACTAACTTCCTAACCAGACTTATTAGCTCCTGACTTGATCCGGATCAAGTTGACCCTTGACTGTAACGCATTCCTACTTCCGCCTACGTTGTAGCATATCCTTAATGTTCAGCCACCGAGCGACACATATCTTCTGACACAATGTTCTAGAACGATTCTTTCTTTTCTATACTAAATATTCTTTGTCTCTTTTACCCCTCTTAGTATGTCTTATGTAACCTAATGTAGAATACCCTTTTATCTTTGCATACATGTAAAGCAACCCTAGTAAATGGGTATATAAACCCTCACTTTCTTATATACAGGAATCATTTAACTTTCAATACAAAATTATTCACCTTGAGCAACCATAGTATTCTCATTAGCATTCAACTCTTATCTATTTCTTTTAGTAAAGAGTAACGGCGAGTGACACCCTTCAATTCAAACTAGTGTGTCATATCTGATGGATTGTTAGCCAAATAGGATCGAATGGTGCATCATATCCATTCGATAGCTACCCGGACTTTACTAGCCTTTTTTTTTATTTTTTGTTTTCGATTCTCTTCGTTGTGGCGCCTCTTCGTGTGCTTGACCCCGAAGACGCATCACTTCCTAATGTTAGCCAACAATAATATAATAGTAAAAGTTTAAAAAAAAAATAAACTAACCTCCTATATAAAACAAATCCTAGAATTAGATTCACTAGCTAAAATTTAGGATGTCAAAGGGTAATATGAATGAAGCAACCTGCAATAATTGAATAAATAATGGAAATAATTAAAAATAATTTGAGTAAGAAGTTTTAATAGATTTACATTTTGTAGAATTTTAAGGTATCAATCTAGATTTCCAAGCATTGTGACCAAAATGAACACATGCTTCCAATACCTCTTCCAAATGTTCAAATATCTTCTTATCATGTCTCCTCTCATTTCCTCTAACTTCCCAAAAAAAAACAAAAAAAAGGGAGACGACTTGCACTAAGCTAAATTATTATTCCAATGGTACCTTCTTCTTTTACAGAAATTGATTGTATCAACACATAATCATTGAAGTTCTACACAAATGATTGTGTTACAACCCAAAATCACAGAGTCGCAACAGTCCTGCCGTATAAACCATTTTATGATAGTAACTGACCTCGCAGTATTTACCATAAACATGATCTACACAAGGCGTCAACGATTCCTCGCTTTGAAGTAAACAGTCCAATTAAGAGTTGAGTTAAAGTTATAGTAATTAATGTCATGCCCCGAAGCAACAGAATCATAACAGCCCCGCCGTATAAACCATCCTAAGATAGAAGTTGGCCTTACAACCGCTATCTTAGACCTAATCTACACAAGACGTCCACGACTAACTCGCTTTGAAGTAAACAGTTTGTAATTTAAATAAATCATTTACCTAAGAAAGTGAGGAAATATATATATTCACTATAATTCAGTTATTGCAATTAAAGTTTACAATATTTCTCCGTAATATATTTCCTAGTTATTACATTATTTAGAAATGAAAACAAATTCTAAAATAAAAACTTAAACCTTAAAAATATGTGTTTATTCTTCAATATTTTTCCTCATTCCCCAAGATCCAGCAGTTGCTAGCTTCAGAGTAGTTGTTTGCCACTTCTTAGCCAGCACCTACACGACGTCTATAGGGATGTGAACAACCACAGCTCAATAAGTTAAGATAGAAGACTTAAAACTATACTATACACACAACAAGGTTTTCAATCAACTTATTAGGTGCAATGCATGTATAAGCAAATGCCATATAACGTTGTCTGGCCCGTTATGAGATTAAAGAAATTGCGCTCACTCTAATCCGGGTTGAGGAGTTGCCGTTAATGCAACAACTCACGATCAAACCTAGGCTTATGTAATGGAGACCTTGCTCCTCTCGCGACTACCTTTGAACCACTGACTTCACCCTCGCCGCGACCTCCTCTCCTGTCACTTAGTTCGACCGAAGATGAAGAAGGGACCATTTTGCAATCCTTCGCTATCCCTTTCGAAGGGGTCGATATTTGGCCGGAGAATCCTAGGTTCCCCTAATGGGTTGCCATGCGTGTTCAATTATGATTACCGGTCGTATATTTGATTAAGTCCAATTTAGGGTGATCAATCATTTCATACAAATCATACATTGCATGCTAGAATAACAAACAGAATCATGGCATCACCCATAATCAAGCACATGCACACATCCAACTACCTAACAAGCACAACTAAACATAATCTTAAGCCTCCAAAATACAGTATTGTATTAATCCCAACTTACCTCGACTCCTCGCTCACTCACTCGAAGTCCGACTTGCTCAGGCCATTGCCAATCATCCCTATAACACAAACGTGGTTTCAGTTTTTCATATAATTATTATAGGTTCATTTTATCCTATAACGCTTATTGTTATGTTTTGTTTTGTTTAGGGTTTAATATACCTAATTATCTAGGTCTTAAGTCTTTTACAATTATTCTAGGTTTAGAGTTAGGTTCGGGTTCAGTTTCCACATCGATTTCTAAATTAAGTTCTAGTTCGACTTCTAAGTATTATTTTATACTCGAATCCTAGAAATTCATTTCAACCTATAATGTGAGATTAATCACATTACTTCCCAATCTCCTAAATGTCATCATTACCCCTAATCGGTATTTTATTTCACCCGGTATACTTAACTTTGTATTAGTGTACCAAATTCACTCCTGATGTGAAAAATTTTTACATTTTTCATATAATTACATAAATTCAAATCTTCCATCGATTTTATTATATATCCCTATTATTTATATAATATCATTTTTTTATCCTAATATTTTTCTATTTATTATATTTACAATAATTACATATTATGTATTATCACCTATTATGTATATAATACACTTCTAATATTTCTATCACTCTAATTACCATCTCTAAACATCAATTATTATTTCAAAATGTCTAAATTCATCCTAAATCAGATTTTACTCCTAGTTCCCAAATTTACAAAATTAACTATTTTTCTTTATTACTCATTTACTACATAATTAACCTATTAATTACATCTAACACCCTAAATGCTACAAGTATCATACTCCATCAGATTTCAACTTCCTAAAACATGTACTTATTCACTAAATCAGTAATTAATCATTTAATTCCTTAATTAACCCTAAATTACCCAATTTTTTTCCATCATTTTAGGGCTAAAAATTAACTTAAAACTTTCAAAAATTAATTTTTGAAAACGAGCTTCATAACACTGTTCTATATCACATGAGCATCCTACAGAAAAAATTTAAGCTCTAAACTACACTCCTAAGCCTATTTATTTCTAGTTCTAATCATGCTCGATTTTGTTCAATTTGTTAAAAACCCTATATTTTCAGACGTGATTAAATTAAATCACTATTTTTCCCCAAATCTACATACAATAAAACCTCAAAATAACAAGTTTCATAATTTTCTAGGCAAAATAACTAATTTTACTAAATTATATAAAATGGGGACAATTATGGGACTCACCCGATTCGATGCTTTCTGGCGGTCCAAACCCAGTCCAAGGTTGTCGGCTGACCTAGACGGTGGGTCTAGAGTAGGGTGGTGGTGGTGGCGGCTTGGTCCCAAGTGGTGGTGAGGTGTGGGTTTGGCTCACTTGCCCAATTTGCACAGTTTTCTTTTCTTTTTTTGTTTTCTGAATTTTCTCTCAAATTTTTGAGTCTCTCGATTTTTCTCAGATTCTTCACTGCCCAAATAAGTTCTGAAAATTTTTCCCCTATTTATAGACGATTTTGGTAATTATTATACATTAATTAGACATGACTTTGCCCAATTTCCTTGATTTTTGGCTTTTGTGTTGCCTAATTCTAATTGGTTGATCTTTATTTTGCAGATCCTAACATGCCACGACCTGATTTGGATCACCTTATCCTCTTCTAATTTTTTTCTGATATTTCCATAATTAATTTATAATTTTCTTTAATTATTTAATTAGTTTTTGGCCAATTTAGGTAATTTCGTATATTTTTATCTACACGTAAATACATGTGGGGTACACGTGAACATCCCTAATTATTATTTTGGTCATTCTAAAATTTTTAGTATACATATAATCTATCTCTAGTAATTTATTAGTTATTTGATTACACTTTTCGCCTTTTCAATAATTAGCAATTATTATACTTAAAATTTGAAAATTTTATAGTCTCTTATTCTATTACTTATTTTCTTAAATTCAAGTTTACGGGGTCATTTTTACTAATATTTCTCTTAATAGTTTATAATTTGAGTTTGATCGGATCCGATCGCCCAAGACCTTATGTTCTAAGTTCAATCCTACGGTCACTTGGCTTAGCTTAAGGGCTTACAATTAACAAGAACTTTAGTTAACATATATATAATTACATGTGCATTCTATAGAACTTCCTAGGAAATTCTACATTAAAATAACAGTCGACTAAGTTACATATCAACTATCAGTCTTTCATTCTTAAACTATTAAAAAGACTCTAGCTATATATCAACTACTAGGTGAATTGATCCTCATACCCTAAGCTTCAAAAGAACTAACCTCTAAATAGTTGTAAGGCGGCATAATATTTAGAGTATTCAAAAATCAAGACCTGCAAAAGGATCTATACTGGTATGACCAATTACAGCTTAGTAAGTTGAATTTAAGACTCATGAATGTATATAAACACAAATAAGATTACCAAGCAATTATTTTCATGCAATGCAACAAGCAAGTGTCATCACATAATGTAGTCCGATCCATTACGAAATCAGAGAAATTTTACTTGCTCTAATTCAAGTTGAGGAGTTTTCATGTTATGCAACAGCTTACAACCAAACCTATGTCTATGCAATGGAGACACTGCTCCTTCTAAGACTATCATTCAAACCAATTTCCTCATCCTCACCGCAACCTCCTCTCCTGTCACTTAATTCAGCTAAGGATGAGGAAAAAACTAATTTGCTATCAATGCTATCTTTATCGAAGGTGTTAGTATTTGGTTGGAGAATCCCAATGATCCCCTAAAGGTTGCAATGCATGACAATTTAGTGCATTAGAGTCGAATAAGGTTAAATTCCATTTAAGGTGTTCAAACAATTTCACACCAATCTAATCATAACATAAATCAATCCCAACACAAATTTTAATACAAATTTTGATACTCAAACGCATGCATGAGCTACTTACAATCATAATCATACATAATCCTAAGTCTCCGAGTACCATAAAATAGTACTCTAATACGGCAAAGTAATAACCCAACTTACTTAGAATTCTTGGTCGCCTAATTACTTAATTGCAGGTTAGTTCATCTCCGAATATCCTAAAATACAAATACGTCTTTTTAGTACTTATACTTTGATGATACATATTCTAAGTTATAATTTAACTCACTTCTCTATGTATACCTATTATTTACTAACAATTCATTTTACCTTAATTCGGGGTTCGATTTCTAAATTAGATTCCAGTTTTGATTCTACATTGTGTCTGACTGCGAAGAATCCTAAATACGCTCGAATCCTAATGTGAAATTAATCACATTAAACTCGAGTATTCTAATATCACATTAGGTCTTAATTTAGTGTTCTAACTTATTCAGTACACTCTAATCTTAATTGGAGTACCGGATTTACTCCCGATGTGAGGAAATCTTACATTTTTTATACATTTATTCAAAATTAAATTTTGTTTTAGATTTATTATGTACTGATTTTTATTATAATATTATCCAAATAAACCTAATTTTTCATATTTATTAAATTTCTAATTCTACATATTCCTAATTTTCTACAATTATCACATAATTCCTATATTAATTACACTTAACACTCCAAAGACTATGATTAGATTTCCACATCAGAAATTAACATCTTTAAACATCTAATTACCATCTAAATCAGTAATTAATCACTTAATCATCTAATTAATTACTTAAAATTTTCAAAATTTAAATTTAAAAAAATGGCTTCATAGTACTGTTCTATATCACTTAAGCATTCTACAAAAAAAAAAAAAAATTGAGCTCCAAACTACACTCTTAAGCCTATTTATTTTTAGTTATAATTATACTCGGTTTTACTTAATTTCTTAAAAACCCTATATTTACAAACGTGATTAAACTTTATCACTATTTTTCCCTAAATCTACATACAATAAAATCTCAGAATAATAAATTTCATAATTTTTTTGGCAAAATAAATAATTTTAAGAAATTTTACAAAATCGGAAAAGATGTGAGACTCACCAAGTCCGATGGCTTTTGGGCCTCCAACACCAGTTCAAGTGTATCGGTCAGTCCAGGCGGTGGGTTTGGAGTGGGGTGGAGGTGGTGGTTCAGTTCCAGGTGGTGGTGGAGTGTAAGTTAAGCCTTCTTGCTCCCACTGCACAATTTTAGGGCAAATTTCTAAAAACCTTAATTTTTTCTCTAAATTTCGATGCTCTCAATTTTTCCAAACTTCTAACTATCCAAATGAGTTCTGTAATTTTTCTTGCTATTTATAGAATCTTGTAGTAATTATTATGCATTAATCAGACAAGACAATGCTCAAATCTCTTCAATTTTGCCTTTTGTGTTGCTTTTTTTTTATTAGTTAATTTTTCTTCTTTAATTCCTGACCTGCCACAACGAAATCTAAGTCATTCCCTATTCCTCTTATTGTTTTCTATTTTTTTTAATTATTTAATAATTTTCTTTAATTATTTAATAAGTTTCTAACTAATTTCAAGCAATTTAAGTAATTTCGCATATTTTTATCTACATGTAAATACGTGTGGGATATAAGTAAACATTTCTAATTATTATTTAGGTCATTCTACAATTTTTAGTATACATATAATCTATTTCTAGTAATTTATTAGTTATTAGATTGCATTTTTCGCCTTCTCGATAATTAACAAATATTATACTTAAAATTTAAAAATTTTATAATCTCTTATTTTATTACTTATTTTTTTAAATTCTAGTTTAAAAGGTCATTTTTACTAATATTTCTAACTATAATTTATAATTTAGGTTTGATTGGATTTTTTAATCGATCGCCCTAAACTTTGTGTACTAAGTTCGATCCTACAGTCACTTGGCTTAACTTTAAGGCTTACAGATTGTAGATAATTATTATTAATATTGAATTAATAAAAAGGATCAATTCACTTTTAGGACTCACTAGATCATCTAAATAATTATTCTTATGTACCATGAGAATTTTTTAGTTTCAGATTAGGCTCTAAGTCTACTAATCCATTAAGAATGCCCAATTTTGAATTTGAGTTGTTTCATCTAATCTTCCCTCTCTCAGTAATGCCCCTTTTCTATAAGGGGCAATTGGGGAATTTGGTCCTCTTTTGACCTACATGTTCTCAAGCTAACTCTTTTTGGAAATTCCATTGCCATTGAATTCATGTTTGCAAGTCATCTTTCCTCCCATGCCTGATCAATCTTCTATTTAGAATAGATACTAGAACAAAGTCATTAGTACTGCTAAACCTTAAGGGAAGAATAGGACTGCCATCTCATTCCCAACCTTCCTTTTTAGTTAAGAAAGCTAAGCCTAATTTCTTATAGGCCTCAAGGTGACATCCAATGCCTCTACATGATATAAGTCCAATACTTTTTTTCCCCCTTAAGCTTTATCACACCCTACCATTGTTTGCCTTTCAAGTCTCAAAATACCATTACTATGAATGTAATGTAATCACCTTTCCTACCTCCAAGCCCTCCCTTTATACTTCTCCATTTATGATCCATATTATGATCCCCTTTACCTTACTCTAAGAGATCAAGAGGACTAGCCATTATGAAAAATTTCTACAACTAACACCCGTATATTACTTAGATGATATATATTGCTACAATCTCTCCTCCTCTACGATATCAAATTTCATAATCTAAATCCTTAAGTTTTTTCATCAATTTGAAGTGATGTCTTTACTTCTCTAATGCCATCACTATCGCCAATTTGATGTGCTCATGATCAAAACTAGATATGAATCAAAATCAATCAATAAATCAAACATGTAGTTATTGGAGTAATATGGATATGGACAATATGTAGGACGTAATGCATTTAGAGAACCGATTTAAAGCACTCTTAATTTTATATGATGCATGAATCAAGATTACTTGATGTTTGCCAAAATAAATAGATTAATAAAAACATGAGAACAATAATAAAAGAGTAAGATTTGATCAAGAGATTGTCTTAGAAGTGTAATAATAGTTATTATACAACAATAGACCCTCTTATTAATTAATTTGGGTCATTAAAGGCATAATCATAGTTAAAATAAATGATTAAAAAGTAAAGCTACTAAAAATATCAAATTTCAATGACGATTCAAAACATCTAAATGAAGGTCTGTTCAAATTGTAGGATTGCTATTTGAACAAACTTAAACGAAAGGTTCAACTTTTGTTCAAGGAGGTCTTCATCAAGTAACTAAAGGAAGCACTCGGATGAAGCTAGACAAAGCCTTACTTGCTCAAATAAAAGGCTACTTCATTTGAATAGCCCAAGGGTCTATATAAATAGAATGTTGCTAATGTATTCTCTAACCCCTTTTAAGGCACTTCATTTGAATGCCTTAAGGTTGGCATTTGAATGAATTACCTCTAATGCACTTTAATAGCAAAATCAACAAATGCCTTATTTTGTATTAGCAATAGCAAGCTCATACTTCCTAATAACATCACATGACATGTATGGACCTTTAAACAAGCATAATTTTCATCTATCATAGAGTTGAACAAAATATACTGAACCAAATTAGCTAATCCTTAAGCTCTAACTTTAATGATAGGCCCAATGGGTCCATGATTCCAATCATTACCTTACGATTCTTGAGGATTTATCCTTAAATCTAGCATATTTTCTTTAGTCATGTATGGAAACAAATCTTATGCAAGGAATATAGCTGGCTACTAACACACTATATCTCTAAGTAACTTATGCCTCATCATTAGTCCACTTCAAAACTTTGAATGAGATATCCACTCCTGAGGCTAATTTTTTTTGCTCTTGCACTCAAAAACTTGTCCTTTCTCAAATGAATCCAAATTAAATCTCAAGGTTAAAATAGCAGCAATCTAGGGTTACTTGTTCTTAATACCTATTGGTTGACTTCTAAATATAGCTTAAAACTTGATATGTTCTAGACTTTAGCTATATTCTCTTATATTGGGATATGGCAACAAATCTATTGGAGTGGTAAGATGGTTCTCGTAAGCAACTTTAAAAGGAAATCTTTGAGTTGAATTGTGAATCGAATGATTGCATGCATGCTCTACAATCATTAGGCGTTGATCTCAATATATCAAATCTCTTGCAATTGTTATTCTTAGTAATGCTCTTACTATTGTACTTAACACTTTGGTTTAGCCATCAATCTATGGTTGACATGTTATGCTAAACAGGTACTTGTCTCCTAACCTTTGCCATAAGGTCTACCAAAAATAACTCAGGAATCTCATAGTCATTGTGTAAAACAATATCACATGCAACTTAATGCAACTACACAATTCCTAAAAAAAAAAAAAAAAAAAAAGGTTTGTTAGAAAAGAAGTATTGTCTATCGCATGACAAGTTATGAAATGTGTCTTTTTCCTAAGTTTATCGACTATGATAATCATTAAGTCCATTCCTTATTAAGTCTTAAGTAAACGTAAAAGAAAGTTCATGTTAATATTGACCATCAATGTAACATTATAGGTAAGATATGTATAAAGCTTTCCTTTACTATTAGCTCTCTTATAGGTTGCAAACCTCTCCACAACTCAATGTACATCTTGCGTCCCATTCAGCTAACAAAAATATGGTACTTCAAAACTATCTTATTTATATCTTATCTATTTCTATTTATTAATTATGATAAAGGGGGATAATTAGGCTATAAGAGTTGGGAAGAGAAAATTCACATATTCATAAGAGAAAAAAAATTAAAATATATTTTATGCATTTGAAAAGGAAAATTTCTATTGGTACTTTTGTAATGAATAAAGTAAAGAGCATAAAATTTCAACTTTATGGGGATTTTTTAGATACCTAATTTTGTAAGAGGAGTATATATGTGCTTATAGTTTTATGTTTTTAGTGTATTGTTCTTGGCAAGTGATAGCTAGGATAGAGGCAAAAATAGGCATAAGATTCACATCAACATATATCACTCAAATATCATCCTAAAACCAAGTAATCTTGCTTGCATTAAATTGATAAGCAAGTGTCTATTTGACAATGCATTTGCTTAGTGCTACAAACAAGTTGGGTACTCACGAGCCACTGGAGCCTGACTCGTTTTAAACTCAGCATAACTTGAGCTCAATCTTAAAATAAAACTCATATATCTAAAGGAGCCAAGGTTAAACTCCAGTTTATGCTTTCGAATCTGCTCATTTAGACTTTTAAGCAAATTCGCGAGCTTTATACATATTATATGTTATATATAATCAAAATCCAAAAACTAATATTTATAAAATATATATGATATAATATGAGATAATATTTAATATATATAATATAATCTTTATTCACTATTTATTAATTTATTTATTTATTTATGTATTTTATTTATTGTGTGTATTAGACTCATAAGCGAGCTTAAGCTTGATTTATAAAGGAGCCAAACTTAAGCACAAAATAAAGTCCATTTATCTAAATGAGTCAAACTTAAGTTTATAATTTTTGGGCTCAATAAAAGTTTGACTTTACTTATGCTCAATAATTTTTCAACAAGCCAAACTTAGGCCTTTAAAAGTTTGCAAACCCATATCCTTACCATATCCAAAGTTTCTTACTTATATTTAATGACATAAATAAAGTACTCATGCTTAAATAATTTACTCTACCTATTTAAATGTTTTAACGAGTCATGGTTTGATAATGTGAAAAACTCTATGGGCAATGAATAGTGGTACTAAACTATAAATTACATAAATGCTTGAGCAGGGGCATAAAATTCTTCATCATACACAGGATAATGCAACGTTGTTACACGGTTTTTTTCCTAAGATATGCACTTGGACAACATTCTTGCATGTGTGCTGCACCTAATCTCCACCAAATGCATTACCATCATATTTAGACACCTTCCTAAAATCTAGTAGTATCAATTCCGGTGTTGTAGTCATCTTCTCTTTGATTAATTCGAAGCTCCCTTCGATAGCCTTTCCCCATTTAAACTCTACCCCCAATTAGGCAACTCGGTAAGGGTTGCTGCTTTGCCATTGAACTTACATCTTGTAAAATGATGGAACCTAGTAAAAATTTGTGCAGTGACATCTTTGTAA
Organism: Lumnitzera littorea; assembly: GCA_024138015.1. Lineage (NCBI taxonomy): Eukaryota > Viridiplantae > Streptophyta > Magnoliopsida > Myrtales > Combretaceae > Lumnitzera > Lumnitzera littorea. Next base: position 22,023,380 of record JAMXBB010000007.1, read on the forward strand.
ACATAATGAACGTATCCTAGCCAAACAAGGGGGAAAAAGAGAGAGAGAGAGAGAGAGAGATAATGAATACAATAAATTTGACTAGTAAAAATTTATTTTGATATGATATTAACAACTTCAAACTTTAGTTGTAAATTTTGACGAGAAGTATTACATTTAGTAACTTAAATTTTACGTGTAAAATCAATTTTTTAAAAATAAAAAAGAGTTTCTTTGATCTTGATAGAACTTCCCTTAATCATCCAAATGTCCCTTTTACCCTCGTACCTATCATGTTTGGACAATTTTTTTTGTCCATATCTTATTTATATCTATTTTGTAATTAATTTATATCTTTTAAAATCTAGTATTTGAAAAATAGCCTTACTTGTATCTTATTTGTTTCTATTTCATAATTATAGTGAATATAATGATTAAAGTATGAAAATTAGAAAATGAAAATTCACATACATATAAAAGAAAATTTTTAGAGTTATATATTTTATGCATTTAAAAAGGAAATTTTCTACCTGTGCTTTCGTAAAATTGAATAAAGTAAAGGCCATAAAAGACAAACTTTATATGGATTTGATAGTATTTAATTTTGTAAGATAGGTTTATATCTACTCATATTTCCATTCTTTTAATATCTTATTCTTGACAAACATATAGTGTAAACGGATGAGCGAGCATTGAAATGATACCAAAAGGGCATAGAAAAGACAAAACAAATGGACCATAATTGTAAGTATCAATTAGAGCGACTTTTGATTATAATCTAGTATCGGGGGTATATATGTTTTTTGTAAAGTTTTATATACAGAAAATTACACAAACATTGCCAATGTGGTAGGACTTTTATAAAGAAATGACCTATATTCTTTTTTTTTTTTTTAACAAACATATGGCCTATATTTTGTAAATATTTATTAAATTTAATTAGAGACACCAGCACAATTCATTTACAATAATGAGTCACAATCCACCAAAAGAAAGGGTCATTATTAGTCATCGGAGGGCAAAGGGGTAGCTAGCGATTGCCCCATATTTATTTGATTAGTTTTTCGCTTCTTTTTTTTAATTTTTTGCATTTTTTATTTTATTTTTCATTATATTCATTAGTTTAAGTGTATTTAATAATATCTGTAGTCCTATGAGAAGCTGATACGTATCCCTAAATAAATGTAACAAGTAGTTATCGAATAAAAAGAAAAATGCAGATTGTTTCTTTTAAAAAAACCCTAAGACACAAGTAATATTTTGTAATTTTCCTCTCGTATGTCTCACGAGTATCTATCTTGCCTCACTTCACCAGTAACAGAAGAACAAAAGTAAGAGCGGGTGTTGCTGCATTTTCGCCATAAGAGCCCGATCCTCTTAATTCACAGATGGGCTCATACATCCAAGCACCTTCACTTTGGGCTCCGAGCCCATTCCATTAAGAACCACTTTTTCTTTTTCCTTTAATTTTCTTTCTTCTCGCGTTTTTTTTACCATTTAAACAAAGTTTATCGTTAACCAAGAAAAGAGAGAGAGAACTTCATCCATTTATTTTTCTTCTTGTGATATTTGTTATTGAAATTGACTTAATTTCATCGAAGTTACGTATGAGAATGGAACACACTCGTTTTACACAATATGATATCAATTTTTCAAACATTCTATTATTTTAGGATATTGGAATAAGTATGTCATAACATTCTTCTTCGATGCTCCTTTTAACTTAACCTGTGTTGTTTTGAAGGCATTCAATCACTCTCTCAACACTTTCGAGGTAAAAAGAGCGGAATGTAGACAAAACGCATAAAAGTATCAACTTGTTACCTATAGATCTCATCCCTTTAGAGGATGAAGCCAAGCTAGTCTCGGTTCTTGCACCACGTTCCAATGATGTGCTTTTGATTTTATGGAAATGGCAAGAGACAATTGTCCAACTGCTAATTATACTAAACTATCCCCCTGTAGCGTAATTTGAACTTCATGGGCTAGGGTTGACAGACCTAAGCTTAATGGCCCAAGTCCTTAAGAACTCAAAGGAATTCTTTTAGTCAGGTTGAAATCAATGCCAATTATTCTAGTGAGGTCGATGAAGTCATTTTGTAACTTGGCAGCTTTACCGAGGCGAACTGCTTGGAACTATTGGTTCATAGGTTGAATCCCAATTGGTTCGTGTGGCCACCAATTTGGACTAGTTCACTTGCCCTTAAACCATTTCACGTGTGTGTATTTTTTTTTAATTCCTCGTAATTAATTCTTTTTTTTTTTTCATGTTCTTGCAAATAATTCTTTGTCTTCTCCTATGCTTTTATTTTCTTTTCCATGTTAATGTAACACTTTATATGTATATATACGAGAGTTAAAATATTGACTAAATATACTTTTATAATTATAAGACTTATTTTAAGAATCTATTTTCTTGAGGATAGTCTATATCCATGTCTTGTTGATACTCTAGATGTCTTGTAGCACAAAATATATAATTATAAAACTTATTTCAAGAATCTGTTTTCATGAGGATAGTCTATATCCATATTTTGCTGATACTCTAGATGTCTTGTAGCACAACATACTGAAATAAGAATCTATATGAGCAAATGTACTAATGAATTATCAAATATGTGGTAGTTATAATTTATCATCAATCCTTACAAGTATAAAATATGTGCCAATGAATTATTAAATATGAGCAAATGTGGCATGTTTTTTTTTTTTTTTTTTTTTTAAATATGGGCAAGTCAAATTGTCGAGTTAAACTGTCGGTTCAAGACCTGTTAGGTTAGGCAGTTACAGAAGGCTGAATTGCTTGAGCCCTTAGGGCTTGGCGGCTGGTTTAGGCTAGTACTCTCTCGAGATGGGCTGATTCACTATTCGAAATTGGTTTATGCACGATTCTAGTTAGAGTTATAGCCACATATGCCATGTTATATTATGTTTGAAAGCAGTTTAATTACATTATCTCCATTTTTTTTGGCCAACTACATTATCTGTATTTATGTATAGTATGTAACGTAATCAACAAATAATTATATAATTTCAAGTAACTGATATAATTATACTATGAGAACTATTATATTATAACAATATAGAAGTATGGATGTAATACTAAAATCTATTAAAATAATTATACCTATGTTATATTTACCTTCCTATAGTTATTTAAGTACACTGAAGTACTAATAAAATCGATATTATAGTAATAACATTATAAGAGTATAATAATGTAATTATGATAATGATGTTACAATAGTAGCAATTATATTCCAATTAATTGACTAAAGTAATATCTATGAGAGTTATATTAAAACCTAATTTCATTTGTGAATTGCTATTTGATTATAGTGTTAGTCCATTTAATCAAGTGAATGTGGCATTAAAATTTAGTTCATTCACATAAATCCTCTTAAAAAAAATGTAATTATAATTATCAAGACTATTATGAATTATTAATGATAAATAGATTAATAATAATTATCCTTAGTCATAAAAATTGTAAAGGGATAAATCCAATTTTGGGCTTTAGTCTAAATATTGAATCGGATTAGAATTTTTGGGTTAAGGCGACTAGACTTACAGAGTGAAATCCATAAAATTCAAGATGATTAAGGAAGACTTGGTACAATGGACTTGTAGTAGAGCGTGTTGGATAAATCAGTTTGATACTAACCTTTTTCAATTAGCTCATGCACTAAGAAGGCTTTTACTAGGCTTGGATCCATAAATGGAGTCATTTGGGTTCCATTAAAGATGGGATTAATTTTGGTTGTTGATCGTCATTATGATCCGATGAACGACATTGCTAACTAGCTTCTATAAATAGCCAAGGTCTCTTTGCATTTGGATAGGAAGAATCTAGATAAGCGTCATCGAGTTGCTGGATTCACTCTTAAAAGACTAAATGCCTAATCATTGAAGAACCTATTACATTTCAATGCAAATTGCAGAGCTTGATGCTACTGTACTTTTTCCCTTATCATATTGTGTGTTAGAGTCAATCGAGATTACTTGCTCTTCCTCTTTATTATTTTTTTCTTACTTATCCTTCATGTGCCGTCTATATTACTCCACTTAAGCCACGTGTAATGCATGATGGGGGTAGTACATAGGTGACCATCTCATTCAAACTTATATACCTAAAAAAGTTAAAATTTATTGCTTTGAATATCTATCTAAACAAGATGTATATATTGATATTGTTCTAATAGTTTAGTTAAGTCAATCCTACAAGTCTACCTAAACTATAAAATTATTTCATTTATCAACATCAATCCTAACGGTGTATGTTAAAAAAGAAAAAAGTTGAAAAAATACAAAAAAGAGGTTTCGCTTTCTCTATTATGAGACGAGACAGAAATCTATGCACTATGTAAGTATGTTAAGTGGATCTCATAGAGCATGGTTAACATATATTTGGTCTATATGAGAAAAATTCTAGAAAAATGCATGAAAAGTATTAGAGATGCTTAAACGGGTTTATGGATCAAATCTGAACATGTTTATAGGGATTATTTATCTATTATGTTAAGTTTTGTTTATAAAAAATGCATGAAAAGTATTATATCCGGTCTACACTTACAAATTCATTTATAAGTGGATCTTATAGAGCATGGTCACTATATATCCAGTCTTTATGAGAAAAATTCTAGAAAAATGCATGAAAAGTATTAGAGATGCTTAAACAGGTTTATGGATCAAATTTGAACATGTTTACATGAATTATTTATCAATTATGTCAAGTTTTGTTTATATAAATTCATTTATAACTGCATCATGTTATGTTCGAATTGACAGGTTAGTAGTCAAATTGCAATGTTTATCTTCATTTCAAATAATTTATAATATATATTCTCTATTTGTAATTCAAANTTTTCTTTTCCATATTAATGTAACACTTTATATGTATATATATATATATATATATATATGAGAGTTAAAATTTTGACTAAATATACTTTTATAATTATAAGACTTATTTTAAGAATCTGTTTTTTTGAGGATAATCTATATCCATATCTTGTTGATACTCTAGATGATATAACTATAAGACTTATTTCAAGAATCTATTTTCACGAGGATAGTCTATATCCATGTCTTGTTGATACTTTAGATATCTTGTAGCACTACATACTGAAATAAGAATTTATACAAGCAAATATGCTAATGAATTATCAAATATGTGGTAATAAATCTGATTGGGCCTCAAGAGCTCGACCTATATCTTCAAAAGGCTGGTTTAGGCTTAGTGGGGCGGGGCGGGGCAGGGCATCTCTTTTAAAATGATTTTCAAGAAAAATTTTCTTCGTTGATTGGACAAAATATTAATAGTTCGTTTCGTGAATAGAATTGTTAATGTGATAGCCATTACCGAAAAATGGAATAACTGTAATAGAATTATCAATTGTTGACTTTGATTTTAATGAGATTATTTTTTAGGAAAAAAAATATCAAATTTAACATTGAATTACTGTTTATAAGTTTTAGTAATGAACAACTATTCGATATTTTTTGTAATAGAGATTTTTTATAGAATTTAAATGCAACTAAATGTTATAATAAATCTTAACTTCTTCATTTAAAAAAAAAAAAAAAGTAGAATTGCTATTCAGCCTAATGGACTCACAAGATGGTACTATTCCGAGTTGTTGGCCCTCATGAATGGGCCTTAACATAGTTTGGAAAATACCTAGCCGCAAGCTGACACAATGATGATTTTCTGTATTTTTTGGTAAAACTAATTATGAAAGTTGTAAACCATATATTCCTCTGTTTATGTTGTTCACCGTACACTATGTATACAAATTACAAAGGTAATGTTCTAGAAGAGGCGGCAAGTCGTGTAATGGCGTGTTAAGCTTATGTCTCAATTTATATAATATTTGCTATTAATGTTAAAAATACATAAAAATGAATATAAAATCACAAATAATTAATTTGTACTGTAAACGTGATTATTTGTACTGTAATCATGTCTTTTAGCATCGTCTTTATATTCGCATTTTTAAAATCGTACTTTCTTTTGTATTGATTTGTTTTCATGTTATTGTTTCGTGAAAAATTTATCGGCCCAAGAGATAATATTATGACAACAACCGACGCCGATATACATCTAGTGATGATTCGCACCTGGAGAGAATTGATAAGCTAAGAAATTTCTTAATTAATTTAATTGTTCATTTATAACGTACACAATTTGATACCATTTTAATGATGAATGTACTTATATGATATGGAACTACAGAAGTTAAAACTGACAGGACAAGAATTTCCTATGCCTAACTATGAGTTGGTGGCATAAATATAATAAACTTATTTGAGTTGTTGAGGTAACGAAAAATTAATCAAATTCTTGTTAGTGAATAGAAGATAAGTAGACCAATTAATAATACTTTTTATCGAGAACGTGATACATAAGAGTAGTAATATAGTACGAAAAATCATAAAATTCTACTATTTCTCTATGTCACATCCTTAAAAGAGAGTGTTGCTAAAAGTAGTATACTTATTTTATTGTCTCTGATGTGACATGAAATAATTTTTGACATGATATTGTGAAAATAAAGAAAATGGTCTTTTTAATGGGTCAATGATCATGAGAGCTATTATTTGGTTAAGAAGCTGGTAGAAAATATAAGCTCGATCTGGGCATAACTTTAAGAACAGGCAAAGCTGTGGAAAGGAAAATATTGGGATTCAGCAAAGTGTTGCCGCCCCCATGTGTTTGTAATGTTGGTCCATTACGGTTCCTGGTATTAGGATATGTCAAACACGAGGTTGTCGTTTGTAGTAGCAGGGTATAAGGATAGTTCTGCGTTGTGTTTTCATTTTCGAGAATTTCATGTTGGATTTTATAAGAAATTCTAAGTTTAAAACAACATGATGTGATCTTGATCTTGAATAAGTTATAGGAAGGATTATTTCAGGTATTTTCGAGAGGTAGAGAATTCGTAGATGAAAATAGAAAAGGTATTCGGATGAAGTTTTATATATCTCAAAGGGACAGAATATGGACGAATTCGTGTCGACTAGTTTGACTAAGTTGGGAATTTGCCGAGAAATTTAACCACAAATTCTATAGTTTTGTAAAAATAAAAAAATAAAAAAAAAAGGTCCTGACTCTTTATAAGAGTTCAAAGCATTTACGAATCCTTCGAGCACATTATGTGCTCAGAATCAAATTTTAACAAAAGGTCTGGACATTTCGTGGAAAAGATCCAGAGCATCTCGTGTTGTGGGTAAAGGAACTCGTTTTTACATCAAAATTTCCAAGCCATTTTTAAGAGGTCTAGACTCTTTATAACAAAATGGCTTTTCTTTTCAAGTATTAATATTTTACTTCTTGAGAGTATTTTGACTATTTTAATCACACTTTGACATATCAAGTAAGACTATTTTCAAGTCTCATTTTGAACTACGGCTAAGGGGGGGTGGGGTGTTTTACAAAAAAGCCTAGACAATAGCTGGTAACCATTTAAGAGTAGAAACAATTAGAAAACGTAATGAAGGTCTAGACAACATAAATAGGATTTTATAATAACTTTGGTTAAAACAAAGTGTTTGTAATTGTGACTTCATATCAAAATCAAGGTTAAGGAAATGTAGTACTTTATCGAAAAGTTTGTTCCAAGTACATGATTATTATCTTTGCTGCTTGTGCATGTTAAGATAGATAATCAATGAACTTAACAAATATTCAACTTCTAAATAATGTGTTGCTTGTGCTTTTCTATTGTCGAAGGACCAAAATTGCAAGTGATTTTAGTGTGGTAGCCATTGATCATTGTGTGACAATGTCCTAAGTGAGTTGCACATCGAAATGATTTGGTAGAGTAGGTTAATCATGGACTTATGAAAATTGAGGAATACTTAACATTATATATGTATGTTATATTATGCATATTGCGAGATCATAAGTAATCCTAAATCTTAAAATACCGAACTATTCTATATTATGACACCTTCAGAAAAGATAATAAACTAATGTTTGTGCATTAGATATTTTGCATATGTATGCATGTTTGATTGTGTTGCATTCACATGTGCTTTTAGTGATCACGTATTAGGATTTAGCTTACCCCTTGTAAGGATTTCTTTTTCAGAAGCCATTATTATAAACATTGATTATTTTTATGGTGGCTTAGGATATGATATTTGTTGATAGGAGATTTTGGATGTAGGCAACTTGAGCCAAAACTGACCTGATTAGGCCATGGATTGATCTATTCCAGCCATTAACCATATTGTTTGATTTTTAGAGGCCCACAGCTAAACACTTCTAGGGCGACCAGCTTCTTTCAAGTTGAAGCTATCCATTAGATTCCCACATTGGCCACTCTTGATGAGCGTCCAACCTTTCTACAAATGGGCACTCAACTAAGGAATCTTATCGAAGACATAAGGATGGCTTTGAGAAGAAGATTGACACTAAGAAAGGAAAGCTACCTGGTCTAACCCGTTCCTTGATTTCTACGGATCTAACTATATCCACAAGACCCACTTTCCTTATTTGGCGGATACACTTTCCCTTAGAAAATTCATACTTATCCATATTTCCTAATTTATGTCGGCCTCTATAGTATAAATAGGGGCAACCCACCTGCAATAAGTTCTACACACTCGCAGTCTCATACTCCTATGCACTCTTGCTATCTTGCTTTTACTCCCATAGACTACCACTAACTTAAGCATCATCATACCAAACAACACTCCAATACAAATCACTATGTTTTGTCTTGTAGGCCCTAGTCCTTCATCTCAATGGTGCATTTAATCCTTAACCTCTATAGGTAGAATCCATATACGCTCGATGCATCATGAATATGAAGATGATATGGATTATGTATTTTTCAAGGAATAGATACTATGGAATGTTTTGTTAGATGATTCTATTGTTCCAATTATAGCTAGTGTGCTTAAGATTTCAAATCTTATTTGTAGCTTCAATTAGTTATTTAGATTGTAAATGGATGGATTTAATATAGTTCACTTCTATAGCAAGTTAATTTTATCGTTGGATTCACTTCCAATGTTATTCATATGACGATTTATTGAACTTGTAAAACTAGTGAGATTAATTACTTAAAGCTACTAAGTATTTATAAACTCTTAGAAATTGTGTTTGGCAATTTATACAAGTGGTTGTGTGTCCTCATTGCAAGAGTTGTCATGCTTGACTTCAAGGGTATTATAATATAATTAGCAAAAGGGAACATTGCAAACATGTTGATAAACTATTTATCTGATATGAAAAGGTTCATTAAATTTTTAGTGTGATTTTATTTTTTTATGACCTTAGAAAATATGCAAATTAGTCATAAGTCATCATAATTTGTAATTTGAACACAACTTAGGGATTATTTATAATTTTTTAAAAATATGGAGGAACAAAACTCTATTATAAAAGTTTAAATAGTTAATTTGAACTGAATAATGATTTTTAGAGATTGCATTTGCAAATTATTGCCAATAAAATTCGGATATCATGTAACCCTAAAATTTTCCATATGAAACTATATACAATTTGAAAAGAAATGGAGTATACAATTCCCAAAATCACACACACGATAAGTATTGTTGATTTGACATGTTACAAGATAAATTCTCAATTCATCAACTGTCTAATCTTCACTCTTCACGGCACGTCCTTCCTCGTCCGTGAAAATATACTCGCTAAGATTGCCTACACATATTTTTCAACTCTTATCAAGCAAATCATGTGCCGTCCATGACGTAACCGAGACAGAATCATGAAGCACTGTACTTAGTTCTGACTGCTGAGTGTATCTTCAATGTAACGTCGGCGCTCAGCTAAAAGAAATTGACTTTAATAAGTTTTGAATCAATAAATGAATTCATAAAATGATGATATTATGAGATCATTAGATTCATTTAAGTATGGATTTTTTGCATTTTTTTTATTATAATGTAAGGGGAGACGTAATATGGTACTTTTACACACATTATAATGTACACTATTAAATAATGATTTAATAACATGATATTAATATATATATATATATATTTGAAGAATATCTATATGCTATACTGTTATGACGAGGAGCTTTGTCCATGTCTATGAGATGATTCTTGAACTAAAATTCGGATTCATCGATGTATTGGTATTGTTTATCCCGGAAAGAACTTTATATAATCAAATATTAATTTTATGTTGACAGTGAAATGTTTTGATCTCTTCAAAATCTACAATCAGCAAAATTTCCAACGGGCAATTTGATTGTACAAGGTTTGAAAACAAGATATTTAAGTAATAGGATGATTCCTTGGTAATTTACAACAATTAGTAAAATAAACATATTGATTATGAATATCTAATACCAATAACAACTAAAATGATTGATTATTCACATGCGAAAATGATGGACGTTAAGGTTTGACGCACCCATTAAATATACATGAATTTTTCAATAATTTTGACCATTCGAAACTTTAAGGATGGTTAAGTTGGTTGTAATCTGACAATATGAATATTAGTCACTTAACGGGATTAACTGAGTTCAAATTCCCTTTCTCCCAAAGTACATATACGATTGAATTGGCAAAAAAAATAAAAATAAAAATTCCATTGACAAGTGATGTTAGCTTGAATGGAAAAAGAAAAAGGGCACCTCCGAGGAATCAATCCTCCTACAGTATCGAGCTCGGCTTAAAAACTTGAAGTTGAAGCTCCAGCTCCACTCGAGTTCAATAGAGTTATAAATTTTGAGCTCGAGTTTAACTTAAAAATATATAGGTTAAGCTCAAGTTCAACTCAATTAATTCAATTAAGCTCAAATTATAATAATTTTTCTCAAAATAAACCCAAATATACTTTTACTTATGTTAAAAAAATAAAAATAATTTAAAAATTATATCAAGCTCAATTAGGATCATAAGCATGACGACTTTGGTATTCTTAGGTTTGAGATTGACTCGATTCGCTACTTAAGTTACTCAATCTCAAGCTCGGCCTTGGCTCCACTATCATCGAATCAAATTAAAGTAAAATTGGAGCTAAACTTAAGTAATCTGCAAACCAATTTGTTTCATTTACATTCCAACCAATGAAACAAATCAAGCTAAATTCAGAACATAGATGGAATAGAAAGAACCTTTGATTTTTAGTAGGTCAGTTTTAAGTGGTTTCCTTGATTAAAAATTGAAATGGGTAGACAAATGATAGTAGTCAAAGAAACATGTAATTGCCAAGATTGTTGTAGCTTAACGGTATTGCCATCGGTCTCCCGTCTGGATAAACTAGGATTTGAATGCTCTCCTTCATAGTTGGAAAAAAAAAATGGAAACATGTAATTTTTCAATATATTTTAACAGGTGGAAAGACAAATGAAAAAATTGTGAATTGAAAATATTTGACGTTGAAAAATAGTGGAAGTTTGAGACTGCTAAGCATCCGCGTTTTGACCTAAATCAACAAGTAGTTTTTAAATTTTTATTATTTTAGTATAAATTTTCAAAAACATTGTTCAAAGACCAACGAATATTTCTTCCTCAATGCATACTAAAACATTAGAAAAATTAAAAAAGAGAGAGAGAGAGAGAGAGAGAGAGAACGTTCATTTTCTTTTATTTGTTTCAGTTTTTCAATATTATGCTGCATTTAGTGCTTTTTATTATTTTACTTATATTACTTTGTTATTTTTATCAACATAAAATGATTAAGATTATTAAAAAGTCCAAAAGGCATGGTTTTTGAGATTTGATGCCTAAAATCGCTATATCTTAAAAATGATGGGATTTAAACATACATAAAACAAATATATATAAAAAAAATATTTGTGATTTACACAAAGAAAAGTTGTTAAAGGATGTAAATATTGCACTTGTAGTCTTTGGCAAAAAGTTTAACAGTGGATTAATCGAATCTATCTAATCTTATCACATCTCCTAAAGCATTGCCTCTGGGCAAGTAAAACCCAAAAAAGAAAGTAAACAAAGAGAATATTTCCTAAAGAACAATAACACATTCAAAGTAAGCATGTTTCAGGGCATATCTTCTATGGCAGGAGCCACCTCAGATGTTGTGTCAAAGTGTTTTTCTTTTCAGCCTTAACAAAGAGAAGCCAAAAATAAAAGGCAAAAAAAAAGAAAGAAAGAAAAAGAGAAAAGGAAAAAAAAAAAAAAGGATAAAAGGTATACCTTAAACGATTCATTAATACAGGGTACATAGAAATAAACTTGAGAAAGTAATTTAACAACTGTCCACATGGTTAATTCTCACTTTACACTTTGTCTTGTGCTAGCAAAATATTCAAATAATATAAATTTATGGATAAATAAAAGTTGTGAAAGTCTTATAGTCCAATTGGTATAAATGATGTCTTTTTATATGGATGGTGGCGGTTCAAATCTTTGTGTTATATTGACTTATCATTGAGGAAAAGAAAAAGAATAGAAAATAATCAATTGGTTAAAAACTAGACTACTTTAAAATTTATACGTCAAAATTTAAGAGCATAACAAACCGCAGAGATAAAAGAGAAAAATACAGTTGCTTTATATGTAATTTTATTATTTAGGACAAAACAAGCTATTTGTGTTCACCTATGTTGAATGAAATTGTTAAGGAAAAGAAACAAGAAAATGTGGATAGATTAATGGAGATAGTCATTTTTTTTTCTTTTTTTATAAGTGTATTTTCACATGAGATAAATACATGAAAGCATCTTGCAACATTATTTGAAGAAAAAAATATAGAGTTAAATCTTTTCTATAATCCTATTATATTAACCATGTTATATAAAAATCTTACATAATTTTAATATTTCTTTTTATTTTATAGATTACACGTTATAAAATTGCATTTTAAACAAAACATCTCTTATAGAGCAAAGAGAAGAAGCAATATGAGAAGAAAATAATATAATATAATATAATTCAATTTTTTTAAAACAAAACAGTAAACCAAAATAATATCACCAAGTCTCTTCCTCTGTTTGTTTCTACCATTTTTTTTTTTTTTTTTTTGCCCCTCTTTTCGTTGATGCATATTTGATAGAAGATTTTCATTCAGTTCCAATAGTGAATGCAACTACAATTACCGAATACAACTATATATTCCCATAGAAACCTTTTATTTTCTTTAGCAAAAATAGAATAATTGGGACTTGATTGGAAAAAAAAAAAAAAAAAAAAAGGAATAAATGGGACTTGTAGTAGAAGTTGCAGAGAAATGGATGGTGCTTTTTCCACTTTTCGGATTTCAAGTGGTCCACTTGATTATCTAAATGTCTTAGGTGAGGATTTCTTGTAGACTTGTCCATGACCGCGTGACCATCTGCGATGATGTCTACGGAAAGCTTGATAGGTTTAGTAAGAACATCGTTCAATTCATCGCACATAAAATTTAAAATTATTAAATATCACAATTTATTTCGAAGATCCACATGTCAAATTCACTCCCTATATCTCGTCGTTTATACTTTAAACATTTTAATCAAAAAGCATCACAGCATCTTTATGAAGATGTTAAAAATAGTGAATTGGGGAAGTAAAGGTTCAATTGAGCATAATTAACAACCTTAAATTTCAAATATAAAATTTAATACAAAAAAGTTGGATTAAGTTAACATGTTAAACCTTTAAAATTCAGATGTAAAGTTATAGTGCCGTCTAATCTTCAGGTAGTATTTTTTAATAATTATTCGATCATAATAATAGTGATGATAGATTTCTCACTCCCTTTGATTTCTCAAATCTTTCAATAGATAAAAGGTTAGAGTCAAAGAGAAATAATGAGATTTCCTTCTCAAAAATGTTGTATCCTTGAAATGATTTTCTATTGAAGATACACTAATTTTGAGATATTAAATATATATATATACAAATTTTTAAAGTTAGATCTCAATTCATTGCCGTAAATAATGTATCTTCTAAATTCTCATATAGTTACAAATAAAATGTCGGCTAAGTGTAGTTACTCAACTCCATCAAAGAATACAAAATTATGTTTGGAGAAAACATGATTAAATATATTGCCATATTAGTTGAACTAAAAAAATTTACATGTTTACTATAAATTTTAATAAATATTATATAAACATCTATTATATTAAATTAATTACACAAATTTTTTGATGAAATTGTATTTAATAAATGTGATTTTAATCTTTTTATTAATATAATGTAATATTGATAGAAAATTAAAATCTCATTTATTATATGCACCTTAACCACTACATTAACACCTTATCTTTAACACAAATAATAAATAAGGTAATAAAATTGTATCTTTTAAATGCAATTTAGTAATGGTATCTAATTCATTAAATCGCAACTTGTAAATGTAATATTTTTATAAATTATAATATCGCATCTTTAAGATATAATTTAATATTAGTAATTAGATAATTAATCTTATCTCATTTATATTTATGTAATTTTTTTAAAAAACATGGTAGATATTAATTTAACCCAGTTGAACTATATACATACATACATATATATATATTTATTTTATCATTGGCTTTTCTTAAAGGTATAGGATCCATCAAATCATGACATTTAAAAAAGAAAAAAGAAAAGGACATAGGATCCAAATACTCCTCATCCATCTCAATATACCTCTAAAAAAAAAGAGTAAGAATTTCAAGAAACTTTCCTTATATTGTATGGATATATGTATGTATATATATATATATATATATATGAAGATCTAACAAATGGTACATAATAACCACATTTACTTCATTATTCTCTATTTATCAAGTCTAAAAGCCATATATAGTTAGGCTTATAGTAATTTCGAATTATACAGTTATATTTATATCGAATCTATATTTTTATTATATTAACGGATTCCAGTATATTAATCTAAATAATATGATCTTTCATCTTAAGATATCAATCCATTTGCTAACAAGTCATATTTAGTTGACTTATTGTACGATAATAGATATAATTTAATTCAATCTATATATCAATTCTTCTTTGTTATTTATAGATATTCCTTGATATAATTTAGTTTAGTTGATGGCTTATACCATGTTATTCATTATATGCATGTTATGTTGGGTTTGACTCAAAACCGGATCCATTGGTTATGACCGAACCGTTAATCAACAAGTCATGTGTCCACATCATGTGTTAACGATGTTGGATTGTCCTTAAGAGTCGTCACCTCTAATATGGGTCTCTTTAAACGTCACCGCTCTTGTACGCTCTACTCTCTCGGGTTTATTACCATCAATGTGACCTTGCCAAGGAGGGAATTCTCCCAAACAAAGAAACCACAAGCCATTTAAAGCTGGAATATGGACATTGATTTGGCACTAGGTTTTGTCTTAACCTTAAGCCTATGGTATACACGACACGACAGAGTAGCATATGTTTAACATGTGGCTTCTCAACTAACTGCTTTTAACTTCACCTCACAGGTGTTATTGCTTCAGGGCCAAAGTTCACGTGCTATGTACCGGAACTACATGACAAAATTGAGCCCAAAATTTCATGGGGCTGGTCGGTGGCCTCACTAAGATTATTGTCTTCCCATATTCATGATAGTTGAGGACAAAGAAATTCTAAGACAAGATCACAATGATAAATACACACGATACGTAACATAGCAAATACAAGTATAACATGAATAAGTATAACTATAATATCGATTTTTTTTCCCCTATTTCTATTCAATTTTTATTTACTTTTAATGTCAAAATCATTATAATTTAATAATATAAATATTAATATTTCAATAATGAATCGGGCTCGAATCTCAATACCCTAAAAGTTATAATATAAATTGTGTTTAGCTAAAAATAAAAATAAATAAATAAATAAATATGTACTTTTGAT
The DNA here is from genome assembly GCA_024138015.1 of Lumnitzera littorea. Taxonomy (NCBI): domain Eukaryota; kingdom Viridiplantae; phylum Streptophyta; class Magnoliopsida; order Myrtales; family Combretaceae; genus Lumnitzera; species Lumnitzera littorea. Next base: position 22,039,160 of record JAMXBB010000007.1, read on the forward strand.
GAGGACTGATATAAATTTGATACGGAATAAAATATAAATACAACTCGCCAAAATGAACTATTACCTCTAGGTGAGCCTGTTGCTAAGATGATTCATATATTATTTTAGAAAAGAAAAATTTAGAAGATATCGTGTAATTTTGGTCAAGAAGTTTAAGACTTTCTCAAAATGGACATAATTGAATTCTAGATTTTATGAAGCCTTGCAATTTTGCCAAAATTTAATAGACAATAATTCAAGAAAACTTTCAAATAAATGGTCAAAATTGTTTGAACATAATTAAATATCTCAAAAGGTTTGAATAATAGATAGAACATCGTCAAAAAAAAAATTTAATAAGTGAAATAGCATTTTTGTTTTCCCCATACTATTAAAATGTCATCCTAAGTTTTTTTTTTGGTTAGGGGTTGGAAACAAAACCAACTTATATTATATTATAACCTTAGGAAAAGGAAAAATTAAATCTGATTTATCCGAAATCAATGTTTATATCATTAGTTTACACTAATCTTCACATTATTTTTAAGGGGTTTCATGGTATGCGAATTGAACCAGGAAACTGACTTTTTTTTTTCCCTTTTCATATTGTTTGTATGCTATGTATCTTATAATAACACAGAATTGAGAAATCAAATCCCGCCAATGACTACATGCTTTTGCTCAAAAATATAAACGCGGATTTCGTTGACGTTCTTCCTTTTTTTAGTAAATGTGTTCTTTTTTTTGTTCTTTTGGGGAGAGCAGAATAAATGTGTTTCTTTGCAATAATTCAAGATTCTAAATTGGAATTTAGAAGAACTAATGAGTAATAAAAAATATCCCACACCCATTATGTATTAGATTAAATCGTTAAATTATTTTATGGCCAAAATTAAAACCTAATTCATTGTAAAATTTATATTAAGTATGACATTTATTATTTTCAAATTTTGAGTATAAATTTTTATAAAAAAAAAGTTTCATTCATAGCATTTAATGATTTTAATTCTTAGAGGCAAAGTTGAAAAGAAGATGGCGAAATTTCCATTCGGAAAAGTTGTCGTTCGAATTTTCAATTCTCTGTCAAAATAGAAGACGTTATAGCGTCTTTTCATGCATCAAATCAAGACAGAGAAATAATTAGGATTTTTTTTACCATCTATCCTTATTTTTTATAATAACAATACAATTCTTTATCTTAGTGTTAATCTATATTTATTTCAATCTCAACCGTTAACGTTAAATTCAATAGTTTAAAATAAAAATAGTATAAATGTATAATGAGATAAAAAGTGAAACCGATCTCATTAAAAATAAAAACGTGATTACAAAATAATTAACTAATTCAACACACAAGATACATTTTAAAAATTAATTCTAAATTTGGTTGGGCAACAAAATGTATCTAATAATGGATTATATTGAGTGCTCAATACTTGATGATTAGCCTACTAAACATTTATACAGCCACTAAATTTTTTGAGTTGACTTCTTGTTGAAGTTTGGCCAACAAAACATAGAGCGGAAGAGTCGCCATTGTCATTGTCAGCATAAAAAATTATAGTATAAACCAACTCAAAAGTTATAATTTCATTGAATATTCAGTAGATGAATATTTTTCGACAAAAATATTTTATTTAAGGTAAAAATATCAATGTTGTTAGACCTAATCTATATAGTTGAACCGAATATATAAAAATGTCAAATGTTACAGGAATAAAACTAGGTTCAATCATGATTCAATCGAAATTGAACTAGACTGACTTTCTTATTAGATTAGATCAAACTAGGTTAAATTATAAGATCAAGATTGAATCATACTGACTTTCTTATTGGATTAGATCGAACTAGGTTAAATTATAGGATCGATCCGGGTTTAAGAACACTAAAAAATATTTTTTTATATTTTTTGTAGCCTTCTAAAAGAAATCCGTAGCTACATTTATTCCAACGATGTAAAGTGGTAATATTAATCCCTATTACATGAATATAATTAACATATTAATTGTGATGCAGCAATAGACTGGAGGGGCTTGAAGGCGTCGGTAGCAATGCTTGAAAGAGACTGGCGAGGGAAAATCCTGAGCTATCTAGCAAAAGAACTGATTGGCTTAGCTCCGGTAGAGGCTGAAATGTCGGCTATTGTGATTGGACTTCAGTTTGCTGCGGAAAAGAAGTGGAGGAACATCATAATTGAGTCGGATAATGGGACAACTATAGACCTTGTCAAAAATGGATGCGTTGATAAGATGGTTATATCTACGGTTCTTAAATATTGTAGAAGTCTTTTGAATAATTTTAATCAAATCCTCTTTTGCAGGATCGATCGTGAAGCGAATCAAGCGGCTAATATCATAGCGAAGGAAGGATTATCTTTAGACTCTTGTCTTTCTTTTGATTCTATATTTCTGCTGTGTTTGCTGAACTCAATTGTTTTTTTACTCTGAAGTAGACTAGAGTGTCTTGCATAGTTGGCGCCAGAGTAGTGAGGATACTCACCCAGGCTAAGCTTGGCTTTGTATTGTTTTGTTTTTTGTGGACTTTTTAATTATAAGTGATATCATGTTTATTTACCTAAAAAGAATTAATATACTTAAAAACTGAAAAAGTATAAGATACAAGTTCAGCTTCTTTTGAAGTTTATTTGAATTCGCTCCCAAAATTATAACCATACCTACCCTTCATGTCAATCCCACGACTCCATTCTCACTCGATCACAGTAAGGGAGTCAATCTAAATAGAAAAAACTTGCATTGGTTTTAAAATATAGAGTAGAGTTATAGCTATTAGTGTTACAATAAAATTCATTTTAGTATTTGGTGACAGATGTTGATAATAGTAGAAAAGAAAAAGATAAAATTAATCATATTTCTCTACTTACTTTTTTCAATTTACCATCTTAAAATATTATCACATATAATTAATGGTTAATTATAAGGAATATGACGATATCATGATAGTATCACGTAATATTTAAAAAATCTAGATAATCTCAATCATTAATTTATAAATTAAAAAAATAATAAATAAAAAGGATCTAAATTTAAATCTAAATCTAAATCTTAAACATCATTCATTAATTATGTCCTTTTACCTTTACCTTGGCGATGCACGTGCTACAATAGTCAGGACAACGGAACGTTATTGCATGAGGGTGACCTATGCAGTATTTTGTTATTTGAATGTTTTTCAATTTTGAAAACGAAAGAGTTTCTTGAATTTTGATTTGTGTGCGTATTTTAGATAATGATTGGTTAAGGAATCGTTTTGGATTGAAAAGCAAGACAGACGATGCAGTACAAGGAAATTTCTCCGTTAGCTTTTGGCTTGGAGTTGTCAAATCTAGTGTTTTGGCACGAATGACATGATTCTTTTAGTCCTAAAACAAGGAAATTTCCACCCATGACTTCATTTTATCGTCCCATTTATAGACAATCAAGGAAAAAAAAAAAAAAACAATCTTCCTTTCCTTAATTATGTTGGGCAAATCTTTGTATCCCATAGACGTCAAGAAATGGACCATATTGGGCCACAACTTGTTTCATCTTCTACTTCCGTTTTGTTGAATGACGAACTCATCCTTTCCAAAAAGATGATAAATCAAATATCACACACACAAACAATAGTGCAAAGGAAAGGTATAACAGGTTGTACGTAGAATTTGTTTATTCTTCTAATAAATAGTAAAAAGAGATCCATATGTATTTTCATTTTTCAATGTTGTAATTAAAAATCAATAGAATATATATCTAAAAATAGATAAATTCGCTTCTATAAATTTTCTTTTTCGGTTGCCAAACCGAGATGCACCTATTTTGCAGGACATGGAAATCCATGAATGGGAAAATTTATTGAGGTCAGGTATACTTGATAGCCTAATCCATAATTCAACTTTTAAAACGTTTGGAGAAAAAAAAAAAAAAAAAACCCTTAAGTCTTTAAGTTTTCCGTTGTAGAAATGAATCCTTGATGTCGATTTAAATAAAACCCTTATTAACTAAAGTTTGTTAAAACTTGAAACTAGTAACAGCTCCACTTGCTGTAATGATGCAGGCAGGAAATTGGTAGATTCTAACTCCTAGTAACTTCAGTATTGCAGTTTTCTCCAAAGTTCAGCTAACGTTGTTATTATAACGAGGTTCTTCAAAGCTTCATCAGCTTATTATTTATATATATAAGGCCAACATATACATTCCATGTTTGATTATTAGGAGGATAATGTTATGGTTTTTTAATTTTATATGTGAAATTTGAAATTGTTAAATATTTTATTTGATCAAATGTTTTCCTTATCAAATTTTATAAGCTTCAAATTTAAGTGAAATAAAAAAGACACGCAAATTTTAGATAAAGATTTTTACATCATCTCTTATAATTATTTGGTATATTAATATCGAAGCTTCTTTCTTTAATACAATTGTCCTGTAATATATTAGGGATGAAGATATAATGTGTCAAGATGTTGTAGTATTCAACTTAAGTTCAACTCAAAAATTCATAACTTAATTCCTATCAATTGGGTTAATTGCAACTCGGTTGACTTTTTTTGAACTCTTTTCATTTCAAAAAGAAAAATCTAAAGACTTTCTACTAAGTAAAATAACATTTATATCCAAGTCGAATCAAGTTCGTTCCAAGTTTCACTGCATCTGCATGCTCATCGAGCCAAATATTATGAAAGTTGTTAAACCATGCATATTCAGTTTCATATAAATGTATATATCTGCATGGAGGTGTCCCGTCCAATTATGCTGAATTTTTCTTCCGAAAATAATCTTAAACTTGTCATTAAATATAATAATAAACCTTGAACCTGCCTACATGACTATTATCAATCTTCATATTAGCATAGTCAAGGTTTAAATTTAATGAGCTTTTATTCGTTTTCTCTTTTTTACACCCTTTGTTTAATTGCAGGTGTTCATTTAAGGTAACCAATTGCTGAAATAGGAAATGTCATTTTGCCCACACCTCATTCAATAGTTGATTAAATGATGGACACAGACTATTTGACAAGTTAGGTATAACTCACTTTTAAAGACCCTATTTAATTCCCATTTCGTTTCAAAATATAGAACTAGGGATAATTCTTGATAGCATTGAATCATGTACTATGAATTTCCGATATTAATTGCAAAGTTTGTGATACTTTTGCGTTTTTGCTACTTATTGATTTTTGAAATGTTTGGAGTAATTTTTTTTTTTCAGTGCTGTAATTTTGTTGAAAACAAACCCAAAATGAAAGTGGGCTAGTTTAATATGGGCGAGCGACCAACCCTATTGCATAGAATACCAACTTATACTCTACTCGATCAAGTAAATTTAAGATGGATATTAAGGATCACAGAATAAGTTTTAATTAATAATTTTCTAAAACATATTCCTATAGGATATGGTAAGAATATAATGTTTTCATATTCTATATCCACTCTAAAACATGTACTTTAAATATATAAAATATAGGTTTCAATATTTTATGTATCTACCTCATAAAATGTATTAAATAAAATGATCTATATAAAAACGTATTAGTGAATAAAAAGAAAAAATTTATAATTTCTTTCTTTCAAGAAAACTAAAAGAATTAAAAATATATATATTATACTAAATTTTAAAAAGAATTGGTTTAGATCCCTACAATCCCTAAACCAAAAAACTAATAACCAAAAGCTAAAAGCAAAACTCTAAATTTCAAGAGATAATATCATATTATAATATATAATTTTAAAATTTCTTTTCTTTTTTATATTTCATATTATTTAGACAATTTTAAAATGGGATACTATTTAGCAATTCATCTTGTACCATTCCTCATATGAAAAGTATATATATATCACACATAATTTGATGTGCACATGTAAGAGAGAGAAAGAGAGTATTTGTCTCTCTTTTTTTTTTTTTTTTGGATGTTCAGCAACTCATAGGTAGCAAGTGATTTTGTTTTGGGATCTTAAATTGCTTATATAATTATTTATATTTCTTATTATATATAGAACATTAAATTATATTTCAATTTGTTGTTTTAAAAAATATATATATAATTGTTATTGAAACTTTTATTCACGTATTACGTGAGCTTTTTAATTGGTTTGATGTTAGTTTCAAAGATGTTGTGTCTTTTTTTTTTTTTTTTTCCTTTGTCCATACACCCTCATTTTAAATATTTTGCTAATAAGGAGTATCAGTTCACATTAAAATTTCACCTTATGTTTGACAAGCATATATAAGTAGTATCCACTATAAAAATAAAAAAAGTATAATTAATCACCATCATATCAAGCAACTAGCTCCATCTAACATCTCAGTCTATATATACTAAAGCCACTAAGAAATGAACTTATTATTGAGTTTGCTATAATATTATCGGGTTTCTAAATCTTTAATTATATTACATTGGAATGATTTTGATGAACTTTTTGTGGAAATATAATTGATAGATTTTTATAGTTATCCATTACTTTTTGCTAGCATGTAACGCCTTTTAATTATGTCTATAAGGGATTTGAAATTTTAAATATATTTGGTGAAAATTGAGTATAAAACTGTGAAAAGATAATATTAAAGGATACCCCTTACATGATTTACATGTACAACCATACTTATTTATTTGTCATGCCGCATATCTTATTTCAATTCAATAGAACTATTCGTGTACGTCGACATGACATAGTTAGATCTATATCTACAATATTCAAAGAGTCCAATGCATATGACACAAGGTCATACAACTAGAACTAGTCCAAGACATCCTCAATTTAAATAATAATAATTTTGACCAGCCAGATCCCAGAAAGCATATTTTATATGGTATATTCTTTTATCGTAAGTTCTCCTATATCATTAAAGGTTCCATGACTGCCTTTAACATATTTATTAACAGTAAAAAAAATTATCTTTATCATTTTTTTAATATATGCACTTTATGAAAGCTAAGTATATAAAAGAGAAAGAAATTTTTTTTTTATAAATTCTTAACTTGGTAATATCAAAATTGGTCTCTTAAGTGTAACAATACAATTCACATTGTCTAAACTAAGAAGGAACAGTGTGGATGATGTGTCAAGGCAGTTGATCTTGACACATGTCCCTCTCTCTCTCTTCAAAGTCACCATCAAGAATGGCGACGAAGCATCAGCTGAAAAACAAGAACAAAAAAATTAGTCAGCAAATCCCATAATTAAGACCATTTGCTTAGATTTCAACACCAAGTAAATAGGGGTGTTGTTTCTTTTTGCTTGATTTTATTGTCTTGTCCCTTCCATTAACATCCATGAGTGGTCCGTGATATGTGAAAGATACCGCATCCATTTCTTTATCCCTAGCTTATTTGGTAGATTTATCTAATAATGACAGTAGCTTTTACCCCCACCCACCGAGTCTCCCATGGACCATATTGAAATTACCTAATTTTTTTTTATGGAAATGGAACAAAATATAATATCATATACACACACTAATTCCCTTTTAATTTTTCCTAGAAATTATAAAGAAACTTAGTTATAATCGCTTTATACACCCTTCGTCCTATTTATATTTGAATTTGAACTTCTTAATAACAACTCATTGATATGATCATTTTACTCTATGTTGAAATAATAATAAGTTTAATAAATTTTTAAAAATCATATATATATTTAAAATGAGATCAGCATAGAACCCTTTTTTTTTTTTTAATTTTTGAGTACTCTATCCTCCTTGATATTATTTCTTTTGTGCTTTTTAATAGTTTTATGGATGACAAAAATGTTATATAAGAGGTATAGGATTTTAAAAGCATGTTTATTACGCTAAATGATGTATTTACAACCTGCCTAAATATATAGAAAACGCCCTGAATTCTCAAAACTAAACGACTACTCAAAGCACCTGCCAAACTCAATTTCGTAAAATTTATTGGTATCCTACTACGAAACTCACTCAATGATGTTAATCTAGATGATTAAACCAAAGTTGGCGAATAAACTCTACCAAGTAATATATGCTTTTAAAAAAATGCATGAGAAGTGGGTGGGTTAGTGAAGGTAATAACATTTTTCCATGAAATTAGTATATAAAAATATCTTAAATATATTATTTGCATAAAAATATTCAATTACATCTCTTAAAGCCGTATTATAGTTAAATCTACATATCTTAAGACATTCATATCCCCCTTACACGTTCCTTTTTATAAAAAGGTGAAATTCATTTTCATGCAAGTGCTTTGCAGATTTACGATAATTAATAATTTTATTTATATATTATAAGAAAACATTCATCACCTACCGGAAGTCAATTTTTTTTTAAGAAAAATAACAATAACAAAGGAAAAAAAAAAAAACAGACATCCATTAATTTAACATTAAAATAATTTGGCAAAAAAAAAAAAAACGTTAAAATAAGACCCGAATCTCTCTCTCTCTCTCTTGTCTGTCCCACGCAAAACTGCAAAAACCCCCACTGGACCAAACCTCCAAACATTACACACACACGCTCTCCCTCGCTCCCTTGCTCTCTCTCTCTCTAGAGTGTGTTTACTGTACAAAGTTTCAATTTCTCTCTTCTGGTCTATTAAATTTCACTTGTAATGACTCCTGTTAAGAAAAAGAAACGTTTTTGAAATTAAAAAAAAAAAAAAAAAAAACTCATTTGTTGATGTTGTGTAGATTCCAGCAAGAGCTTATTTTTATTGATTTTTGGTGACAAAGATTGTTTTTTTATCTAATTCTGTCCTCACCAAACCTACCCATGTTTATTTTTGGGTGGTTTTTTCTAATAAAGTAGTACTTTTTGCAATTGCTTTGCTCTTACTGTACTCTGTTTTATTTTAATCTAATTTTATTTTATTTGGATCAACTTATCTTCTTGTTTTTGCTTTTGTGTTCTTCCTTCTAGAAATTGAAATCTCTTTTAGTAAGTTAACTTGGTCAACTTTGAGAAATTCTGAGAATTAGTGTTGGTGTTAGTGAAATGGGGTTGATGTTGCAAGCGAGTTTCTTCGAGCTGATTGTGATCTCTTTATTTTCTTTTGATTTAGCTGTTCAAGGATCTACGGGTAATTTTTTTATTTAATATAGTGTTTTATAGTTTTTTTTTTTTCCTGTAATTTAGTTACTGAATTTAGCCGTGTAAAAGTTGTTAAACTGCAACTATAATTGCAATATTTCCTATTATATTTAATAATATTACCACTCAGCTCAATCATAATGTGATTGCTTTAGTTGATTCATGTGGAATAAAACGGGCCAAAATAAGAATTTCAGGAATGATGTTCTGAGTTTTAATATTTGCATGAGGGCTGGTAGTGAGTTTTATCAGATCCAAAGGTCTGTATATTTGTTCTTCCATACTCAGATAGATATGCCATTACTGGTATATTGGTTTAGTGGGATATATACCGTAAGTATTTCGATCCAACGTAGATCTAGATATGTTGAACAAAGAGAGGATGCATTATGCATGATGGGGGCGGTAATCGAATTCCCCTTTTTCGGTTTCTCTCGGTTAATCTCTTATGGGTAGGTGTCTGAAATTATATTGAAGTCATTCGAATATCACTCACACCTTCCATGCCTATTCAAGTTGATCATTCTTGAATGCTTATTGATGCGAGCGGACAAGTTTATTGCTAACTTTATCCGCTATAGGCATCTAAGCTGAAATGCAGATGTAATGTGGACAAGATGCCTGCCTTTTTTTGATAAAAGAACGTTTTGCAAAAGTTTTGATGAGATATATGACACAGTTCTCTAGTGTTTGGCCTGCCCTACTTGAACCCCAAAAAAAAAAAGTTGAAAAAAGCTTAAGGACGGTGCAAGTATATTTTGATCTGCTTAGAAAGGAGCAATTTCAATGTTTTGCCAGTGGTATAGTTGTGTGTACCTGGATGCCAACTTTCTACATGGTTGAACTGAATTCCAGATACACAAAAAGGGATGAATTCTCTGTGGAACTCAAACTAGAACATTTGAGAAATAAGCTTCACTCTTATCGGTCTCCCTGCTCCTTTGCGGTTTCTTAAATTTTCTATTTAAATTGCTTATTTCACCATGCAAGTCATGTATATTACATTCACTTTTTATCAGTTTCTTTCATGTCCCTTTTATATCTCAACCAACTGGAAGCTATGTTGGAAAAAAATGTTGTCTATAGGAGTGTAAATGTGACAAACTACTCATGTACTACTTGAGCTTAGCTGAATGTTTACTTGAACTCAACCTGACAGTAGTTGCATCAACCTCGAGTTTGAGCTACTCAAATTACTTATTAACCCGGGTGTAAGCTTGATAATATTTAGCTTGCAAGCTTAGCTTGATCGAGTTTAAATGTTTGTTGTTCGAGTCAAGTTTGAAGATTAATATTATTTTAATTAGAAAAAAAAAATCGTAATCTTAAGATAAATCAAACCAAACAACTTTATTTGAGCCAAATTCGAGCTTGTTGAGTGTTACTTTATGGTGGGACTTAACAAGCTATTCTCTATGTGTTTGAGCTTGATCAAACTCAAAATTCTAAGCTTGATGGAGCTTAAGTCAAGCACAAGCTTTGCAATTTGAAGTTGAGCTCAAACTTGAGCTCAACACTATATCGTCTTGATTTAACCCATTTGCAACCCTAGTTATGTATAATAACTTTGCATGTTTTAGTTTAAAACACTTCAATGTGGAGTAAAATGTGAAGCGATTCTTTTCTGGATTATGGTAAAGTACCTGATGTGGGTTGTTGCCCTATCTTCTATATGAATTCTTGCATATGGCCATCTTTTGGTATGTAATTTATGTTCAAGTGAAGAAAATTCTTCATGCCTTGAAAATGAACTCTGCAAACAATTTAGGGTTTGGGTTGCTACTTAATTGTGTAGCATGGTTTTGTTACATGATTATACAGTGTGTGTTACAACTTTATCAGCATATTCTAAGCTTTCCAGCTTGAATTTTTCAAGTAACTTGAGACATCCATCTTCTTTCAGTGTTCAACATATCTCCATCCCCAGAAATTTCTTCCACAATACCTCCTATGCAAGGTGCAATGGGTCCTGCCCATCAGGAAAACTCAACAATAAGCAATGACCCGGGTGCACAACTCCAAAATGGTAACTAGCTTCAGTCGCTCTATAGTTATTCAATTTATTGAGCTTTTAGAAACTCAGTATTTATTGCAATCAGGATCCTCCGTGCCTCCTCCACTTGCATCACCACCTGTTATTTCTTCTCCACTGGCTCCAACTATAAAGGGCTCAGGACCATCCTTGTCACCAAGTGTTTCAACTATATTACCATCACCACCCGTTGTTTCTTCTCCACCGGCTCCAACTATTGGGGGATCAGAACCATCCCTGTCACCAAGTGCTTCGACTATATTACCGCCGCCACCTGTCGTTTCTTCTCCACTGGGTCCAACTATTAAGGGCTCAGAACCATCCTTGTCACCAAATGTTTCAACTCCATTGCCACCACATGCTGCAGCACCTCCTCCTGTTGGAAGAAATGTTGCATCCTCTCCAGCAGGTGCTTCTCCTCCAACAGCACCTATTATCGTAGCTCCTGGAGTTCCTCCTGCTCCAGGTAAATGTTGATTATGATTGTATTGTGATTTACTTCTATATTGATAACTTACTCAGGATGCTTCCTTTTTGCTGATCAGCTCCAATTTCAACAACACCTCTTGGAGATGTGCCGCAGCATTCACCAGTCGCTGACCCAAGCATACCACCTCCTTTGCCACCTATAGCAAATTATAAAAATGACTCAGGAGTGAATGCTCCCATTCAAGAACCAAGTGCCCAAGGTATGTAATTATTTTGCACTACAACCATCTTATTTAAAAACTTAAACTTCAAGGAGAACTGGTTGTGTAACTAAATTCAACTTGATGTTAGAGCTGGAAGTCCTGCATTCAAACCCTTGTATTGCAATTCAAACCTATTGATTAGGCTTGTTTACTTGATGGGTTTCAATCAAGTTCTCAACCCAAAGGCAAGAGGAGTGTTAGCTTACAAATATAAGGTCCGCACCAAATGTGCATGTTTAAGCTTTTAGATGAGTTAGCTGATGAGATAAATTCAACAAATCGTAAGCTAGATATAGAGCCGATGTTATATATCAGCTCTTTTTTCATGTGCCAATAGTTTGGCTATTGGTAACTAGACCAAGTAAAGTCTTATGTACAATTAATTCCTTGGTCTGTTATATAAATTCGGTATGCTCTTATGGTCATATTTTGCTATTTTTTTTTTCCTTTTAACAAATTCTAGTGCCTGTTGCATCTCCTGAAAGTGGTGTGAGCCAAAATTCCTCATCCGCCAGTCCACTTCCACCAGTGATTGCTCCTTCAGTAATACCAGGTATTACATTATAAAAGAGGTTTATTGTATATAACTTTTCTTCCTGCAATGTGATCATAAATCCTGGGTGTTATTCCTTTGGGTTTTGCAGAATGTCAAAACGGAGTAATTTCTTGGGTTTATCTATCTGTAGCTTCTGATGCTAATCTTTAATAATTTGACACTCTGTTAAGCGTAAACTCACATTATGAGGTGTCTCATTATTCAGATTCTACAATCATATTATCTTGACTGCTGGGTATAATTAGGAAAGATGGAGTGTTCTAAATTTAATGTCTTTGTTATATACCATTCATATGGATATGTTTATGTAGAAGTGTTGAAATATCTTACTCTCTGCATGGTATTTTTCAAATTATAATTTAGTTATCATCACTATGATATCCCATGCGAGGTTGCAGATACTGATAGATCTCCTGCCTCAGCCCCACCTCAGAAAAGAAATCATATGCCTTTTGCTCCACCTCCTAGTCCAACAATGAGTCCATTACCACCAATAAATCATTCTCCCCCAAAAGGCAAGCCTTTTATTTTTCTTTGTGCTAATCCTCCTTATCTTTTTATTTTTTGGATGATCCTTAATGACGTCAAATCTTAAAATGAAAGTCCCAATCAAGACAATAATATTTCCTTGCAGGAACCAATCAAGCTGTGGCTCCTTCCAGACACTCTCACACAGCTGTTTCACCGTCCGTTCCATCTCATCACCATGAATGGAGTTATTCTCCTGCATCTTCACCTTCAGCTTCCCCTCAAAGAAACCATAATGCAGGAAAGGTGATCCCGCCAGTGGCAAATCCTCCATCTAAAGGTAACATTGCTTATTTAAGCTATCACAACCCCTCTTATGGATATACTAAATGCCAATATCTCTTTCCAGTTCCTTTCCATGCGGGAGCACCTTCCACGAAGAAAGCTGCACCCTTTGGAGGCTATTCTCCAATGTCTCCGCCTTCAGGTTCAGTTCGTAAGCATCATTTTCTAAGGAAGCCAGCCCTTAGCCCCACTCCGGGGTCATCACATGTGGATATTTCTCCCACATCAACATGGCAAGGTCTAGAATTTTATTCTGGACATATCAACATGTTTCAATCGTGAATTGGTTTCACTATTTTTTGACAGTAACTCTATTTTGATTTCTCATTAGGTCCAACTGTTCCTCCCATTACAGCTCCAAGAAGCAAGCAAAGACATAATGCACCTCCCCCCTTGCATCCAGGTTCTATTGCACTAAATATTCTTTCTTGTTTTCTGGCCTACACACATTGACCGATCTTTACCTGTTTGCATCATTTTTGCAATGCAGGCCCTTCAATTTCTCCCTACAATTCCCCTGTCCCTTCACCAATAAGCAATACTTCACCAGCACCTTCACCATCTCCAACGGCTGAGTCAGGCCACACCAAAGGTAACTTGTGCAGTTCTTTTTTTAATTTTAATTCTTTTATTGTATTTTAACATTTTGTCATCTTCTTTTATTAAGCTTTTCCTGTCTCTGCTTCTCCTTTTCTCTTGTAGCTTCTCCAGCTAATGCTTCGTCTTCAAGTCCCAAAATACCTTTTTTGCCGCCTTTCCGTGCATTTCCACCTCCCCCTCCTAATGAAGGTACATGAAGTGTTTGATTTGCATTGGGAAGTTACACAGTCGTTTTTATTCTTTTGGATAATTATTTAACATTCTTCTCCCTCATGTCTGAAAATTTTGTTGCTGGAAATTTACATTCATGTTCTTGTTTCAGATTGTACATCAACTGTGTGCAGGGAGCCCCTCACAAACACTCCTCCTGGAGCTCCTTGTGGCTGTGTACTGCCGATGCAAGTTGGATTACGCCTTGGTGTTGATCTCTATACTTTCTTCCCTTTAGTTTCAGAGTTTGCTGCTGAAGTTGCTTCTGGAGTCTTCATGAAACAGAGTCAAGTACGCATCATGGGAGCCAATGCTGATACCGACCAACCTGGAAAGACTGTTGTGCATCTTGACTTAGTGCCATTGGGGTATAACTTTGATAATATGACAGCTTTCGTGACTTTTGAGAGATTTTGGCATAAACAACTTGCCATTAATGCTTCCAGCTTTGGTGACTATGATGTCTTATATGTGCGCTATCCTGGTATGATTCAGTGCTCACTTGCATCTTTGTCAATGTTAACTTCATTGTAACACTCTGGTGGCATGACTCTACAGGTTTGCCTCCATCTCCTCCTTTGCCACCTTCTGAGGTTGGTATAATTGATGGTGGGCCATATTCTGGTAATAACAATAATGCCAGAACAAATAAACCTCTTGGTGTGGATGTTAGAGGGAGGCAGCATAAACATGGGCTTAGTGGTGGTGTAATAGCTATTATTGTCCTGTCCATCCTTGTAGCTGCCGTTTTATGTTCTGTTGCCGCTTGGGTATTAATATTAAAGCATAAAGAACATGTTTCTCAAGCAGAGCCAGCTCCTCAAACTCTACTACCATCTGTGGCAAAATCATCAGGTAATGACTAGTGAACAAGATAATAGAATGAAGTAATTGTTCGAGCTCTAGATATGCTTAGCATGCACTTCTTTCTTTCCCCCCACTTTGGTCAACCAGTCTAAGAATTAGACAGTTGCCCTCTTATAATATGAGAATTACTGCAATATGGAAAGTTTCAAAATTATCGTTCATACTTTCCTTAAACTAAGTTTATGGAGATTAATCTTGATCTAGTACTTGGGCAGTTTGTGTATACATACTTAGAAAGAGAGAGAGAGTATAAGAAAAGAAGAGAATCATAAGATTCTGTTACACGGTTTGAGCAAGAAATTGAGGTATATCAGGCAGCTATTCTGTTTTTGACTCTATAAGAAACCTTTATGCTGTAGGTATTGGTGGATCTATTCTTGGAAGTGGCCCCAGTTCTGCCTCATTGTCATTTGGATCTAGTATTGCAACATATACTGGATCTGCAAAAACTTATAGTGCCAGTGACATCGAAAGAGCTACAAACAATTTTGACTCTTCAAGAATACTTGGGGAAGGCGGATTTGGGCGTGTGTATAGCGGTGTTCTTGATGATGGCACTAATGTAGCTGTCAAAATACTAAAGAGAGATGATCAGCAGGGAGGTCGGGAATTTTTAGCAGAAGTCGAAATGCTTAGTCGCTTGCACCACCGAAATTTGGTCAAGCTCATGGGCATTTGTACTGAAGAACGTGTCCGCTGCCTGGTTTATGAACTTATTCCAAATGGTAGTGTGGAATCCCATTTACATGGTAAGGAAACTGCTGTTTCATCCATTACTTATACATTTGATATTTTATTCAGTACATTTAAGTTCCACAAAGAGTGATAGTTCTGTCTATGTTGCTTATTTTCAGGAGTTGACAAGGAAACTGCTCCTCTTGATTGGGCTGCTCGAATGAAGATTGCACTTGGTGCCGCCCGTGGCCTGGCCTACTTGCATGAGGACTCAAGCCCTCGTGTAATACATAGAGATTTTAAGTCTAGCAACATCTTGTTGGAGCAGGATTTTACACCAAAGGTTTCAGATTTTGGCTTGGCTCGTACAGCTTTGGATGAGGAAAACAGACACATCTCTACACGTGTCATGGGAACATTTGGGTATGATATTATCAATTGACTTTTACTCTAGATCTAGCATCCTAGGATTTTGTGGCTAGTTTCCTGGTATATGATGGCAATAAACTCTCAGGTTAACTTGGCATTTTTATTTTTTTCCCATCACTTTGGGATGGAAAGCATAGATAGATTTGTAATGAAAATATCGGTCGGCTTTCTACAGATAATGAGGAATTTGGCAAGTTGCATGCTCTTTTTTATGTACTGATGCTAAAACTTATTCTTCAATCCAGGTATGTTGCTCCGGAATATGCAATGACGGGACATCTTCTAGTGAAAAGTGATGTCTATAGTTATGGTGTCGTCCTCCTTGAGCTCCTAACAGGACGAAAGCCAGTGGACATGACACAGCCACCAGGTCAAGAAAACCTAGTTGCTTGGGCACGTCCACTTCTCACTAGTAAAGAAGGTCTAGAAATGATCGTTGACCCCTCCTTGGGGCCTGATGTCCCGTTTGATAGTGTTGCAAAGGTCGCAGCCATTGCCTCAATGTGTGTACAGCCAGAGGTGTCACACCGGCCCTTCATGGGTGAGGTCGTGCAAGCCCTAAAACTGGTGTGTAATGAATGTCAGGATGCTATCAGAGTAGGTTCAAGGAGCTCTAGCAGAGATGATTTGTCTATTGACCTAGAAGGCAGGGCGAGTTCAGCCTCAGGACAGCTACCGGATCCATTGCACAGCCAATACTCAGATCCAAACCATGCTTCGGTTATTGATACAGAGAGGGGACTGTCGGTTTCAGAACTGTTGAGCACATCAGTAGGGGATGACAGGCAGGTATCTGGGTCCTTTAGGAGGCACTCAAGTTCTGGTCCTTTAAGAACTGGCCGGGGGCCACATTTCTGGCAGAGATTTAGGAGGTTGTCTGGGGGCAGTGTAAGTGAACATGGCGGCTTCCTCAGATTATGGCCAGGTTCCCAGTAAATCCAAGCTTCTCATTGACTTACCTATGATTTTTCACTGTGAAAATCTAACAAATGAAATTGGCTGCCGGCTTTTGATCGATACACCTGGAAATAAGGAGACTTAGCAGCATGGACGGTTGGTTTCGGTTCATCTTGTAAATGCAAATGCATGCAAGGCATGGATGTACATGCGATATTGATGTTCATAATAAATGTTAATAAACTGGGAGTCCGTTTGGATTTCAAGCAAGAGTTCAACCCTCGTGCAGCGGCCAAGAGGGTGGCGCATATTTATCTCGTTGGAGCTGGATTTTTCGAAAGCCATTTTTACTTGTCTATTGAGTGAGTGTACTTGAGGAATGAGGGATGTTGTTTCGAGAGCTCTTGCAGTTGCAATGTACAGTTGAACAAGAACAACGCGACAAAAGTCATTTAGCTATTACATCCTCCCTTTGTTTTGTGAAAAATGAAGTACAAAATTATGATATAGTGATGTTCGTCATTTTTCTTGGAATCCATCATGCTTTCTTTAGCTCAAGGATTTGTCTTGGGAAGTCCGATGTTGTCTTGAGAGACCAGAGATCAACTTAAAGTTGGAGGTTTTTCTTGTACAGAAAGGAGTGGCCATTTAATTTTCCTTACATGAAAGGTCTTGTTAACGAGTGCCATGGAATTTGTTAGGAGTAATGGAAAGGAAACTTCCTTTTTTTATTTTTTTTATTTTAGCCCCGGGGGATAAAGAAACTATTCACTATATATTTAAGGATAAAGTAATTATATGAAATGAAAAATCGAATGATTGAAGGACAAAAGGTTTTTAATTCTTTAAAATGAGGGATTAGCCTTGGGATGATTAGGGTGGAGTAAAGACATGCTGCATCTTTCCTATCCTATAGGTTGCTCGTATAGGTACCAATTTCTGAAATTTGGATGGGAACTGACTCTTTATAAGTTACTATAACGTGAAGCTTGTAAATAAATAAATATATATATATTTTTTTTTTTTTTTTAATTTTATATAATATGACAAGATTACTACATATGCTACTATTGTTAAAGATTATTACATATTCACATAAAGGGGAATAATTTGTCCTTTTTCTATACTCCATATGAAATTGTTATCATGGTATTTAGTTGTATTTTAAATAATGAATAGCCATTTATATAAATTATTATTAAATAAAGTATTGAATAGGAATTCATAAATTGTTATTGAATAGTTTATTCATCGTTCTTTGCATAAGTGCCTCCCCCTCAAACTAAACACACCAATAGGTTCCATCACTGTTAAGACTCATCCTTTGGTGGACGACCACCGATGAACCCAACCACCTCCAGCAACCTCCCATCACCAGTGAACTCAACCACTTTAGACGACTTCCAGTCTCTCTCTCTCTCTCTCTCTCTCTCTCTCTCACCTTCATTCATTCATTCCCTAAAACCTCTAAAACAAACGTCGGTAGTCAAAGCCTTAACTTGCTGCTAACGCCTTTTCTTCAATTCCAAATCTCTAATAGGATAAGAGACTCTGTTTTCACAATAGCATCTCGGTTAGGGCAACAAACATTGGAATTCTCGACTTTAGTAAGTCAAGCTATAGAATACTCGTTCCTCTCACTCAAAGAACTCATCAAACATGTAAGTCCACTGAACTTTCTAATTCAAAGATTGTTGTCCCGTCGATATTTTTGTTAATTTAACGAAAGTTGTCGGCTCAAAATGATTTTAGTAAACTTTGATTATATATCGTTCCTTTTTATTAAATTTTTGTTCAGTTTAAAGAAAGTTGTGAGCTTAAAACAATTCCAGTGAATTTTATATTATTCTTTCTTGTTAAAGTTTATTTTTAACTGAGAGAAAGTTGTGAGCTTATGATGCCTTCAATTAATTTTTGTTAAATGTTATTTTAGATTAAGATGAAAATATAAGAGTATTAAGTTTCAAGACAGGAAGGATAGTTTACTTTTATTCCAATATAATTCCCTACTTTATTTTTATATCAACTAAACAATATAATGTGCATATAATAATTATTACATCTTTGTTACATTCTTACTAAACTGTAATTCAATTCCTCCTTATTACATTACCTATCCTATTGCCAGTTCTGGAAGATAGAAAGATTGCTGTCAATGGGGAAAGTAGTAAAGCAAAACAGCCATCAGTATCCATTGCTCTCCATTTATCAGTGACACATGAGCTTTCTTTGCAGATTGAGGAATCCAGTTGAAGTAGTCATATATGTACAACATAAGTCTTGCGCTTTACATGGTCTTAGAGGAGCAATATTAAACTGAAATATAAAGATGACTTGAAGAAAGAGACAAGGAGGAGGACCATGTAGTCGTAAGGCGCTCAAAGGCATAAATCAAAGGTAGAGAAACTACAGAATATTAACCACACTAATTTTAAGAAAGAAAAATATTGTTTTTCATTTAAAGCCTTACTTTATTTTTTAGAATAGTAATATGATAGCACTACGTATTGACCTCTTAAATCTAAGCCTATATAAGGTTTCTCCAAGTGTAGAAGTCTCCTCGAAAATGATTAAGAGGAGTCAAATTTATCTAATGATTTTTATTTTAACCTCATCATGTTAATTACTGAAATATACTAATTATTTCAACATCACATACTTATACCTATATTTTATACTTGTAGCCTTCTTGTTTCCTACTTTTAATCGGGCAATCCTTACTTATTAGCCCACTTTTTCTTACTTTTCCCATGGCTTGAGAAGGATACGAAGATCATGGCAATTTCTTTTTTGTCACAATTGATCAAAAAGCTTACTCAGACAACTCTTGATCTAAGAAGTCTTTAGCTTATATTGTACATAGGAGGAGATGCTCTCATTTGGTAACATTAATGCTAGGAGATGATATGGTTAGATCGCAAGGGGCATCATGTGCCAAGTTCTGTACTTTGTAGAGATATTTCTAATTATAAAGTGAGAAGCATGCTTCGTTCCTATAAGATTTCAGAAACTTCATGCACTTCGGCTCAAGGCTCCAACCATGCAACAATGTTGACTGATGTGATATGATGGGAATGCTCTACTCGAAGGCCTTAAAGACTTCATGTACTTACGAATAACACTTCAATTAAGTAGAAATATTGTCCTGTGTAAAGTGAATGAGCTTACTTTAATACCTTACTGTATACTCAACTTTTGTCCTCTCATTTTTTTTTTAAAGGATCCTAATTCAAAAATTAAAAATAAATAATTGAAAATGATAAAAATACAAAAAAAAATGAAAAAAGAAAAAAATTATAAATATTTTTTAGATTTTTAGAAAGTAAAATATGTTAGGATCAATTGATTTAATTTTAATTTGATTCAAATAGTTTATTTCGGAGAATTACGTAGTTTAAGTATAATTTAATTGAATTAAATATTAAGGTATAAGTCAACGATCTAACGGATAAGTATTTGAGTATTGCTATTAGATTATTAGATATTATATACATTTTATTTTTTTTTCTTTCATTTTGCGAAAATTGATTGAGCACAAGAGATTCAAATTTAATAAAATTTTTTGAATCTAATGTAACGAAGATTTAAATATAATTTAATTTTTTATCAAATTGAATTTGAATTGATATAAAAAATTTAAATCTAATTTATTTTTTATCAAATTAAATCTAGATCTATATAAAATATTCAATTTTATATGGTTTAAAAGATTTACATTTCCGAGCTTTATATATTGATCGCACTGTACCAAAGAAAAACAATTACAGACTGGACACTAGGAATTGCACATCCCACTTCACAACTTAGTCCATCCTCATCAAGATCAAAGCCACTGACCGCACGTCCTCACCACAAAAGAAGCAGAGCATTCAAGTGGATAGTAGTTTGTGCGCTCCAACATTCATCGACAACTCAGCAGCCACGATTCTCCAAGCGCAACAGCTACAGCCAACAACTAAGTATCCACCGATGATCAGCACAAGCACAGCAACAAGTGCCATCCGGATAACTCTGCAGCAATAGTCGAGAGCTCTAATTGATTCCGACAGCCACGCCTAGCTAGAATTCTGCAGGTCCACGAGCTTAACAGCTGCAAACCGAGCTGCTGATTTGTAGTTGTAGCAGCGAATAAACAAGCTGATATGTAGTTGCAGCAACGAACGAGCAAGCCGAGAGCGTAGCAGCTACAACTTGAACAACAACCCATGCACTAAGTTTTACACACTGGATCAGCCCCTTCACCGCACAACGTCTCACAGCAGCTATACAGCCCCTTCACCCAAAATCACACTCGCTTGCACACACATCGACCAGCCCCTTCATCCACTCCCTCGTCCATCCACACAGCTATTCACCACCGCAGCTCCACGCTACACCCTTCACAACACCCAGCAAACAACCCCAACAAGATCCTGACCATCCACGTATGACCCAGTAAACACCCCAGAACCCACCAACACTAGAGATCCACCACCATGACTAGACACACACACCGAACCCACAAACCAACACACACAGCGCACGACTTACGCCTGCAAATTGGCTGTCTCTTGTCCTTGCGTGACCTAAAACGCGAGATATCAATCCCCGATGCCCCAACCTTGAACAACCCCGCCGTAACAGCTCCACGAACACCGTATAACACCATCCACTCGCGCACGAATAGCCACAGCAGCAACCAAGCAACAGACCAACAACAACCACGGCTTTCAAGTTCTTAGTGCATGGCAGCAATCTATGAATAGCAAACGGCCTCGCAACAGCAACCCGCGATCATCGTACTCCAATACCACGCACGTTGCCCATTGACAAGCAACTATTCGATAGTCTATCGATGCCCGCACACTAACTCGATGATTGAGCAGTACACACTAGATCAGCGCCGACGCTCTAACACCGCTCGACGCACAGTTGCGATACACGTCCACGAACAGCACCGCGTGTCCACATTTCTACACTCCACCGAGCAAGCTCTACACATAGAACCCAACACCAAGCAGCCACTGTCCATCCTCATTCATCTCCGACCAGACAAGCAACTCTAGAGCTCGAGCACTTCACTGAAGCTCCAGTAGCACAGCGACAACTCCACATCACTGCACGGCTCTTTCTCCACTGCCGCGGATAGCAGCTCAAGTTCGGTTCTTCTAAATTTTTTTTTATATTATTATTATTTTATTTATTGGATCTTTAGTTATTTATGTTGATAGCATAATATATAAGTAGGTATATATATGTTAGATTAGGAGATTTTTTTGTATTAGTTTTTTTATTAAATATATTATATTTTATTTATTTATGTAGGTAGTTATATATATTTAGCTTAGGAAATTTTTTTAGTGTTAAGTTTTTTTAGAATTCCTCATTTAGAAAATTATTTTTCTTAGAAATAAAAATTAATAATTTTTTTTAAATTAGGACATTTTAGAGAGTTTTTTATAAAAATAAAAA
>JAMXBB010000007.1:22064235-22074367 GCA_024138015.1 Lumnitzera littorea
CCCCCTTGCTACTTATACACTTAGAGCCACTATTGGTGACCAGAAGTCAATCGAACAGGTGAGTCTTACTTTAACCCAAATCTTATTTAATTTATTTAAAAAATTATGAAATTTAGTATTTTGAGGTTTTTTTGTATGTAGATTTAGGGGAAAATATTAATTTGATGAATTTAGATTTAGAAATATACAATGCTTATAAAATCCCATAAACTCGAGCTTATTTCGATTTAGAAATAAATAACCTTAATAGTGTAGTTTTGAGCTTAATTTTTTTGTATAGGTTATTTAGAGGATGTGGAACAGTGCTATAAAAAGATTTTTCATAAATAAATTTTCAAAATTTTTAGCCTCTAAATGATGTATAAAATGAGTAATTTTAAGCTAATTTAGTAATTAAGTAGATAATTACTGATTTAGTGTATAATTAGGTCATGTGTTTAGGAGCTCTATTATCATTAGAACTTACCATAGAAAATGAAAACTAAACGAGTCCTTTGAAATATTGAAGAAAATAGAATGGGTAGGTTGGCAAACTAAATACAGTAGTTGACATGAAACTGCTTGAAGGATATAACTCACCTACGAACATGACACGACTTGGCACTTCACTTAATGTAACACACAACCTAATGCTAAGGTCCACCCACTACTAATCTTGAGCTACTCGACAAGATTAGATAAGAGTGTCTAAAAATAAACTTGGAGAAGAATATCTCGCAAAAACAAGTATATTCAATGTTTGAAAGAAACGTCTAATATTCCGACTATAAAGAGAACGAGCTATTTATAGTAAGTCCTTAGAACAACAATACAAATAAAGAAAATTACAAAAAGGCATACACGAAAAAAAGATTTTTAGTACATACGAAAAAGGATAAATAGGACAAATAACAAAAAGGATAAATAGAACAAATAACAAAAAGGAAAATAGTACAGTGTTAGGTGAAGAGGATAGGTGGCAGCGAAACATTAGTTCTATATAAGTAATGAATGTTAAATGTCGCTATATAGTAGTACAGAAAACAAGCTGAAGAGCTAGAGCCGATCTGGAGAGGTTTCGACATGGTACTAATCAACTTCGGCACTCAGCACAAAGGGTCTTAGTGATTGGCGCAGTGTTGTATGGTTAAAGTCCTCAGCCTCGGCACTCGGAGCTGAACATAGTAGGGTATGGCCAAAATGAGCCCTTAGGGAGTTCATCCACCATTCTCTTGTAAACTATGCCTTGTCCTCGACAGGCCGTTTCAAGAGAATCCTTCTAGCGAGTGATGAAAGGCTTCAGAAGCGTACACGATCAAAAGGGCCAATGGTTAGCAATCCATCAGTGAGTGTTTTAGGATGTTAGTTTCTAATGAAATATGATCTTTGTAACATTTACAATGTTAGATATAATTATTAGGTATAATATGTAGTAAATATATATAAATTGATAATATGTGAAATTGAATTTGTAATAAATAGAAAATATTATGTTAAAATTGATAATTTAATAATAATAGTAATATATAATAGATCTGATAAGAAAATTAAATTTATTGGGTTATATAAAAATAAATAAATTTTTTTTACATCGGGAGTAAATTCGGTAGTTAAATTATGATTAGGGTATACTGTATAAACTAGAATACTGTTAGGGGCCAAAAGTGATATTTATGATACTTGAGTATAATGTACTTAATTTTACATTATGGTTCGAAACAAATTCTTAGGGTTTACATGTAACACTGTAGTCAAAAATTGAATTAGAATCTAAATTAGAACCAAATTCAGAAACCGATTTAGAAGCTCACTTAGAATAAGATCAGTAAGAAGTAATATATATTTAGAAAAAACTTAGGTCAAATCATAATTTAAAGTCTACATGTCATAAGGATATAAATATTAAAAGAGTATTTATATTATAAGACACATGGAAATAAGTTAACCTGCAATAAGTTGAGTGAGCGAACTGGGGATTTCAAGTAACTTGGGTACAATACATCGCTATATTTTAAAGTACTTTTTTAAAGTACTCAAAGGATGCTTGTAGGTAGTTATATGTGCATATGCTTGTGTGTATCTGATTACTTATGTTTTAGTGGTTGTTGTGAACTGAATAATGTAAGATTATTTGATTATCTTAAGCTGAACTTAATTATAAGCAACCTAAATACCTTAATTAGACATACTTGCAACCCTTTAGGGGATAGTTAGAATTCTCTAACAAAATACCGACACCTTAAAAAAAATAACGTTAGATAGCATAATGGTCTTTTTTTCATCCTTAGCCAAATTAAGTGTTAGGGGAGGAGGTCGCAGTAAAAATGAGGGCAATAGTTCGAAGGATGTCATGGGGGTAGTGGTATCTCCATTGCACAAACCTGGGTTTGGTTATGAGCTATTGTATAAACATAAAAACTCCTTAACTTGGATTACAGCAGGTAAAATTACTCTGATTTCACAATAAAGCGGATCACATTATGTGATGGCATTTACGTGTTGTATTACATATAATAAATTGTTTACAAACCCTATTTATGTTTGTTATGCATTCTTAAATCTTTATCTTAACTTATTAAGTTGTTGGTTGCTCATACCCTTATAGATTTTCTTGTAAGTTCTAGTAGAAATGCCGTGATATAATTATCCTAAGGTTAGTTTCTTTTTTAAGTGACTTGGGGAGAGTGAGAATCAACTGGCAAAAGAATCAAGCCCTCTAATGTTTTATTATTAGTACTCTTAGGTTTATGTACTAGTCTTATAATACTTATAAAACTAATATGGTATGTAAATATTTTTTTGAACTGTAAAATAATATAAGTATCTTTATGTAAATATGACTTAAAATTTTTAGTTTTATTTATAAATTTTGTTTATAATTATGAATGAGCTATTTAGGTCAAAGTAAGGTATCGTGAATACCTTGTGTAAATCGTATTTATGATAGAGATTGTAGGATCAGTTATTATCATAGGTTAGTTTATGTAGCGAAATTATTACAACTTTGCTACTATGAGGTGTAACAATTATAACCAATAATTTATAACTTTAATAATTTTAGGAACTAAGGAACTTTAGAGGATTTGTAACTTTAATAATTTTAGAAACTAAGGAACTTTATAGGATTCAAATCCTTGTAAAAAATTTTCTATATGTCACTTTTGCGCTTCTTCATACTTCCAAGGAAACCACATGCTCTCTTCTTCTTAGAATCTTTGTCATCGTTACATATGAATTATCATAACCTAAAAGATTTTATTATAGATATTTCTCCTTCATCCCGGTCTTTAATGGAGAGGGCTGCTTCAATGAGGTGGAGCTTCCTTAATAAAATGGTGCATTGCAATAGGTTGGTTCATTAAATGCATGAAGTCTATCTCTATAGCCTTGAGAGTATGTATGGCTTGACAATGAGAAAAAGATCCACTATAAATGAACTTCCTTCTAATCAAGTCTCTAAGGAAGCTATAGCAATTGTGGTGTTTACAATGTCCTCATCCTTTGCAAATTTAATCTTATCATTGCTCGTTTTAGTGAAAGGTATGTCATCTTAGTTTAACACCCATGCATTCTCTTATACCATCCACAGCATCTACATTATGTTAAAAGAGCCCTCTAGCATTATACAAAGGTTGCCTCGTTTGTTGCTTCCTTCTAGTGCTATATATATATTGCTTGAGATATTTCTATGTTCACTTCAACTCCTTAAGAACTCTCATTGGCTTGCCTAATAGTAATAGGTTTTTCCTTAAAGGTGCCATTGAGGTGTTGTGATGGAGATCCAAGTATGAAACAATGCCATGGACATTTTAGAGCATTTGGGAAAGTTTAAAGATGACCAAGTGATCATGTAGAGGAAGCCAATTATTGAAGCATTGGATAGGTAGAGGGTAGTCATCTAAGTGGTTGAGGTTAACTAGCCAATAATGGATTAAGCAACCATTGTCCTATTGTTAGTCCATTTAATTTATTTTTTTTAATTTAGCTAAATTATTTTAATCTATGTTATGTCATTTTCCCTCGTTTTACTTATTTTATATATATTTTTTTGGTTAGGTTTCTATTTTTCTATTTTAACTAATTAGTGGGTAAGGTCTTTTCATGCTTATATAAAGCTTTTATCATGTAACAAAACATTACTAAACCTTTGCTATCGAATATTATCATTTGTTGAGAATTCCTCTCTTCAACTTCTTCATATCAATCATATTTTGATTGTAGCAAATCCATCAATTTCTTAATTATTGTATGCCAATCCATAAATATCGTAAATCATTTAGATTATTTCTTCTTGTAATTAATCTAGCCCCAATTTGAATTTTTAATTAGTGACTCATATCCATTTGTCAAACCATACCTATGCTTTAGTATCAATTTATTACATAAATACATAAAACCCAAATTATTCCTTTTATTAATTTTAATATATTGAAAATGATAAAGAAATACCACTTCAGTAATGATACCCGTCTATAAACTCTTTTTTTTTTCTTTGCAAAGTCTATAAACCTTAAGTAACTTGTTTGCCAATTCAATTTTTTTGACTTGGAAACAAATACAAAACCCATCCTCATGTTATCATTTTGTTCTATCCCTAATAGAGTTGTCAAAATGTAGATACAAGAATCTAGTTATAGTAGTCACATGCAAGCAACATAAGTCTTGCACTTCATATGGCCTTGAGTGGCTTGAAATTGATATGTAGGAATGACTTGGAGAGAGAGATAGGGAGAAGAAATAAATAGTCTTAAGGGCTCGAACATAAAAGTAACAAGTAAAAGAGTTATAAGGCATTAGCTTTGTTCTTGATGAAAAGCAAATTGCTTTTCATTTTAAGTCTTAGTTGATCTTTTAAAACAGCTATTGGTAGTAAAATGCCACTTCTCTTGTCTCCAAATTTATCAGATAAAGAGAATCTCTTAAGTATTTATAGGGTTTGGTCATTAATAGCATTTGTTAGATGGTATAAAGATGAGTCCTTTTCTTGTTGCATTATTCCTGTTACACCTCGAAGTCACAGAGTCACAACAGTCTCGCCATATAAACCATTCTATGATAGTAACTGGCCTCACATTACCAACCATAGACATGATCTACACAAGGCGTCGACGAGTCCTCGCTTTGAATTAAACAATCCAATTAATTGTTTAACTACAATTATAGTAATTATCACAAATTTTTAATAAACATACTTAATTATATGTAAAGTCCACAGAACTTCCCAAGAAACTCTACATAACATAACAGTTCACTAATTTATATAACAACTATCAGTCTTTCATTCTTAAACTACAAAGGACACTCTAGCTATACATCCACTGCTAAGCAAATTGATCCTCACACCCCTGGATTAAAAAAAACTACCCTCTGGATAATTGTAAGGCGACATAATACTTGAAATATTCAGAAATTAGGATCTGCAAAAGAATCTATAAAGGTATGAACAACTACAGCTCATTAAATTGAATTGGAGACTTATGAATGTATACAAACATAAAAAAGATTATCAAGCAATTATTTTTATGCAATACATCAAGCAAGTGTCATCACACAACGTAGTCCGGTCCGTTATGAAATCAGAGAAATTTCACTTGCTCTAATCCGGGTTGAGGAGTTTTCATGTTATGCAATAGCTCACAACCAAACCCAGGCTTATGCAATGGAGACACCGCTCCTCCTGCGACTACCTTTGAACCATTGACTTCACCCTCGCCGCGACCTCCTCGCCACCACCTCCTCGCCGCCTCGACTAAGGATAAAGAAGGGACCATTATGCAATTCTGCGCTATCTCTTTCAAAGGGGTCAGTATTTGGTTGGAGAATCCTAATTATCCCCTAACGGGTTGCAATGCATGATATTTTAGGTCATTAGAGTCAAATAAGATTAAATTTCATTTAGGGTGTTCAAACAATTTTACACCAATTTAATCATAACACAAAATCAATCATATTACAAATTTCAGCACAAATTCAGATACATCAAACACATGTGTAAACTACTTACAATCACAACCATATACAATCCTAAGTCTTCGAGTACCATAAAATATTACTCTAATACAGTAAGTAATAACCCAACTTACTTGGAATTTCTCAGTCGCTCGATCACTTAATTACAAGTCGATTCGTCTCTGGGTATCCTATAATACAAATAGGCCTTTTTAGTACTTATACTTTAATGATTTATATTCTAAGTTATAATTTAACTCATTTTTCCATGTATACCTATTATTTACTAATGATTCATTTTACCTTATTTCAAGGTTTGGTTTCTAAATTAGATTCTAGTTTTGATTCTGAAATCTTAAACATGCTTGAATCCTAATGTAAAATTAATCACATTAAACTCAAGTATTCTAATATCATATTAGGTCTTAATTTAGTGTTATAAACTGTTTGGTACACGCTAATTCTATTGGGGTATCGGATTTATTCCCAATGTGAGAAAATTTTATATTTTTTTATACAATTACCTAAAATTAAATTTTGTTTAAGATTTATTATATTCTGATTTTTATTATTATATTATCTAAATAACCTTAATTTTTCATATTTATTAAATTTCCAATTCTACATATTCCTAATTTCCTACAATTACTACCTAATTCTTAAATTAATTACACTTAATACTCCAAAGGCTAGGATTAGGTTTTCACATCAGAGATTAACATTCATAAACATCTAATTACTATCTAAATCAATAATTAATCACTTAATCACCTAATTAACTTAAAATTACCCAATTTTTCTATCATTTTAAGGCTAAAAATTTACTTAAAAATTTCAAAAATTAAATTTTAAAAAATGGCTTCATAACACTGTTCTATATCACTTAAGCATTCTATAGAAAAAATTTGAGCTCCAAACTATACTCTTAAGCCTATTTATTTCTAATTATAATCATACTCAGTTTTGCTTAATTTGTTAAGAACCCTATATTTTCAGACGTGATTAAACTTAATCACTATTTTTCCCTAAATCTACATATAATAAAACCTCAGAATAATAAATTTCATAATTTTTTGGGCAAAATAAATAATTTTAATAAATTATACAAAATCAAAGCAAATAAGGGACTCATCCGATTCGATGACTTTTGTGCTTCCAACACCGGTCCAGGTGTGTCAGCCGGTCTAGACGGTGGGTCTAAAGTGAGGTAATGGTGGTGGTTCGATCCCGGGTGATAGTGTATAGGTTTGGCTAGTTAACTCCTACTACACAGATTTCTTTCCTTTTCTTTTAACCCTAATTTTTCTCTTAAATTTTCGATGCTCTCTATTTTTTTTTTTTTATTTCTAACTTTCTAAAGGAGCTCTATAATTTTTTTTCCTATTTATAGAGCTTAATTATAGAGCTTTGTGATAATTAATATGCATTAAATTGGACAAGACATTGCTCAAATTCCTTAATTTTTGGCTTTTGTGTTGCTTGATTTTAATTGGCTAATTTTTCTTCTTCAATTCTTGACTTGCCACAACTAAATCTATGTCATTCCCTATCCCTCTGATTTTTTTTCTAATTTTTCCTTAATTAATTAATAATTTTCTTTAATTATTTAATAAGTTTTTAGCCAATTTAAGTAATTTCGCGTATTTGTATCTACACGTAAATACATATGGGGTACATGTGAACATTCCTAATTATTATTTAGGTCATTCTATAATTTTTAGTATACATATAATCTATTTTTAGTAATTTATTAGTTATTAGATTTCACTTTTCGCCTTTTCGATAATTAACAATTATTAAACTTAAAATTTGAAAATTTTATAGTCTCCTATTTTATTACTTATTTTCTTAAATTCAAGTTTACGGGATCATTTTTACTAATATTTATATCTACAGTTTATAATTTAGGTTTGATTGGATCTTTTAACCAATCGTCATAAACTTTATGTATTAAATTCAATCCTACGATCATTTAACTTAACTTTAACGCTTAAAATTCCTCCACAAGTTCCTCTTAAATTCAAAGAGTCTCTCTAAGTACATAAGTCTCCTTAAAAAAAAATGAAAAGGGATGAGTCAATTCAATTATCCCTATTTTAAGCTCAACATACTAAATCTCTTTAAATCATCCTAAGTATATAGAATTAAATCTTTAGTAGCTTTTGATTGTAAAGATTATATTAAATAAAGAAAATTGGATATGACAAGTATGAGAAAGACTAGATAATACAAACTTATTGTACAATGTTTGATTTGTACAATATTAATCACAAAATTTTGTGTTATCCCTTATTTGATATTCACAAATACTAAACTCATTATTATATTTTGATATTTATACCCTCAATATGATCTAATATATATTTTAATTATATTTTTATATTATTTGAAATATGATTGAAATGGATTATTGAATTTATATAATTGAATAAATTATATATAATATTAAATAAAAAGCCGTAGATTTGTTAGTTATTAAAAAATTAATTATTTATATTGCAAAATAAATAAATTTTTATAATATTTAATAAAAATAATATTAATTTGAAGTGAGACATAAGAGCTCCAAGAAAATAATTTAAAAATGATGAATTTGGAGGAATATTTTTTAGAATACAAAATATTTTTGTTTTTTATTCAACGAATTTCTTTTTTGTACCATGGTATAGATGTGACAAAATCTAAGCCTTTTGTCCAGTTTATCAATCTAATTTTTTATCCGATCACTAAGTAAAATTATAAAGTAAATATGAAACAAAATTTTTTATCCAATCCAATACCATAAAATTATATAACTAAATGCTACTTTTAGGTCAACTACTTGGACCTTATTACTTGCTCAAAGAGTCAAGAAAAGTTACTACCAAGCTTAAGAACTAAATACTAATTTTAGTCCTCTACAAATGTAAAAAGACAAATATCTAATTACTTTACCCAAAAAATAGCAAGACCATTATTCTAAATTCTCTATTGTCTATAATGTTAAAGGAGAGGCGGTTTTGATGTTATATATGATTTCTTTTTCTCGAAATGTCATATGTGATTGAAACTACTGTAATAAACAAATAAAAATAGACAAATAAACCACAATTAAAATGGAAGTTACAATTATAAAAATGGTAAGCATAATGTTACACTTGAAATACTAATATGAAAAGGTAGGAGGAAAGTTGTCATATAATTAATACGTTTGTTTTTTGTGGAAAAAAATATATATAAGCAATCTTTCTAAACTTTGATCTCCGTGCATTTATCTTCTAAACTTTTAAAAATTACAAATAACTACTTTAAATTTTGATAAATAACCCTCGAAAAATTGCAAATAATTTCATAAACTTTTACTTTAGTGGGTTTTTTAATTGAAAAAAAATATATCCCTTGTGTTACCAGTTCATTGAAGTTTAAAATGATTATTTGTCACATTTAAAAATTCAAGTACATATTCACACAAATAAATAAATAAATAAAGTTTAAAGAGATTATTTATAATTTTACCTTTTTCTATTTTTCATTCACACCCTCTAATGTAAGGACATTTTCCACTGGCTACTACTTATTTCTACTTGATATTTCTCTTTTTAATTGTAATGAAGTGTCAATCAAAGTCATTTTTATTATGTATTTACTCAAAAGTGTATCATTTTGCCATGCACTTTCGTGACTTCTAATTTGTTTTTTCAACTTTCAATCCATAGAAAATTAAAGCAAGTTTTTCAATGTAGGAAACACTTGGTTTGTGCGACAAGAAACCTTATGAGGAAAAACTTGAATGAAATTTCTCTATTACTAATTCGTGTTTTCATTTATATCCCCCCTGTTTACATGTTGTTATTTATAAAATATAAATATAGATGATATTACATTAAATATTTATTATGCTTGATAACATATAATTTGCAAAAATACAGGTGGTAAACACCATTTAAGATAACAAATTTTTTTTTTTCAACCACCAACAGAAGATTATATTAAGTAAAAGGGATTACGCATTTGATGACCTAGATCCACAATCTATTGACAATAAAAAAGACAAACGGGATGAGGCTTAAGTGCCCAAAAATAGTACCTTATCCCTTTTTTAGCTTGGGCTGCAACTCTATGAGCACACCTATTTACTTCACGATAAACAAAAGAAACAATGCATGATCGGAAAAAAGACTTTAAATAAATGATATCATTAACAACACCTGCCATTTTCCAAGAT
>JAMXBB010000007.1:22075195-22136757 GCA_024138015.1 Lumnitzera littorea
TAAAAAAAAATGAAAAGGGATGAGTCAATTCAATTATCCCTATTTTAAGCTCAACATACTAAATCTCTTTAAATCATCCTAAGTATATAGAATTAAATCTTTAGTAGCTTTTGATTGTAAAGATTATATTAAATAAAGAAAATTGGATATGACAAGTATGAGAAAGACTAGATAATACAAACTTATTGTACAATGTTTGATTTGTACAATATTAATCACAAAATTTTGTGTTATCCCTTATTTGATATTCACAAATACTAAACTCATTATTATATTTTGATATTTATACCCTCAATATGATCTAATATATATTTTAATTATATTTTTATATTATTTGAAATATGATTGAAATGGATTATTGAATTTATATAATTGAATAAATTATATATAATATTAAATAAAAAGCCGTAGATTTGTTAGTTATTAAAAAATTAATTATTTATATTGCAAAATAAATAAATTTTTATAATATTTAATAAAAATAATATTAATTTGAAGTGAGACATAAGAGCTCCAAGAAAATAATTTAAAAATGATGAATTTGGAGGAATATTTTTTAGAATACAAAATATTTTTGTTTTTTATTCAACGAATTTCTTTTTTGTACCATGGTATAGATGTGACAAAATCTAAGCCTTTTGTCCAGTTTATCAATCTAATTTTTTATCCGATCACTAAGTAAAATTATAAAGTAAATATGAAACAAAATTTTTTATCCAATCCAATACCATAAAATTATATAACTAAATGCTACTTTTAGGTCAACTACTTGGACCTTATTACTTGCTCAAAGAGTCAAGAAAAGTTACTACCAAGCTTAAGAACTAAATACTAATTTTAGTCCTCTACAAATGTAAAAAGACAAATATCTAATTACTTTACCCAAAAAATAGCAAGACCATTATTCTAAATTCTCTATTGTCTATAATGTTAAAGGAGAGGCGGTTTTGATGTTATATATGATTTCTTTTTCTCGAAATGTCATATGTGATTGAAACTACTGTAATAAACAAATAAAAATAGACAAATAAACCACAATTAAAATGGAAGTTACAATTATAAAAATGGTAAGCATAATGTTACACTTGAAATACTAATATGAAAAGGTAGGAGGAAAGTTGTCATATAATTAATACGTTTGTTTTTTGTGGAAAAAAATATATATAAGCAATCTTTCTAAACTTTGATCTCCGTGCATTTATCTTCTAAACTTTTAAAAATTACAAATAACTACTTTAAATTTTGATAAATAACCCTCGAAAAATTGCAAATAATTTCATAAACTTTTACTTTAGTGGGTTTTTTAATTGAAAAAAAATATATCCCTTGTGTTACCAGTTCATTGAAGTTTAAAATGATTATTTGTCACATTTAAAAATTCAAGTACATATTCACACAAATAAATAAATAAATAAAGTTTAAAGAGATTATTTATAATTTTACCTTTTTCTATTTTTCATTCACACCCTCTAATGTAAGGACATTTTCCACTGGCTACTACTTATTTCTACTTGATATTTCTCTTTTTAATTGTAATGAAGTGTCAATCAAAGTCATTTTTATTATGTATTTACTCAAAAGTGTATCATTTTGCCATGCACTTTCGTGACTTCTAATTTGTTTTTTCAACTTTCAATCCATAGAAAATTAAAGCAAGTTTTTCAATGTAGGAAACACTTGGTTTGTGCGACAAGAAACCTTATGAGGAAAAACTTGAATGAAATTTCTCTATTACTAATTCGTGTTTTCATTTATATCCCCCCTGTTTACATGTTGTTATTTATAAAATATAAATATAGATGATATTACATTAAATATTTATTATGCTTGATAACATATAATTTGCAAAAATACAGGTGGTAAACACCATTTAAGATAACAAATTTTTTTTTTTCAACCACCAACAGAAGATTATATTAAGTAAAAGGGATTACGCATTTGATGACCTAGATCCACAATCTATTGACAATAAAAAAGACAAACGGGATGAGGCTTAAGTGCCCAAAAATAGTACCTTATCCCTTTTTTAGCTTGGGCTGCAACTCTATGAGCACACCTATTTACTTCACGATAAACAAAAGAAACAATGCATGATCGGAAAAAAGACTTTAAATAAATGATATCATTAACAACACCTGCCATTTTCCAAGATGCTAAAGAAGGCTTGTTGACAGTTGATACTATTGCTATAGGATCTAATTCAATTTGAATATTGCTCCACCTCATCGCATGTACCGTAGATGAAGCTTCACGTATTGCATAGGCTCCGCTGACATTAACATCTAAGGAATTTATAGACTTTGCTTCTACATATAAGAGAGTACTTGTCTGATCCCTGCATATGTATCCAATGCCATCGGTTCCAATATTGACAATAAGGGAAGCATCGCAATTTATTTTGAAATGTGATGGTGAGGGTAGAATCCACTTAGTAGCTTCTTTATTACAACAGTGTTTACCTACTATACATAATGAGAAATGTGGCATTGGAGTGGAAGATGACATGGTTTGATGTACAACAGCAAAGTTCATAAGTTCTAATTCTCTAATGATTGAAGAAATAATTTTCTGGGGATTGGGAGCCTCTTTATGGAAAACACAGTAATTACGACACAACTAAATATGCCAAAGGACTACACTCACTTGACATAGGAATTGTAGCCGTTGAGTCTTAGTCAAATTTTGTAGCTACAAAATCGACTCTAGCCAACCATCTATTCTTATGATGTTGAACTCTTCAATCTTCAATTGTAGAATAGCAAACCAAATATATCTAACCCAAGCGCAGTAGAAAAAGTGTTCTGGAGTTTCGTCTTCTGCACAAAAAGAACAAGCTAGATTTGCAATGATTCTCCTGTATAACAAATTATAGTTAGTGGATAAAGCGTTAAAACATAAATGCCAAAAATGGTGTTTGTGTTTTGGTTGACACTTCAATTGCCAAATGATTTTCCAAACACCCCTCCTTGTATCATGTGAAGATGAGGCTAAATTCATTCCAGGTTGCTCTTTAGAAGAAACTATTCCATGGTAACCACTTTTGCTGGTGTAAACCCTTTATTTCTCTCCAATCTACACCAACTTATCACTATCAAGCCAAACCATAATAGCGACCATGAGAATTGCATCAACTTCAATAGAAGATTACCTATGTAGTATGGTAGAAAGATTCCAGCAAGAGTATTCTCTATCTATTGGGTCACACACCTTCAAGTCAACCAATTCAGCATCATGATTTTCAAAACTAATTTTAAATCTTAGCAAACCTAGAATTTAAGGATCTTTCCATACATTAATAGATGTACCATCACCTACCCTCTAAATGAAGTTATTCCTAATAGCTTCACAACCTTGCAAGATGCTTTGCTCCCCTTAAGAAGATTTATTGCCTCTTGAAGCCTCTTAGAAACTCCAGTTAGGAAAATAAATACTCTTTAACAATTGCAACCATAAAGCATCTGGAAATTGCAAAATTCGCCAAGCTAGTTTACCTAACAAAGTTTGATTAAATGAATCTAAGTCCCTAAAATCGAACCTTCCCAAATCCTTCTATCTCTTCCAATGTATCTTCCTATTATGGTCATTCCCTCCCTACCGATAACTAGCTATCGAATCATTAACTTCCCTACACCACTTTTTAGGGAAAGAAAAAATACTTATTGAATATGTAGGTATCACAAAGACCATAGATTTAATGAGAACTTCTCTTCCTCCCATTGACAAAAGGTGCTTTTTCCAGCCTTGTGGCTTAGCTATTATGCAATCTTTCACAAAATTCATAGCTTAGGTTTTAGTCATTAACAGCACCAATATAAATAACACATTACTAAAATAGAGTTTGGACAATTTTATTATTATTTAAAAAAGAAATTATATGGACACGCTTTTATAACATTTAAAGTTGTATAAATCCTTACCTTGTAAAAAATCAGCATTTAGCTCTCTCAAGTTGGTATGCACTCATTTATTTTATCAATAGTCTTTCCATATGATTTTATCCATTTAATCCGATGTGGAAAATAAAATAAAAAGTAAACACCATGTCATATATTCACGCTAACATGGCATGTTGACCCACAATTTCTATAAATCTGGATGGATCCCTTTTATCATTACCCAATCACATTCTAAAAACACCTGCCCGATTAAACAACAACATGAAACTAGGTTCGGGTTTTGACTATGTTTCTCACTTCGGAGGTGGGTGTGGTTTTTGCAATCGTTGCTTCATATAGCAATGCATCATAGTTTGGTTTTTGATTGTGGTGTTGATCGGAGGAAAAGTCAAGCTCTTTTTGGATTGGAATCTTCAAGGATTGGAAAGGACGTGTTGGGTTTTCATGTTTGGAAAAGATCGGAAAAATGATACGGGATCCGGCCAGCTTATGTATATAAAATATGGGTAAACATACCATGTCAGCATGAAAATATGCTATGACATTCGTTTTTTATATTTCCTCATATTAAATAGACAGACAAACAGACAATTCATAAAATAAGCGGTATCCAAACCTTTTTAAGGGGGCTAATTGCTGATATTTTAAAAAGGTAAGGATTTGTATAATTTTAAAAGTTTTGAGGAATGTCCTCGTAATTTGTCCTTATTTAAAACTACATTTCAATTTGCAATTAGTGCTCGATAAATATTGTTCTAACAATTAATTTCATTATTCTTACAAGAGTTTCAAATAACAGATTTGTAATGTCTTTTTCTTGGGGAAAGACATACTTTAAGTTCTTAACTTTTAACTACTTTTTTTATTTAAATCTTCAATTTTTTTTTTAAAGGTCATCAACTTTTCAAAAATCTTAATAAACAGGATTTTTATTATATATGTTAAATTTTTTTGTCAAATCCTTTCACATGTCAATTTCAAATTGGTCCATAATAATTAAATTTAATAGTGATAATATTAAAAATATTTAACTGTATAATATACAAAGAAAATAATATTAAATATATTCATTTATTATAATTAATAAAATGATAAAAAGTACAAAAAAGTTAAAACTAAGAAAAAAAGAGTTGAAAAAAATTATACAAACTCTATTCATATTGATCAACTATTCCAAGGCTAATCCTAAGTTAATACATAATCAAAATGGATAGAAAAGTTAATGAATTTAATAAAGGTTCTATTTTTGTAAAGTTTTAAAAACATCAAGAATTTAAAATGCATAAATAAAGAAAAATAATGAAATTTGAAGGTTAAAAGTGTAATTTTATTTTAAAGAAAAAAAAAGGGTGCAATTTCGTACTTGTAAACCATATAATTTACTTCGGATATTGTAAAAATTTTTAATTTTTCAGACAACTTTAACACGTGCACTTAAGAGGCTAAGGGGTACTGGACTTAAAAAGTGCAAAGGTGCTCTGGGCTTTCCCTTTGGGCTTTCGAATACTATAAATACTAGCAGTAAGGGTTTCTTACGCCAAGATCTCATTCTCTCTGCCTCTTACTTGCCAGGGTTTCTATATGTAGAGAGTATAGAGTCAGCCTTACAGTGCAGCGGCTCAAGAAATGGATGAAGCAACTAAGGAGCGTGTTGGTCCAATATTCAGAGATATAAGACGTTATTACTGCGATTTCTGTGGAATTTGCAGATCCAAGAGGTCACTCATCATGTCTCACATGCTCTCTGAACACAAGGTATTATTCAGTTTTCTCCTAAATTCAATTGATTATAAATCCTTATTAGTAATAAAGTTTGCATCTTGTAAGAATTTCACTACTGATAGTGTAATTACGACTGAAGATGTTTGTTTACTAGGGTTCACCAAGGTGGTACCTTTGGGATATGATTGGGGAATCTAGTTGGTTGTATTTTTGTGGGTTTTTGAGTATATTGTTCTTGATATTATTGAAAATGAGAGAATTTTGAATTGACAAGGATCGAGTGCTGGTTAGGGGGATGTTGTGGATCTCTAAAAAGGTCAGGGTTTGTGGTTGTCATGGCATATAGTAAAAGAAGAACGTGTAGATGATTTAACTTATTATCTACTTAGGTCATTAAAAAAAAAAAAAAAAAGGATACCAACTAAGCTGTTGATTGATTATAGGATTGGACTCCATCCGAAAATTAGTATGAGAGCCAGAAGATATATGTATTGTAAAATTAAAATATATTTAAAGTTGAAAATAAAAATATTATTAAAATTCTATCTAAATATTTATTATCGAAATTACATGAGGCCTATGCTTTTTTGAATCCAATCATAGATGTTATGCCAGGTAATTTTATGGGTGTATTTTTTTGGTTGGTAATAGGAGGAGATGGAAGAGGCGATGGCAAAGAATGAGGAAGCTCAGGCGAAAAAATCAAATACTTGTGAAGAGTGTGGAGCAACATTTAAGAAACCAGCTCACTTAAAGCAACATATGCAGAGTCATTCGCTTGATGTATGTCAGCATTTGAATCAAAGTCCCTTATATGATAAGGAGACATACTGCTCTTTTTGTTTTTATTTGTTATTATCTATTTTTTAGCAAATAATTTGCTTTTGATTTTTCTTGATCTAATATGATATTACTTGTTAATGCGAAGACAATTTTAGTCTTAAGAATTGAGTTGGGTAATTGGTTCAAGGCTGTACATTTGCCTTGGTAGAAAATTCTTAATTGATCCTTCCCCCTTTTCTGCATTTAGAGAACTGAAGTTTCATTAATCCACAGGAGCTTTGGATGATTACATAACATTTAAATGTTATGGCGTGAAGCATTGGATCCCACGGAAGAACTCCAAAATGCAAGAGGCTGGTTATTTGCATCTTGATGGGACCAGTATCAGGTTGGGAGACCACCTGAGAAGATCCATCAAGCCAGCCTCAATCACGCATGCTGGTTTTGAGGTTTGATGTCTATGTCAACTTAGAGATAGAGATTTGTTTGTAAATTTCAGTATTTTTATCATGAATTTATATAGGTGTCATTTTTTTTCCACCAGAGGCCTTTTGTTTGTTCGGTCGAGGATTGCAATGCCAGTTATAGAAGGAAAGACCATTTGACACGCCACCTTCTTTGGCACCAAGGGAAGCTTTTTTCCTGTCCTGTTGATGGTTGCAGCAAGACATTTACATACCAGGGAAACATTAATAAACATGTGAAAGAAGTGCACGATGATGACTGCCCATCAACATCAAGTGAGAGTGGTTCACCAAAGAAGCATGTGTGCCCAGAAGTTGGGTGTGGAAAGGTGTTCCAATTTGCATCAAAACTGCGGAAGCATGCAGACTCACACGGTAGGTGTGGATTTATACTTGAAAAGGGAACTGCTGTACCATATGGGGCTTCCATTATACCTTTCGTAACATGAGATATCATGGCAACTGCAGTTAGACTGGATAGTGTGGAGGCATTTTGTTCCGAGTGCATGAAATACTTAAGCAATGCAGATTGCCTCAGAGCCCATATGCGGTCTTGTCACCAATTTACCATCTGCAACATTTGCGGGATTAAATATTTGAAGAAGAATATAAAACGCCATCTCCGGATGCATGAGGCCAAAGATTCATCTGATTCAGAAACAATCAAATGTGGCTTTGAGGGCTGTCTGCACACGTTTTCTTCTGTAAGATACTGTATTCTGCAATAGCTTCTCACACAGATAATTCCTTTTATTGCTTGGATTGACAATTGTGTTATTGACAGAAATCAAATCTGCATCAGCACATGAAGGCAGTGCATATGGAATGCAAGCCCTTTGCTTGTTGTTATCCTGGTTGTGGGAAGAGATTCTCATACAAGCATGTTCGAGACAATCATGAGAAATCAGGTTGTCACGTTTATACTCAGGCGAGTGCATTGTTCCTTTATTCAAATTATTGGTCCCTCCCTATCTAGAAGAGAAAAAAGCGTTGATCCATCTTAATAACATTTTTCTGGGAGGGCAAATGCGATCGGCTTACATCCTAATTGCATGGGTTACAGGGCGATTTTATGGAAGCGGATGAGCAATTCCGGTCAAGGCCAAGAGGTGGTCGAAAGAGGAAATTTCCGTGTGTTGAATCATTGCTGCGAAAAAGAATTAGCACACCAACTGATCTGGAGGCTTTTACAGCTGAGCTATCAGAATTCTGTGATGCATAGATTCGTTCTCTACGCTGAGTTCCATCTGGGTTAAGGTGGATTAGTTACACTCAATTTGTGCAGCTTATATGTAGCATATTTTCTAGGATATGGTGTCTTTAGTAAATATCAAATTTTGAAGTCGACTCCTACTGATTATTTGTTCAAATCATTAGCATATCAGCCTTGTGTACTGGATCATCCTTGAGTTCCTATACTGTGTGATGAAATACTAATGGTCGTTCTCGTAATGTAAGTGCTGTTTATGGCCAAGAGATTTGGCAGTTTGAATTTTGTTTGAATATTGTGCGTCGTAATTCACACTGAATGGAATATCTAAGACCAATTACAGAGGTAGATTTGTTTGGACCTTAAATGGCTCGTATAGGCTGAAAAAGTTGAAAGCCCCCATGCTTCTTACGAACCCGTGTCTCCTACCCTATCAACTTAGCCACCTATCCCAAGGCCTACCAAATCATCGGACGCCCTTGTATAAATGCCCTAGCTTGAACAGCCAATCCTCAGGAGTCATGAGCCAACGTTTGAAGAAGACGGGCGTAATAGGATTCGGCACACATTAGCCCAAAAAATGGTGAAAGTATGGGCAATCAAAAGAAAAGACGATCCTCGCCATAGCCACTGAGGCAACCAATAGGTGTACGGTACCGGTAATCCCCAATATGAAAAGTCCGTCTAAGGTCTGGAATTTCCCAAGCCATGTAAGCTGAAGAAAGAGTACATGCACTAGGTATATTGCCTGGATCTCAGTCCACCTTGGACCATAGAAACCGTAGGTTGTTGAGGAGGCAGGAAAATATAGCCACTTAACCGAGTACTCTCCAGATTGAGAGCGGATCCATTTGAACACATCGGCTTGGTGGTAATCGGCTTTGATTGAAGATGGAATATGAAAACCCTCCATTAAAGAGCATAGTCTCGAGTCGTGAGGAAGACCGAAGTTGGCATTTACACGACATCTGTAAATGCGGTCCAAGGACCTTGTAGGAAACCAAAAATCTGACCGAAGGGATTAATAGTCCACCGTCCCATCCAAATTGGTCACGAATTAGGTGACGCCACTTAAGGATTTGATTTTTTTTTTTTTCTCTTTTCCTTTCCAGATCTAAAGTTAATGAAGTGTTGACAGCCCAGGGCTCCGACCCTTAAGACGGGTCCTAATCTAGCTAAAAGCTTCTCCATATGTGTATGATACGGGCAGCTTTATTTTAAATAGCCAGTCTGTATGCTAAGGCCTTAACTTGATTGTGTCACACACTACATCCCTC
This sequence comes from Lumnitzera littorea, assembly GCA_024138015.1. NCBI lineage: Eukaryota > Viridiplantae > Streptophyta > Magnoliopsida > Myrtales > Combretaceae > Lumnitzera > Lumnitzera littorea. The sequence continues at coordinate 22,084,548 of JAMXBB010000007.1, forward strand.
TTAATTTTGGCCGTTCCATAATAATTCCGCATTTTCTTTTTTCTTTTTTTTTTTTTATTTGCAAGACAACATATTTAGGAAGCATAAAAATAGAACTCCAGTACACTTGCATGGGAAAAAGTACTTATCTCATCAGTTGTAAGCGACTCGCAAGGGAAAAGAATATTGCTATCCAAGAGGAAATTCTTGCCAAAGGCTTTGCTTGAAGAACATCACAATTTTCTTTCTTTAATATAGAAGAATAAGGAGAATTCCCTAATAGCAAACGAGAAGGCTCTTCTTGAAATCATGTGACAGCAAGAATCTCAGCCTTGAGTCTTGACTTGATGATGGACATTACAGAAGAAAATAATTGCTTTTTCCTTAATTAGCAACCAAACTAGAAGGATTTTGAAACTCCTGTAACGCTTCGTTGATCCGAGAGATTGACTCTACATTCCCTAGACGAAAGATTGGAATGGAAGGAGAAACAAAATGGCAACCTAAGGCCATTTTTGTAAAAAGCTGCAAACAAAATTTCCATTCTAAGTATAAACAAATAAATCAGTTCATCTGGTCTTAAGCCCCTTGTACTTGGAAAAAAACCCACAAGTTTCCCATTATCATAGCTTGAGAATCTACAAGTGGTAATATGTTACTGAACAAGGGACCAAAGTGGTCCGCAAGTTCATAGAATGGACCTTCAACCAAAAACTCTAATTTACCATATCACAAAGCCTTGTAGGATGTCCACCTTTAACGCACAACTTGTGGAATTCCTGTCGACCTACTGCTTCATGCGGTTTTGTGCCCTATTTAGGTGGAGCCACAGTGCCTTGATCATGTCTTCTTTGCTAGTCAATTCTCTGTCCACAATGGGATTCCTCGAGTCGGCACTAATGTAAGGCAAATGTTTTGGTGGGGGGTATCTATACAGCTGCTCAAAGGGGGTTCGCCTTATGCTCGTGTGGTGGCGAGTATTATTCCACCATTTTGCTAAAGTCAAGTAATAGCTCTACCTCTTAGCATTTACTCCCAACATGCAGCGTAAATAAGTTCCCAAACACTTATTCACTACTTCGGTCTACCCATCACTTTGTGGGTGATAAGCAATATTCGTATGCAATCCCACTCCTTATAACCTGAAAAATTCTTACCAAAACACACCAAGAAATATAGGGTCTCGATCACTTACTATATTCTCGGGCAACCCATGAAGCTTGAACACATTATGCATGTAGGCTCGTGCTACTTGAGTAGCTGTAATTTGTGGGTTAAACCAATAAAATGTGTATATTTACTCAACCTATCCACCACAACCATTATCACATTCTTCTCATTAGACTTTGGAAGGCCCTTAATGAAATCGATACTTACCTTAACCCAACACTCCCTTGGTATGGGAAGTGGTTATAGTAGACCAAGATAGGACACATTCTCGCTTTTGAACCTTTAACAAGTGTTACATTCCTTCACATACCTCCTTATTTCCTTTTTCATCTTAAGCCAATAATAGAGTGAGTTAAGCATCTTATATGTTGCATAAGCTCCCACATGACCACTTAAGGCTCCATCATGATAAATTTTTAGCACCTTGAGCTTTAATTCTAGTTACAGCCTAATGAACAGCCACCCTTTCTTCTAAAGAACTTCGTTTTCCTAAGTAAAGTGCCTATAGATATGTCCTTCCTTCAGTTTCTTAATAATCTTCTCATATCCTCCAAGAAGAAACCAACTACCCTTAATTTCTTCCATAAGCTCCAAGGCTACTAAAGACACTTTCAATGTCTGTAAAGTGGCACTACTCACCTTAAACAAGGAGTAAGTTGCCCCATTTGTCCTACCTAATTTATATTATATATCATTGTCATACCTTAGCAATTTGATGAGCTATTTCTGTTGTATTGGTATCAAAATACGTTAGCTAAGGAGGTATTTAAGGCTGTAGTGCTCAATCCTTATAATAAAGTGCCTCCCGACTAGGTAATGCCTCCGTTTTTCATTCGCATATACTAGGGCCAGCAACTCCTTTTCATAAGTAGATAAACTAGCTTGCTTAGTTGATAAAGTACGACTTAAATAAGCGAGTGGGTCCTCCTCTTGCATCAACATAGCCCCAAAATCATCCCTATAAGCGTCAGTTTTGATTATAAAAGTCTTGGTGTAATCCGGTAACCATAGCATCAATGCATTAGTTATGGCCCTCTTAAGATTATTGAATGCCATGTCAACTTCATCATTCTACCCAAAATTACCCTTCTTGCATAGTTGGGTGGGGCTAAGATATAGCACCACAACCCTTAATGAATCGCCTATAATACCCAACAAGCCCTAAGAATCCTTTTAATTCTTTAATGGTCTTAGGCATTGACTACCCCACAATAACCTCTATCTTCTTAAAATTAGTGGAGACGCCATTTTTATCTATTATATGGTCTGGGTATTCAATTTGTAATGCCTTAACGGCACACTTAATCCTCTTTAAGTATAAGTGTTCACCCTTGAAGATTTCAAACACTACTTATAAGTGTGAGAGATGATCTTCCATGGATTTGCTGTAGATAAGTATGTCATCGAAAAACACCACAACATACTTCCTCAAATGGTCCTTAAAACTGTAGTTCATAAGTCTTTGAAATGTTGAAGGCGCATTAGTCAATCTGAATGGCATGACCATGTATTCATAATGCCCTTCATGCGTCCGAAAAGCCATCTTGTAAATGTCTTCGAGGCACATCTATATTTGATGGAATCTGGAGCGCAAATCCAATTTAAAGAACCAACACACCCCACTTAGCTCCTAAAAAATGTACTCTATAATTGGTATAAGGAATTGATCCTTAATAATATGGTTGTCAACGTCCCCATAATCAATAAACATCTTCCATAAGTTATCCCTCTTCTTCATTAGCACCACCTAAGATGCAAATGGACGATGGCTAAGCCTTATGACACCACTCTTAAGTAATTCCTTCATCGTACCTTTAAAAATCTTTTTTGGGTAGCAGAATGTCTATATGGCTTGATATCGACAGGTTGAGTCCCTTCTTATAAGTGATTTTGATGATCAAACATTCTCCTTAAAGGTAAACCCTTAAGTTCTTCAAATAATTCATAATACTCTTCCAAAAAATCAACTAGCTCAGGTTAATACTCCTTTTGTTTTTGCTTTTAGGTAGCACGACTGCTGTCTCCATTCAAAATCCATCGTCAATTGTTGGAAATTCCATCGACTGGTTCCCAGCTATACTAGCCAAGGCATTCCAAGTACCCAATCGTAACTAAATAGCTTCAATAAGAAAACTTCGACTTCAAAGTCTATCCCCTGCATTCTCCAGGTAAAGGTGCTAATTTTTTAGGGACTAATTATGTGTGTGTAGTTGGCTAATGCCACCTTGACAAGTGGAATCTTGTTAAATTTGCCCCCAAGCCCTTTCACCAACCTATCATCAACAAAATTTAAGGAATTACCTGTGTCAATTAGTATATTTATTTGCCTCTTTTTTAAGTATCTAGCAATTTTCATGCAACCCACTTCTTTTTATGATTCCTCACTTAGGGAGCAAAGAGTAAGCTTCAACAACTCGAATCCAACTCTTCAGCAACCATAAGGAGTAGAATTTTAGATTATTCCACTTCCTCCTCAACAACCAGCATGTTTAACCTCTTCTCCTTGCACTTATGCCCAAGTACATAAGACTCATCACACCAAAAAAATAGTTTTTTCATTCTCTTTTCATCTAATTCTTTTAGTGTAAATCACTTGGTAGTTCTCTAGGTATTTGGTGGTATCATGGTATTTCGTATGGGTTTGGAATTTTGGGGATTATGGAATAGTGCTATAGGTGGTTTTATGGGTAATGGGACTTGGCTTGTACATCAAGTTAGGTTTTATGGCGAATTTATGGCTAAGGTTAATGGTTAGTGTTTTAGTGCTTTTCAAGGGTTAGTTTGATAAAAGTAGGTTAGCCTCTTGTAGCTTGGCTAAGGTGAAAGCATCTTGTAAAGTAATAGGTCTAAATAAGTACACAAGGTACTGAATTGTTAGGTTAAGCCCACTCGAGAAGAAACTGACAAGGATAAGTTCTAGAAGTTGAACTTGGGTGCTAAGATATTCAAATTCTTCTAAGTATTCTGGTGTGCTTAGGAGCTGAGTTGACCACTAGGGTTTACTGTAAAAAGTAGTAATAGTGGGTCCTTTAAGGTATCGAAGAATGAAGGAATGGATAAGTTGACAAACACAATAGCTTCCATAAAGCTGCTCAAAGGATATGATGTACCAATGAACACAATATGACTTAGTATTTGCCTAACATGATGCATAAGCTAATACTAAGATCCATTCGCCACTAATCTTGAGCTACTTAGTAAGATTAAATAAAAATGTGAAAAGGGATATGCTCAAAGAATAAATATTCATTAACTTGTGAAGTGAGTTAAATGATTGTAGCTACAGTATAAATGACTATTTATAGTAAATCCTTTAAGGTAGCAATACAATAATGGAAAATTACATAAAGGACAATGTAAGAAAGAGACTCCTAGTATATACGAAAAGGATAAATAAGACAAAGAACAAAAAGGAATATAACACCAATGTCAGAAAAATAAAGGACAGGTGGATGCTTGTCAACGGGTTCGCGTTTTGGGATCTTAGGATACTATAGCTGAGTTGAGTTGATGTTAGGGTTGTTATTGACAAACTATGCTTAGAGCTACTGAGGTAATTGAATGACGTTGTAGATCAGTAGGCTAGAAGAGTAAAGCTCAACAAGTAGTGTCCTTGGACTTAGTACTAGGTAGGTAAGGCTCGGCACTTGGTAAGTTAGCTATGGCATTCGGTAAGTCAACAACTAGGCAAGAGTCCAAGCAAAGTAAAGTATATCTGAGCGAGCTATGTCTTTAGGAAGTTCTTCCATATACTGAAGCTCATTCTTAGCAAGATGACAAGAGAGAGTCCTCTTTGTGAGGGGTTACAGGCCTTGGAGCCGAGTGCAAGTAAGAGGTTCGAAGGTCGGCAATCCATCAGTTCCTCAAGGTTGTTAAAGATTTTCCCTTAAATCTTGGTCTTCTTCTTCTTCAAGTATAAAAGGAATTAAGTCAGCGACGTTGAAAGTTGGAGACACTCCATATCCTTTAAGCAATTCTAACGCATAAGTGTTATCATTGATGTGCCAAAGAATTTTGAAAGAGTCGTTCTCCCTAGGAGATAACTTGTTCGTTCTCTTCCTTGGGAATCGCTCTTTACTAAGGTGGATCTAGAAAGGGTCTCCTGAGTTATAAATAACTCACCTTCTACCATAGGTTATTTGCTCTCTTTGTTAAGCCACTATCTTGGCTAGTTGGTCGGTAACCTTTTGATGTAATTTTTGAAACTCTTCGATATGCTGCAACCCTGATTGAATTTCTCCTTAAGAGGTCAAGTTGATAATCATGTCTGAGGATAAGTTCAGGTTAAGTCTGTAGAAGATCTCAAAAGGTAACCTTCCTATCGAGTTATGAGTAAAGAGGTTGTAAGCTATCTTGAGGATGGGCAGGCAAATATCTCAATCATGTAGATTTTTCCCAACAATACCTCGAAGGAGGTTACCTACTATTCTATTTACAACCTCTGTCTGGCTGTTTGTTTGTGGATGATAAGAAGTACTAAACATGTGCTTAGTGTTGAGTTACTTCTATAGTGTTCGCCAAAAGAAGCTTATGAGCCTCAAATCGTGATTAGATGCAATATTCCTTGGGACTTGATGCAACCATATGATCTCTTGCAAAAAGAGGTTAACAACAAATAAAGTATCATTAGTTTTGTGCTAGGGGATGAAGTGGCTCATTTTGCTGAACTGATCAATCATCACCATAATGAAATCATGCTTCCAAGGTGTTTTGGGTAGGTTAAGTATGAAATCTATGCTTAGATTAGTCCATAGCCGCTCAAGTATGGGCAGAGGTATATATTCCTCATATGACTCCTTTCTTCCTTTGGCTCGTTTATACACCTTACAACGTTCAAGAATTTTACGTACATCCTTCATCATCCCAGGCTCATAGAAGTGTTCTTTCAACAACTTAGCAGTTCTCTTCTTGCCAAAATAGCCGACTAAGCCCTTAGCATGGGCTTCCCGATTAAGTAATTCTCTAGCTAAGCTACTCAGCACACATACTTGTCGACCCTTCATTAAGAACCCTTGGTTCAAGTAAAACCCATCCATGACTCCTCTAATAATACACTTGGACACTAAGGGTCCAAAGTATAGGTCATGCTCATATTGATCAGGCAGGGTGCTGAACCCAAGTATCTTAGCTTATAATGTGATAATAAGAATATGCCGATGAGAAAGGGCATCAACTATAGTGTTTGCACTTCCCTTCTTATACCTAATAACATAGTAAAAGGTTCCCAATAACTCGATCCATTTAGCATAACATTGAGAGAGTTTTTGTTAGCCTCAGAGGTGTTTGAGGGACTCATGGTCTATATAGATGATAAACTCTCTCGGCAACAAATAATGTTGCCAGTTCTAAAGAGCTTAAACGGAGGCATAAAATTCCTTGTCATAAGCTGAGTAATTCAGAGTAGCACCTCTGAGCTTCTCATTAAAAAATGCAATAGGTCGGCGTTCCTGCATAAAGACAATACTAATACCCACTCCTAAAGTGTCACACTCCAATTTAAAAGCCTTCTTGAAGTCAGGTAAGGTAAGTACTGTGGCAAAAGTCAACTTGTACTTGATCTCATCAAAACTACTCTGAGCTTTCTTAGACCATTTGAATTCAAAGTTCTTTTTGGTCAGCTCAGTTAGTAAGGTGGTTAGGAGACTAAAGTTTTGAATGAATCTATGATAAAAAAAAACGAAGCTAGACCATGAAAAGTCCTAACTTCAGTAGTACTGGTCGGCATTGGTCATTCAAGAATAGCTTAGATTTTCTCGTCATCAACTTTAATTCCTTTACCAGAGACAAAATATCCAAAGAATACTACCTCACTCTGATAGAACACACATTTCTTCAAATTGTCGAATAATTGCTTGGCTTAAAAGATATCGATTATAGATCTCAAGTACATTTCATGAGAAATAAGGTTGACACTATATACCAAAGTATCATCAAAATAAATAACAACACATTTACTAATCAAAGATCTTAGAACGTAATTCATGAGTCGCATAAAGGTGTTCGGTGCATTTGTAAGACCAAACGGTATCACCATCCACTCAAATAGACCATCCTTCATTTTGAAAGCAATCTTCCACTCATCTTCAGGTTTTATTCAGATCTGATGGTAGCTACTCTTCAAGTCAATCTTCAAAAATACTCACATAATGCAACTCATCGAGCATATCATCTAATCGAGGGATCGAATATTGGTCCTTGACAGTAATTTTATTGATTACTCAGCTATCAATGTACATTCTTTATGAGCCATCCTTCTTAAGCACTAGGCAACCAGTACGGTATAGAAGCTCATGCTCTGTCGAACATATCTACACTCAATCAACTTGTCCACTTATTTCTTCAGCTCAACTGCATGCTTAGGATTAAGTCTATAAGCAAGTCGATTAGGTAGAGCAACTCCGAGCGACAGGTCAATGCAATGCTCTATACCTTTGACAAGAGGTAAACCTTTTAGCAACTCGACAAGAAACACATCGGCATACTCTTGAAGCAATGCCTGTACCTCGGCAAATAAGGCTCTAGCCTTCTTCAACTTTAGAAGTTTCTTAACTAATAAAAGTATACATTCTTCCTTCTTGACATCTTTGGATAATTGGGCTTAGGAAATCTCTAAGGACTTTCTTTGTAAGGATTTGGAAATCTTCTCTTGCGACTCCTGAATTTCTTTAGGCCTCATTGGGGTCGGTATAACCTTTTTTTCCATCCTTCTAGAACATATGAGTGTTCCTATACCAATCATAGAGTACTCGGTAATCAAAGAGCCAAGGTTAGCCTAACAATGTGTGTGAGACACATGTAGGTAGGACGCCCCACAACATCTCATCCCTATATCTATCACCAATTGTGATTGGTACTCTGACTTGCTCAACAATAGGTAGTCCTCCCTTCTCATTAAGCCAATGAATCTTACAGGGCTTAGGATGAGTACAAGTTGGCAATTTCAAAGCCTTTACCATTCCTTGTACTATGACGTTGGTGCAACTTCCTCCATCAATGATCACAGCATACAGGTTGCCATTTACTCGGCAGTTCATGTGGAAAAGGTTCTCTCTTTGTTCATTCACATTGGCAGTAACGGTACTGAGTGATTGTCGTACAACCATGCAGAATTCTCCCAGTTTAAGTTGGATCTGGGTGTTAAAATCTTTCTAAAACTCGTCTAACAAGTGATTAACATCCACCTCTTCTTCCTCTCCTTAACTAGCACTTTCCACTTCAAATTGGGGGTTCTCTCTCTTGATGGTCATAGCACATCAATTCGAACATTAACTTACCATATGTCCAAAACCTAGGTATTTGAAACACTTTATCTCTCGGGTCTTCCTACTTAAACTCAGATATTGATCCTTTCTGACCTTAGGCTCCTTGACCTTAGTCTTCCATTGACCATCGTCAAGTTTGCTCGGTGCATGACCTTGGCGATCTACTTCGAAACTGTACTGAGATCAGTCATATCCAAGTTGGCTCACCATACCAATTTTACTTAACAGGCCAAGTCAGCTACTGTGCTCTCTACTAAGTTGATTTTGCCTTTGCCTTTCAACCCTTTATGCTACTCAGATAGTCTTATATAGATTTCCATGCCTTTGCACCTCCACTATATTACCAATCTCATATCTTAGTTTAGAAATGAAAATTACTATTATCTACGCTTCTAGTTCATTAGCATCACAATAGATCATCAACAGTTGGAACTCTCAAACATATTCATCCACAAATCGGCTACCTTGCTTGAGTTTTTGAAGACATTGGAATGTGTCTTGTTCATAATGTTCTAGCACAAATATACTCCTTAAAACTCTCTTCATCTCGTTCCACTTTCGAATTTCATGTCATGTTCGTTGGTGTATGTTTTATAATTTCCTCCACCACATTATTACATACCTAGAAAATTCTAAAGTAATTACTCGAAGATGTACCAAGCCCTCGTAATCATAGAAGTCGAATATCTTTTCAATCTTCTCCTCCCAATGTAGATAGTCATTAGCACTACCGAACCTATTAAAACTTGGAATCTGCACTTTAAGATGCATAGCTCCTTGGCGGGCACAAATCTCACATTCTTTGAATCTATCATATTACTCTTCCTCCTCCCTACACTCCTCAACTTCATTCAACTCAAGTCTCTTCCTTGCAATCCTTTCAATATGTTGGGGTAGAGCTGGGTTCATATTAATAGTTTTGGGTGCTCAATGCTCACCCCCCCTATCTTCTCAACCTATCTTTGATTTCTTGGCCTTATTCATTAACTCTCTCTTGAGGCCTTATCTAACTACCCTCTATATAGAAATAGCCAGGTTTACCACAATAATAGCAAGGTCTTGTAATTATTCATCAATAGTTCATGGGGCCTGTTAGATAATACGACCATGACTATGAGCATCACTCTTAACATTATTAATCTCTCCTTGAACATTAGGATTTGACATTCTTAATACAAAACTTTAAGGAATCCACTACTCGACAAAAGGTTACACACAATTTTGATAATATGATATCGCACAATGATTTAAAGACTTGCTCTATTTTTCTACTAAAGAACAGAGCATAACAGAACACACACTATAACAAGAAGTAACTATTATAATACTTGGCTTTCAATCGTAACCTTAAGCTCCGATATTAAGATTATATGGTGTGCCGAAGTTGAGTTGATTACTAGGGCTTACCATAAGAAGTAGCAATAATGGGTCCTTCAAGGTATTAAAGAATGAAGGAATGGATAAGTCGACAAACATAATAGCTTTCATGAAGCTACTTAAAGGATATGATGCACTAACGAACATAACATAACTTAGTATTTCGCTTAATATAACATACAAGCTAATACTAAGGTCCACTCACCATTAATCTCAAGCTACATGGTACAATTAGATAAGAGTATGAGAAAGGGACGTATTCGGAGAAGGGTATCTCGCAGGAATAAGAATATTCATTAACTTATAAGGTGAGTTAAATGATTAGTTAAATGATTGTGGCTACAATATAAAAGACTATTTATAATAAGTCCTTTAGTGCAATAATACCATAATAGGAAATTACATAAATGACAATATAAGAAAGAAATTCCCAATATATACGAAAAGGGTAAATAAGACAAAAGACAAAAAGAAATATGGCACAAATGTCAGAAAAGTAAGAGACAGGTGGCGACTTGTCGATGGGTTCGTATTCTGGGATCTTGGGGTGTTGTAGCTAAGCTAAGCTAATGTTGGGGCTACTGTTGATGAATTGTGCATGGAGCCGCTAAGGTGATTGAATGACATTGTAGATCAATAGGTTAGAAGAGTAAAGCTTGACATATAGTGTCCTTAGACTCGATAGGTAGGCCTTAGCACTTAGTAAGTTGAACTCGGCACTCGGTAGGTCGGCAATTGGACAAAAGTTCGAACAGAGCAGAGTATGTCCAAGCTATGTCCTTAGAGAGTTGTTCTACAGCTCTTCTATGTACTGAAGCTCATTCTCGATAAGCTAATAAGAGAGAATCCTCTTTGTGAGGGATTGTAGGTTTGGAGATAGGCGCGAGTGAGAGGTTTGGAGGTCAGTAATCCATCATATTCCTATAATATATTGGTTTGGACTAACTCTTTCAATTCTAATACTAAGTCCTCATATGCTTTTCCCCCAAATCTTTCAATCACAATTGCTAATGGGTCATTTCAACTCAACTCTTACTAGTTGTTCAGATTTTGAACAAAACGGTGGTACCACTTAAGGGTTATTCCATCCAAGTACATAGATACTAGGCGAACCTTCCACTCTTTTATACAACCAATCTTTTACTTCCTCCCCATCCAATGTGGGAAACTCAACTCTAAGAAGTTAAGTTTGTAACAGTAATTGTGTAGGAGTTTGTGGCATACTTGCTAACCTTAATGCATTTCCTGTTACAAGTGTCTTCCATAAATCTAGAGTTGAAGATGTAGAGGGTATCAAAAAAGCTAGTTGCTGTGCATGAAGTTCCGTTACAAACATATTTGTTTTGTCTAAGAATTCTTGTAATCTTTTCATGTTTTCTGTAATTAGATTTAAGCTCTCAATTACGGTAGCTTAGAGCTTTTCTTCAATACTTACTTTAGGGGTAGTCATCCTCCTCCACAACTAACTCTAATACCGATTTGTAGTAGGCACACAATTTACATAAGAAGGAAGAAACTTTCACATACACAAAGCATAAAGAATAGAAATCAACGAGACCTCAATTTGTGAGGAGATTTTTTTTTTTTTGTATTTTCATAGATTTTTCTATACATGGGTATGTTGTATTTATAATATATTTACTCTCCCTATGGATAAGAATATTCTGGTGTAAGTGCTCATATGCCACCCTACTAATTAGTTACATAGTCATATGCCGATATCTACGTAAATCCAAAATAGAAATATGTAGATAATTAATTTTCTAATATCTATTACAAGAAATCTACTTATTCATATTTCTTCTTTTTCTAGAGCTTCACAGAATTAAGCAATGAGGCCTTTGGCTTATCACAAGGGATACTCAACTCGTACTTATGGTTTTAGAAAAATCTTCCAAGGACTACACTTCGGAACTAAATTGAACTTCATTCTTCCCTGTCTTGTCATCAAATAACCCTCTTGTTTTTCTTTTCTCAAACCCTAATGTAACACTCTTCTTCCAAGTACTACAAACATAGCTTGTTCCTTACTATTAAAGATGGTGGAACCTTCTCCATTTATGCCATCTATGTTTTAAAGGCAACCATATACAAGATATTACAACATGCAATGAATCGAAACTCATTTAAGTCTTAAAGGGTTAGAGACTTTATGGACCATAGATATAATGATATTATTCAACTTCTTAAGCAAAAATCTGGAGCATAGAAACTCTCATGTTATAGCCGATAAATTGGCCCCTAATCGATCTTGTGAAGCTTTATCAACTATTTGATCGTAAACATGTTTGATTTCAGTGCTTTTTATTAGATAAGGAGAATGGCACTAACACAATTTCTATATCTGTTTAGGAGGAGGAAGGGGAAGCATTCAAGTTTTGCAATCTGGCTTCATTGAATTTCTAAGAGACTAAGTCATCCACTTCTTTGAGGGAGGGCTATACATCATTACCATTGTATATGTTCTAGAAAAAAAAAACCATCACTTCTTAGTGTACTTATAGATTGCCTTTCACTTCACCTCCATTTTCCTTTTGAAGGCAATGAATTCAACTACTTGCATCTTGACTATTGCTTGTAAAAAAAAAACTCTTCAACACTAAAGTGTAGGTAATAACTTTTGTAAAATCAAACTGTCCTTCCTTAAAGAGATGTGTGTCACCATTTCCTAAAATTTGAGTTTATATAGTGCAAACGTTTGGCTTAGTTTGGACATGTGTGTAAGAAGATTAGAAAAATCCCATAAGTTCAACTAACCTTAGGTCTTTCTTAATAACTTCAATTTAAAAACAAATCGATACATTTGTTCCATTGATAAGGTGAAGGAAGAAGAATATCTGACTAATTCTTGGTTGTTCAGATGTTCCAATAGTTAAGTAGTTCGATAGCCTAAATAGGCAGCTCGAAAATGAGGAGTATTCGAAGGTAGCCTAATTAGTCGACCTGACCAAGGTTAATGATGTGTCTCCGAGGTCATATACACAAAGAGGCACCACAACGAGCAAAAACAAGAAAATAAAATGGGGGTTTTAGCAAACCCGTGAGCTATCTAGCTGGATATGAAGCGCCAATAAGATCTTACATAGCTTAAGACTCGCCAGATGTAACACATCGATCTAAGTGATAGAGTTGTTCGCTACAATCCTTGCTAAAGGGATTGATAAAAGCGAGTAGAGGAGAGTTTTCCAAGAGAAAAGTCTCAAGGGTTTTTCATTAAATATCAAAGTCTAACTAAAACCCTATACATGTGTTTTATTTATATATAATGGCAAACTTATAAATAAAAGGACTAAAAAGATGCCTTAGTGGTATTCCTGTAAATACAAAGTAAACATGAGGGTAATTTAGGAAAATTGTAACAAAAAGGAAGTCTAAATAACATAAGAAAAAATAAATGATCAAATGATATGTCCAGGTGAGAAGTAAACGAACTAGGCTTCGGCATTTAGTTAGGTCGATATCCTAAGTCCTATCATCATCCCCCTCTTGAAAAAGTTTCTACCTAAAACTTGATAAGTGATTACTCCAACTTCTACCTAGATTAAAAACAAATTTGCAAGAGCAAAACAGAAATAAACTACAATAGTTCAACTCAATGATCAAAGCAAATACAATCTGATGCTCTTTCCACTCATCATGAGCACGGTCAACCAAGCTTTTCATCAAACACCCTTCCTTCCACTCATCATGTATCTTGTCAATTACCCCTAAGTAGTTCCAGTAGCTATCAATCATGGGGAATAACTCAACTTTAGGCTCAAACATGTCATGAGCTTGGGGGACCTAAACTCGTAAGACTTCAAATTCCTGCTTAACCTCAAGTACTTCATTTTCAATAGTTATTACCTCATTTACTTCATCACAACCAGTTTCTTCTTCGGTCACTATGGATGGTGTAATAACTCTTTCATCAACTTCTTCTTCCTCCTTAATGGCCTCTTCGAGAATCTTCTTTTTAGCCCTCCATCTTTCTACTAACATCTTAACAATCATTAAATCATCTTCAAGACTAGCTGGGAAGATAGGATGGAGCACAACTCGTTCTTTGTCATAAAAGGAATAAGTATTCTTCAAGGGCGTGTAGCTCAAGTTATGACTCATCTTCTATGGAGAACCTAAACACATATAACAATTACCAATGTCAACAATATCAAATAAAACTTTATCTTGAAATTTGTCGATGGAGAAGGATATTCTTGCTTGCTTTACCACTCTAATCACTTTATCGTTATAAACAAAGTCATATAGATTTGAGTGGTTTATAGTTTTGTAACCCAATCTTCCAACAACAATCTTAGAAATAAAGTTCATAGGATAATGACTAACCCGAATTAGTATGATACCCCACTCAAGTCCTCCCTTAATGTAGAATTTATCTGTTACTACATTGCAAAAATTCAACTCTCCTACCATATTGTAGGAATCAAGCTTAATTCCCCACCTTTTGTTAGAATACACTAATCTCTCTAGAGCAACTCAGTATACATGCTTATTAATTTGACAAGTCAAAGAGTAAGCACAATAGCACAATTTCAACAGAGTACGGATACATACTCTAATTCAATCGTCACGACACCACATATGCACGTGACAGCTTAGCTACGGACCAACTCTAACTATACATACAGCAGCTCAATCTCTTTGGCACACAATAACCCAACAACAGTGTCCAGCACTTTTACATCACCTTGACAAACTCAATGACAATAGCTCGATAATAGACATCCAACTATCTACTAGCCAAGCTCAGTAATTGATAGCACGTCCCCACTACTGCACAGTGCTCGACACATACACAACAGCTTACATAATCTCGGATCAAGAGTTGAGCAATACGTGCTTAGCCTATGTAATGCGGACAGCATAATCATAGCAGTTCGAAAATCAGCTTGGCAAAGCATAACAAGGTTAAGCTTTAATGTTATACATAAGATATCTTAGCAATTTGCTTGAGTGGACAACAAGGCACAAGTACTTACCACATACACACTTTGATACGCACACAATCTACTCGACAATTATCGTAAAATGGACGATACGACCCCTTTATATTCGAGCAGCTCAACAATTGTCTATAATAGGATGATAGATTTTCCTTCTATAGCACTTCAATTCCAGCTATTGCTACACCTTGGATTAGAGATAACTTGCGTAAATCACCTCTACAACAATATCAACCACAATAAGTAAGGATAAACTACACAAAGAAGCTTGGTTTGGTATTTTCTTCAATTCAACAAATTCTTTAAGAGCACGGCTGATCGAATCCTCAAGCTTAGTTCGAATAGTAAAACAACATCTGTAAGCTTAATAATCGGTTTCCTCGTTGCAACTCAATACTTAATTTACGATAGCTCAAACAACACTTGTTAGGTTAACTACTTGAAAGGCGAACTCAGCAGCACAATTTAAACAGAACACGGTTGCTATGAACTCCTCAAGAAACTAACCTCGTACACTAACACTCTGGTCCATACTGCTACTATACAATCAGTTCTCCGATCATTGACACACATACAAATTAAGCTTGGCAAATAAGAATTTAATTAGCTTGGTACATCGAATTGTAGTAACTCAGAGTCCAGGGTTTAGCTTGGAGTGTACTATAGGCATTTAGCTCAGACACTTAAATCAGCTCAGATGTAATTTCAACTAGATACAGTTTATTCAATCTGTAATATTTCAATTCGGTTTCATTTTCCCTCCCTTACTCGGTCTTAATAATATGATAAGTACTTTTACAATAGCTCAACTAGCTCAGCCTCGAAATAGTAGTAGTTGAGTAAGACAGAAACAACAGCTCGGGCGTCTAGAATACAACAGCTTAGATGCTGATAGGAATCAGCCCCTTAGACCAATCACTTGTAGTCGAGCTAGAGGACTCTAAGGACTCACGCGGAGAATACTAGCTCAAAAGCAAAGCTAAGACAGGGATCCCTATTCCGAACTGATCTCCTGCCAACCTATCTATTAGATCCCCACATGTGTTAGACCTACTCTTACCCCGCAACGAAGTTTTATTTTAGAAGACAGCCTAGGACTAGTTGAGCTAAGCGCCCTAACCAACCACAGGTGTTTGACTCTAATTCAACCGATTTCTTTACCAGACTGATTGGCTCCCAACCTGATCCCAATCAAGTTAGCCCTCAACTGCAACACTTTTCCACTACGCCTACTTTGTATTATATTTTTAATGACCAGCCACTAAGCGACACATGTTCCCTGAACACAGTCTTCAAAAATGATTCTTTCTTTTTCGTACTGAATATTCTTTATCTCTGTTAGTATGTTTCATGTAACCTAATTATAGAATACCCTTGTGCCTTTTCATACATATAAAGTAACCTTAGTCGATGGGTATATAAACCTCCACTTTCTTGTATGCAGACAGTCGACTAGTCAATACAAAATTATTCACGTTAGGCAATTTTAGTGTTCTCATTATCATTTAACTCTTATCTATTCCCTTTAACAAGGAGTAGTAGCGAGTATCCCTTCAATTCGAACTGGTGTGTCATATTCGACAGATTGTAGGTTGAGTAAGATTGAGTGGTGTGTTATATCTATTCGGTAGCTGCTCGAACTTTGCTACCTTTTTCCTTGTTTGTTTTTGTTTTGCTTCATTATGGTGTTTCTCAGTGTGTCCGACCTTAGAGATGCATCAACTTTATTGGTATGAAAGCACAGTTCTATAAGGGAATGTGTGAAGTTACAGTGAAGTTTACGTTTACCTTATTTAATGGTTGCTATGTTCTTTCCGTAGCTACTACAATGTGTTATGTGTAAGTGTAATTTCATTATTACTCTGTTTTTACTCTATTTTTCATTATGAAAACAGAGCAAGTTCGCTACTATTCTGTCCAAGTGATTATTGGGTGTTAAATTTATTAGTGAGTTATTAATTTGTTCAAGAAGCAGTTTACCATATTAGATTTGAGTGTTCAGGGTGTTATGGGTGATCTAAGTAGTGGTACTCAACTTGATCATGGTCATAATGATAATAACACCGCAGAGTCAGTTGATGACAAACTTGACAAACTGACCAACCTTGTTGAAAGTCTAGTCACAGTAATGCAAATTAACAAACAACAGCCCTATGGTGTATAGCACCATAACCCATAAGAAAATGCCCTTAAGAGATACCATGGCTAAGGCAATCAAACCAATTACCCAGTTCGACTGCAGCAAGCTAGAGGAGTAGCATACCAAGTTACTAAACGAAGACTGGAGTTGGAGGAGATTGAAAAAGATGATGAGGAGCTAGATGTTGAAGAGTATGGGGAGGAAGAAGAAGAAGCTGACTATTACCAAACGCAAGGACGAGGACGCCGAGTCCCTCGAGGGCTAGACAATGTCAAGGTTTAAATCTCACCCTTCAATGGAAGTGGAGATGCAGATGAATACTTAGAGTAGGAAGAGAAGGTCGAGAAGGTGTTTGAATGTTATCGGTATATAGATGCTATTAAGGTCCGACTTGCTATACTGAAGTTTACTAAATATGCCACTATGTAGCGGAAAAATTTGAATGCTGCTAAAGCCAAAGATGGAAGACGAGGTGTTAAAACCTGGGATGAGATGAAAAGGTTGTTAAGAGGTAGATTTGTACCCGAGACTTACCTACTAGATACGTTTGTAGAGTTGCAAGAGCTTTGCCAAGAAAGCTGATTTGTTGATAACTATGTCAGAGAGTTTTAGATGCTTATAATCCAGGCCGATGTAGAAGAACTCGAGGCTCACACTGTGTCAAGGTTCATCTCTGGACTCCAATATGAAATTCGCCATGTCGTGGAGGTGCAGAGGTTTTACACCTTAGAAGAGGTGATAAAGATAGCGTAGAAGGTTGAAAAACAAAGGAGAAGTGCTCTGAACTGACCTGGGCTAACATTCTCTGGACCCCCAATTCCGCGCCGACTTGTTCAAGCAGAGTTGAAGAGGCCATATAAGGTCCAGGATAGAAATAATTGATCTAATGATAGTCGAGCAAGCTAGCAGGGCCGAGCCGGTCAACAGGGCCGAGCCGGTCAACTAGGCCGAGCTAAGGTTAGGCCAACCCTGAGAGTATATAAGAAAGGGCAAATCTCTAGATGGAGGACCGGCGAAGTGAAATGCTTTAAATGCTTGAGCTTTGGACATATGGCCATTGAGTGTCCGAACCAACACGTCATAGTGCTCCGCGGAGATGTAGTGGACAATACTGACAAGAGCGAGCCAAAGAAAGAAGAGGATGTTGGAAAACTTAAAGCCGAAGAAGAAGAGGAGACTTATGTCTATGCCGACCAGGGAAAAGTGATGACCTTAGTCCTGAGACAAGTATTGAGTTGTTTGCTGAACTCTGAGGAGGACTAAAGGGAGAATCTATTCCATACTAAGTGTACCTTCAAAGGCCAATTGTGTATGATCATTATGAATGGGAAAAGTTGTACCAATGACGTTGCACAGTCCTTTGTATAGAGGTTGGGTTTGCTAACCTCAAAGCATCCCCAACCTTACAAGCTATATTGGCTTCATGATAAGGGTGCTTTACACGTAACTGAACAAGTGACCATATCGTGTAGTGTTAGGAGTATATATAGGGACGAAGTAGTATACAATGTTGTCCCCATGAGAACTTCACATCCACTACTTGGATGACCTCGGTTATTTGACCTATGTGTTACTCATGACGGGTATAAGAACACCAATGCCTTTGTCAATGATGGAAGGAAGATTATGTTGTAACCCATGATCCCATCCCAAGTAAATAAAACCTATAATTAGCTCACTCGAGCTAGCAAGAAGAATGCCTTAGTGATGAGCAGAAGAGAGCTTCGAGCTGCTGAAAAGGCTGAAGAACCTATGTTCCTATTGATCTGAAGATTATTGGAAATGAGAGATTTGAAGGATATGCTTAATGAAATCCAAAGCCTACTAAGTCAATTTTCCGATATGTTCCCTAAAGAATTGCCTAGAAGACTACCTCCAGTCCGAAGCATTGAGCACTATATTGATCTGCAGCTAAGTGCCACCCTGCTTAATCGACCTGCATATAAAAAAGATAGGTGGACGAACTCATAAAGCGAAGATATGTAAGAGAGAGCATGAGCCTTTGTGCTATACCAGCTCTACTCATCCCTAAGAAGGATATAACATGGTGCATGCACATCAACAGCTGAGCAATCAACCAAATTACTATCAAATACAGATACTTGATACCAAGGCTCGATGACATGTTAGATGAGCTTCATAGATCTAAGATATTTTCGAAGATTGATTTGCGAAATGGCTACCACCAAATTCGTATGAGTTGGGCAATGAATGGAAAATTGCCTTCAAGACTAGGCATAGACTCTACAAATGGTTAGTTATGTCGTTCGGACTTACTAATGCGCCAAGCACATTCATGAGGTTGATGAACCATGTAATGCAGCCTCTAATTGGAAAATGTGTGGTCGTGTACTTTGATGACATATTAGTATACAGTGCCAACCTAAATGACCATGTTCAACATCTTAATGAAGTATTTAACATTTTGTAAACTGAGAAGTTATATAGGAATGTGAAGAAGTGTACGTTCTACTAGAATGAGGTGATTTTCCTAGGGTTTATAGTGTTAGGGAATGGAATCCGGGTAGATGAGGAGAGGATTCGAATTGCTCTTGAGTGGCCAATGCCAAAGAATGTCACTAAGGTTCGAAGCTTTCATGGCCTAACTTCTTTTTATAGGCGATTTATCAAAAACTTCAATACCATAGCTACCCTCTTGACCAAGCTAACAAAGAAGAATGAATAATTCAAGTGGAACAATCGAGCTGAGCAAAACTTTAAGGAAATCAAGGAGAAGCTCACATCGACACCTATCCTTTCATTACCAGATTTTAACAAACCCTTCAAATTGGAATACAATACATCGGGAGTGGGAATGACATTGTCCTGATGTAGGAGCAATGACCCATTGCCTATCATAGTAAAAAGCTTAATGGTCCTACCTTGATCTATTCTATATATGAGAAAGAGTCATATTTTCTTTATCAAGCCCTTACTGTTTGGCAACACTATTTACTACCATGAGAATTTGTTATTTATACAGACCATGAGTCTTTGAAGCATATAGGGAGTCAGAATAAGCTTTCGAAGAGGTAAGCCAAGTGATTAGAGTTTATAGAAGGGTTTTCCTACGTCATCCATCACAAGAAGGGAAGCACAAATGTAGTCACCAATGCTCTATCACGGCGACAAACCTTGTTGACCACTTTGCAGACACAACTATTAGGATTCTCACTTATTACTAAGCAGTATGCTCATGACCCACATTTTGGCCCTATCATAGAATGATGTAGGGATGGAATTGCTGTTAAGGAATATTATCTTAGGGAAGGCTATCTGTTCAAGGAATGAAAGCTGTACATGTCGAACTGTTCTACATGTGAGCTATTAATCAGGGAAGCTTACAACAATAGATTATCAAGTCACTTTGGAGAAACCAAGACAGCCAATATGTTGAAGGAGAACTTTTACTGACTAGATTTGGCTAAGGATGTCCATAAGGTAGTTAATAGTTGTGAAATATACAAGCGAGCTAAGGGGAAAAGGGAACCACATGAGGAATACATGCTACTACCAACACTAAGCTTACCTTGGGCCAATCTCAGCATGGATTTTATCCTAGAGTTGCCCTAAACTTCTAGAGGAAAAGATTCTATCTTTATTGCAGTAGACTACTTCAACAAGATAGCACATTTCATTCCATGCCATCAGATTAACAATACTTAATATATTACTATTTTTTTTTACCGGAGGTTGTCCGACTACATGGGGTACCGAAGACTATTGTTTTAGAACAAGATACAAAATTTTTTATCTATTTTTAGAAAACTCTTTGGAGAAAACTTGGAACTAAACTTATATTCAACTCCAGTAGCCACCTTCAAGCCGATGGCCAAACGGAAGTAGTGAACAAGACGCTAGGTAATCTACTCAAAGCTATTATAGGGAAGAACTTGAGGGATTAGGATCTATGCCTACCAATTACAGAGTTCGCATATAAACCAAATTGTCCATAGCACTATTAAGAATACCTCATTCAAGGTCATTTATGGCCTTAATCCAGTTATTCCCCTAGATATGATCGGCGCCCCGGCAGCTACTGAAGAAAGTTAATTTGGAGTTGACTGAACCCAAGAATTGCATAAGTTACACCAGTTTGTAACCAAGAAAATCACCAAGTTCAATCAGAGACAGTAAGAAACTAGTAGCCGAGGCGCCGAACTGTTTCTTTCTACCCAGGAGACTTAATATGGATACACCTCAGCCAAGAATGATTCTCATACTTGAGAGAGAACAAGTTATCTCCTCGTATTGATGGTTCATTCAAAGTCTTGAAGAAGATCAACCACAACGCTTACCAGATCGAGTTGCTTAATGGCTACGGTGTTTCTTCCACTTTCAATGTGTTCGATCTAATCCCTCACCAACCAGTAGAAGAAAACCTCACGTGTGCCCCAAAAGAAGAAGCAGAAACCACTACAGATTTGAGAGCAAATCTTTTTGACCTCCAGGTAGATGATAAGAATCGACCCCTTAGATTAATCACTCATAGCCGAGCTAAAGGACTCCAAGGACTCGTGGGAGAATATTAGCTCGAAACCAAAGATGAGACAAGGATCCCCATTCCAAACTAATCTCTTGCCAACCAATTTGTTAGATCCTCACATGTGTCAGACCTACTCTTACCTTATAGCAAAGTTTTATTCCAAAAGATAGCCCAAGACTAACCGAGTTGAATGGCCTAACCAACCACAGGCATTTGACTCTAATTTAGCTGACTTCTTTACTGAATTGATTGGCTCCCGACCTGATCCTAATCAAGTCAACCCCTGACTGCAATGCTTTTCTACTGTACTTACTTTGTATCATATTTTTAATGACCAACCACCAAATGATACGTGTTCCCTGAACACAGCCTTCTAGAATTATTCTTTTTTTTCTATATTGAATATTCTTTGCCTCTTTTACCCCTTTTGGTATGTTTCATGTAACCTAATTGTAGAATACCATTTTATCTTTTCATACATGTAAAGTAACCCTAGTGGATGAATATATAAACCCCCACTTTCTTATACGTAGACAATCAACTAGTCAATATAGAATTATTTACGTTAAGCAATCTTAATGTTTTCATTATCATTCAACTCTTATCTATTTCCTTTAGCAAGGAGTAGTAGTGAGTGAACCTTCAGTTTAGACCGGTGTATCATATCCAGTAGATTGTAGGCTAAGTAGGATCAAGTTGTATGTTATATCCATTCGGTAGCTGCTTAAACTTTGCTAACTTTTTCCTTATTTATTTTTTGTTCGCTTCGTTATGGTACTTCTTTGTATATCCGACCTCAGAGACACATTAGATACTCATACAACTTGGATCTTCAATTTCACTTCGACACTTCAACCAATGGCTTGGACACAATTTAAGACTCAAGTTTACCCCAATTCAAAGCACTTTATTAGCTCAGATACGCACCGCTCAGTAGCTCGACAGTTAAGTTCAATCAACTCAACTCTTTGAATTGAAACAACTCAAAGCTCAAACAACTCAATTTAGTTCAGTGACAATTCACCTCGACTCAAATGTGTAAGCTCGACAATGGAACACCAAAACTCACTCAGTTTACCTCTGACTTTAAATAGCTCGTCACTTTAACCTTCAGCTTGGCAAGTTCAACAAAAGTTACTTAGGTCAGCACTTTAGATCGCAATAATTCAGAGCTTAGATCATTACTCCAGTTCACTTCAACACTTCAACTCAGCTTGGATACTAGAATCATCTCAGTTATTAGGTTGAATCAGCTTAAAGCTTGAGCTTAGACACTACAAACTAACTCGGCAAGTTGAATAAGTAAACAACACAGCTTAGTAACCTTGGCAGTATGTCAATTCGACTCGGCAAGTCAATGGAAATAGCAGCTTAGATGTATACGCCCCTTGTCGATTTCAATTTGAGCAACACTACACTAGAATGATATGTCATCACTTCTTCAGTTTAGCACTCTCAATCAACACCATTGTCTTACTACTGTCACTTACACTTATACGCAAAGTTCAACTCCATCACATAACACATCATTAGGTAATTGGTCCAATGCACAATAGTTTGATATCCCCTTAAATGTAATAGCTTAGCTACAAGTTAGCAAGTAACTTTAATCAGCTTGGACAGGCACACT
This sequence comes from Lumnitzera littorea, assembly GCA_024138015.1. Taxonomy (NCBI): domain Eukaryota; kingdom Viridiplantae; phylum Streptophyta; class Magnoliopsida; order Myrtales; family Combretaceae; genus Lumnitzera; species Lumnitzera littorea. The sequence continues at coordinate 22,107,535 of JAMXBB010000007.1, forward strand.
ATAGCTCCATACAAGGTTTCGGTATACGTAATTTGCTGAAGATTCATACACAACCACCATAACTCCGATACTAACACAACTACGACAATTTCATATTCAGCCTAGAACTTATGTTAATCACATACTACAATCGAACCTTAGCACTTCATCCACTCAATCATTACTTGCGAGAAATCAAAACACATACATGGTACAAACAGTTGCCATTGCAAACTTTGAGAAATTCCAACAAAAGACTTCACAAGTAAAACAGACAGCTTATTCTTCATTTCTATACAATACCAATTTGCATCTCCACTCAATATTCGTACGAACATGACCAACAACCACCAAATAGTCTTGCATTGGACTCAATATACCGTTGCAAAACAGACAGCCACCTATGCTCAACTGACATGACCTCAATTTTGACTACTAGCAACCTACCTTCAAGACATACCCAAACCACTGTCAATCACTCCTATCAAACAATAGCAGACCACATGTATAGCCAAGACCCATTACACACATGATAGTAGCATACAATAGTGAAACCTCCGTCAAAGAAACCCTAATCTCCAAAGCCAAACTCTATTGGAATAAGTGAAACCCCGATGCTTAGTGTTCGTGTTTCTTTCTCAAAAGAATAAGGATTAAACCCTTAAATACCAACATACAACACACTAAAATTTTGAACACAATAATACCTATTGCTGCTAACCATTCACTTAACACTAAAGAACCATTACCCGTACAAACTCCGATCAACAATTCGAGTGCTAACTATCCACTTCACAACTTACTCTAACCCACAGCAATAGTAATACTAGAGACAGTAAAGCAATAATATGATAGTAATAACTCCAGCACACTTACTATGGTAGTCACGGGAGGAATACAACAGCCGCTTACAGTACATGAACAAAAACTTCACGGAACCTAACACACTCACTTGTCAAAACTGCACTTTGATACCAGCAAAGCTAATGCATATCCGGGGTCGTATACACGAAGAGGCACCATAACCAACAAATACAAGAAAATAAAATGGGGTTTTAAGCAAACTCGTGAGCTATCTAACTGAATATGATGCACCAACAAGATCTTATACAACCTAAGACTCATCGGACCGGATGTAATACACCAGTCCAAGTGATAGGATTGCTCGCCACAATCCTTGCTAAAGGAATTGATAAGAGCGAGTAGAAGAAAGTTTTCCAAAAGAAAAGTTTTAAGGGTTTTTCATTAAATGTTAAAGTCTAACTAAAACCCTATACATGTATTCTATTTATACATAGTGACAAACTTGTAAATAAAAGGACTACAATGATGTCATAGTGGCATTCCTACAAATACAAATAACCATAAAGGTAATTTAGGAAAAATACAATAAAAAGAAAGTTTAAATAACATAAATAAAAAATAAATGATCAAATGATATGTCCAGGTGAGGAGTGAACAATCTTGGCTTTGGCATTTAGTTAGGTCAATACCTCAAGTCCTATCAATTAGGTTAAGTGGATGTATAGCTTGGACTCAAACTTCAACAAGCTTTACAACAAGAAGTTTTATGATGAGGTAGGGTCATCCGACCTTCTTAAGGTCAAGTCAAGAAGTGTCCTTATCTTGATCAATGTGTTTTAATTTAGCTCGATTGAAATGTAGTAAGCTTTGGACAAGGTAGGAATCCTCGTTCCTTACTAGTTCTTGAGTTGGGATTCATTAAGTAAGACTTTGTAGATCCCTAACTCAGCTTTGAGTGATTGGTGACTTGATTCCTATCAAGATGTATATCTTTTGATTTAATGTTCTTAAGCCTAAAACCACTTGAAAGAGGTGTTTTCAAGCTAACTCAAAGAAAAGGAAAAAGAAAAACTTATTTTCCATCTCTCTACTATTTTAATTATAACTTGTGCAATAGAGTTACTAGTAAATTCTTGGTTTCAAAAAGGGAAAAAAGGAAAAAGAGAGAGAGAGAGAAAGGCATGTTCCATTTTCCTTTCAAGCTTTGAAGTAGAGTCAATAGGGGAAAAAGCCCAACCCAAAACAACTTTATTACAAGAAGTAATAAGTAGGTTTAAGAGAAGTTGTTACTTTCTTTGCATTTGAAGCCTCAGTAGAAAAGATTGACTCTTTCTGCGTTTAATTCGTTTAAGTTTTCTTCTCAACAAGTTCGATGGAATGAAAATTGGGATTATAATGATTAATAAGTGTCGAGTCTGATTTTTTGGTTTTCTATCTGAAATTGATTTCTCATTTCTTGATTAATACTAAACCTTAACCTATTTAATATTAATTCTCGACTAAAGAAATTAAGAAATTCCGGTTTTTATTGAAAATAGTTTTTGGAGTCGCCACCCGACAGAGGTCGAGAAAAGAAAAGAAACCGTAATCAATTGGGTGGATTGATCACGATTTGGCTACCGGTCTTTGATTTCAATTTTAAGTGAAGAACCTGAGAGTTCCAAGTTCGGGGGCTAACCTATTAAACCCTTACGGATACCGCTATATATTTACCGAAATTAGGATTATTCTTCTAATTATAATATTTTAAAAATGAATAGACAAAAAATTAAAAGAAAAAAGAACCTAAGTTTCTACATATTTTATCGTCGGCCCGAAGGTGCCTACATACCCGTTAGCTAGGATCGGACGATCGTAGTTCTTTCAAAAAAATCTTTAATGAGTTGATTGATTTTAATTTTGAAAACCGACCGAGGTTATGTTATTAACAATTTAGTTTTTCAAAGAAAACTCTAAAAGAGCCCTAATTCACTAAGTCTTTTATTTTATTTTATAAAAACTTTCTAAAAGTCTATTTTTTTAACGGGGTTTTTATTTTATTTATTTACAAAATAAATTTTTCTAAGTGAGAAAATCCTAAAGTCATAATGCTAAAAATATACTTAAGCATATAAATACATACGCATATATCTATTTACCTATCATGTTATAAACTTAACTAAATAACTAATGGAATTATAATGATAAATAAAGAGACAAATAAATAAATAAAATAAAATAAAATAATCAAAACCGAACCTGACTTGGGTTGTTCAGTGAAGTGTTGGTGTTGGTGTTGGTTAGTCGAGCGTGAAGACGTGACGGTCAGTGCTGAATCGTGTGCTGTGATACTGTTGTACAGAACGTACTGCTGTTCGCCTGGCGTTACTGTCACGCCCCGAAGCGGCAGAGTCGTAACAACCCCCGCCGTGTAAACCATCCTAAGATAGAAGTTGGCCTTACAACCGCTATCTTAGACCCGATCTACACAAGACGTCCACGACTAACCCGCTTTGAAGTAGACAATTTGTAATTTAAACAAATCATTTACCTAAGAAAGTGAGGAAAATTATATATAATCACTATAATTCAGTTATTACATTAATCAGAAATGAAAAGTAAAATATGTGTTGATTCTTCAATGTTTTTCCTCACTCCCCAGGATCCTGCAATTGCTAGCTTCAGAATAGTTGTTGCCGCTTCTTAGCCAGCACCTGCACGACGTCTATAGGGATGTGAGCAACCACAGCTCAGTAAGTTAGGACGGAGGACTTAAAACTATACCATACACACAACGAGGTTTTCAATCACTTATTAAGTGCAATGCATGTGCAAGCAAATGCCATCGCACGACGTTGTCCGGCCCGTCGTGAGATTAGAGAAATTGCGCCCGCTCTAATCCGGGTTGAGGAGTTGCCGTTAATGCAACAGCTCACGACCAAACCTAGGCTTGTGTAATGGAGACCTTGCTCCTCCCACGACTACCTTCGAACCACTGCCTTCACCCTCGCCGCGACCTCCTCTCCTGTCACTTAGTTCGACTGAGGATGAAGAAGGGACCATTTTGCAATCCTGCGCTATCCCTTCCGAAGGGGTCGGTATTTGGCTGGAGAGTCCTAAATCCCCTAACAGGTTGCCATGTATGTTCGATTATGATTACTGGTCGTATATTTGATTAAGTCCAATTTAGGGTGATCAATCATTACATACAATTCATACAACATGTGCCAAAGCAACAAACAGAATAATCGCATCACCCATAATCAAGCACATGCACACATTCAACTATCTAACAAGCACAACCAAGCATAATCTTAAGCCTCCAAAAATACAGCAACATATTAATCCCAACTTATCTCGACTCCTCGCTCGCTCACTCGAGGTCCGATTTGCTCAGGCCATCGCCGGTTATCCCTATAACACGAACGTGGTTTCAGCTTTTCATATAAATATCATAGGTTCGTTTTATCCTACAACGCTTATTGTTAGGTTTTGTTTAAGGTTTAATATGTCTAATTATCTAGGTATTAAGTCTTTAGGTTCGGGGTTAGGTTCAGATTCCGCATCGATTTCTAAATTAGATTCTAGTTCGATTTTTAGGTACTGTTTTGTACCCGGACCCTAGAAATTTATTTCAACTCACAATGTGAAACTAACCACATTATTTTCAGATATCCTAAATACGATCACTACCCCTAGTCAGCATTTTATTCCATCCAGTACACTTAAATCCGTATTAGTGTACCGAATTTACTCATGTTGTGAGAAATTTTTACATTTTTCATATAATTATCTAAAATTAAATTTTGTTTCAGATTTGTTATGTTCTGATTTTCATTATTTTATTATCTAATTAAACCTAATTTTTCCATATTTATTAATTTTCAATTCTACATATTCCTAATTTTCTACATTTACCACATAACACCTTCATTAATTACACTTAACACTCCATAGATTAGGATTAAGTTTCCACATCAGAGATTAACATCCCTAAACATATAATTACCATCTAAATCAGTAATTACTATCCTAATCACCTAATTAACTCCAAATTACTCAATTTTTCCATCATTTTAGGGCTAAAAATTAACTTAAAAATTTCGAAAATTAATTTTTAAAAAATGGCTTCATAGCACTGTTCTATGTCACATGAGCATCCTACAGAAAAATTTTGAGCCCCAAACTACATCCCTAAGCCTATTTAATTTCCGGTTTAATCATGTTCGGTTTTGAAAAATTTGTTAAGGATTCTATATTTCCAGACATAATTAAACTAAATCAACATTTTTCCCTAAATCTACATACAATAAAACCTCAGAATAACAAGTTTTATAATTTTCTGGGCAAAATAACTAATTTTACAAAATTATACAAGAATCGGGCTAGAATTTGGACTCACCAGTTTAAGTGGCTCCGGCCACCGCGGGCAGTTGTGGCCTTGTCGGCCGGCCTGGGCGCTGCCACCACCGTGTGGTGGTGGTGGCCGTCCACTCCTAGCTCCTCGTTTGGTGTGGGTTCCCTTTAAAACCCCTAACTGCACAGTTTTTCTTATTTTTTTTTATTTTCTGGATTTTCTCTCGAATTTTCGACTCTCCCTAATTTTCTCTGATTTCTAACTGTCCAAATGAGTTCCTGGATTTTTCCTGCTATTTATAGGGTTTTAGGGGATTTATTGTGCATTAATTTGGACAAGACAAGTGCTTTATCCCTAAATTTTTTGCTTTTATATTGTTCTAATTTAATTGGTTGAATTTTCTTTTTCGGATTCTGACTTGCCACGACTAACCTTGCATCATTTCACACCCTTCTGATTTTTTTCTGATTTTTCCTCAATTATTTTATAATTTTCTTTAATTATTTGCTTACTTTTTGGTAAATTTAAGTAATTTCGCGTATTTTTATCTACACGTAAATACATATAGGGAATAAGTGAACATTCCTAAATATTATTTTGGTCATTCTAAAATTTTTAGTATACATACAATCTATCTCTAATAATTTATTAGTTATTATATTACACTTTTTGCCTTTTCGGTAATTACAGTTATTATACTTAAAATTTGAAAATTTTATAGTCTCCTATTTTGCTATTTATTTTCTTAAATTTAAATTTACGGGGTCATTTTTACTAATATTTCTCTCAATAGTTTATAATTTGGGTGTGATCGGGTCCTTTAGCCGATCGACCCGATCGCCTCAAACCTTGGGTTCTAAGTTCAATCTTACGGTTACTTGGCTGAACTTTGGGGCTTACAGCTACTGTCCGCTTAGTGTTGCTACTGCCAGTCTGGTGTTACTATTCTGTTCGCTAATGTCCGCTGTGCTGCTGTTCTGTTCGCTAATGTCCGTTTGGTGTCATTATTCTGTTCGCTGATGTCCGCTGTGCTGCTGTTATGTCCGCTAATGTCCGATGCGCTGCTGTCTTCGCCGCCGTCCGTCGTGCTGCTATTTTCGCTGCCATCTGTTGCGCTGCTGTTTTGTTCGCTGTTGTCCGCTATACTGCTGTTTTCGCTGCCATCCGCTATACTGCTGTCCACTTGCTGCTGTTTTCGCTGCCATCTGCTGTGCTGCTGTTCTGTTCGCTGATGTCCATTGTGCTGTTGTTTTCACTACTATTCACTGTGCTGCTATCTTTGCTGCCTTCCGTTGCGCTGCTATTCTATTCGCTACGTTGAGCTGTTGCAGGACTACGCTCGCTGCTGCTGCTGTTGTTTCTGTTAAAGGGTTGACTTGGCATGAACGGTATGCTGCTAGTTTCTGCAAGGGCTCCTGTTCTTTTCTATTTTGTTTCTTTGTGCTGCTGTTTTCGCTGCTATCTGCTATGCTACTTTCTTTGCTGCCATCTACTGCGTTGCTGTTCTGTTCGTTGCATTGAGCTGCTGCTGGACTGCGCTCGCTGCTGCTGTTGTTTCTGTTAAAGGGTCGGCTTGGCATGGGCGGTATGTTGCTAGTTTCTATAGGGGCTCCTATTCTTTTCTATTCTGTTTCTTTTTTTTTTTACTACGTAAAGTGCTTATATAGTATAACCAAATCATATCATATCATATGTAATTATATCTAATTCATTAATTAAATTAGAGTCAAATTTAATTCAAATCTAATTCAACTAATATTCATATGATTTGATTAGATATGGATCCGATTTTAAATCTTGCTTCTATAAAGACAGAAAAATAAAAACATAGATGCCTGCTGAGACTCGAACCCGTGACCTCCAACTAAATCCACCTAAATACTCGTTGCTTATTCATTAGACCGTTGACCTATATCTTGACATTCATTACCATTAAATTATATTTAAACTATCCGATTTCCTAAAATAAAATTTTTAACTAAACTAAAACTAACACTAAAACTAATTATTCATAATATAAATTAATTCCTAAAAATCTACGAAATCTTTATGATTTTTCCTTTTCTTATTTTTTTTTTGTATTTTCATTATTTGTTATTTATTATTATTATTTTGAATTAAGACCCTTTTTGTAAAAATAAAAATTAAGACTATGGAGAGGTAAAAATTTGGTGTCTACAATAAGTACAACATATAATAAAAATAATTATTAAGTATATATAAACAAAATTAGCAATATTATCATATCCAAAATTGGATTACTTGTATTAAAGTATATACTAACCATGTCACCTTGTTAGTATATGTAAGACCCCACAAAAGTAGGTTATTAATTCAAATTAGTTATAGGTTCATAAAATTTAGGGCGATTACGTAAGTTATTCATTAAGCTTGAATTTTACAATGAAACTAAGAATATTAATGAAAATAACTCTATGATGTTGGATTTAAGAAAATAAAATAAGTAAAATGTTATATTTATAAAATATACATATTATACCTGTTATTTATTGAAAACATGAAAAATGAGTTTTAATAATTAACGAAATGCTAGAGATAAAATATATATATACTAAAATTCATAATATAACAGAAAATATCTCTAGAAGTATTTAAATATATTAAATATGAATTTACATGTAGTGAAATATACTCAAAAATGCCTAAATTACCCCAAAATATACCAACATATATTCAAATAATTAAACGAAATTGTAAATAAATGTGGGAAATTTTGTATCGTAGGTGGGAGACATGCAAATAGTTGTGGCAACATTAGAGTAGTGATTTGGAGAGCTTAACCAAGTGCTGAAAACCAATGCATTTGATAAAGCAAGTACTTGGACATATGGAGTACTTAGAAAAATTATATGACTAACCCAAAACTTGTTATAAAAATCATAATCCACCTCCATTTGCTACTTTAGATAGAGTGTGACCTAAGAAAAATAGGTAAGGCAAGAGATTAGTTGTACAAAAATTCAAGAAGAAATTTATAAAATAACTACTCATTCGCTTAGGGGGGAACGAATTCCTTACTCAAGCCCAATTTTGTCGTTCGATTCAAATATGACCTTGTAATAGCCATTAATGCTAAATTCCTATTACTTAAAAATGTGTAATTAGGATTTCCTCTTCAAACTCATGAATTGGGAGTCAGTAAGTGTTCTTTTTTTTCCTTCCAAAATTGCCCTCATCAAAATTTGAAAACACCAAAAAATGCCCTCCATTAAACAAACCTAACATAATAATAAAAAAAAGACATTCCATATCTTGTCATAGATTTTATCCTCTAACAACTCAACAAATAAAAGAATCAAAATAGAAAAATAGAAAACCTTAATCTCCTTAAGATCAAAATAGAAAATAAAAACCTAATCTTCATCTTCTCTCTCTAGATCTATGTATGTCTTTGTCCTTCCTTTTAATCCTTTAATCTATATCTCTCAATTTTATCTCCCTTTTTATCTCTCGAGCTCTCCTCCCTCTTGATCCTTCTAGCGATTGACCTTTCAATATGTTTCTGCTCTCAATCTATGGTGTTCAACAGAGATAAAGAGATGAATTTAAGGTTAGGGTTTCCAATCAAAGTGGTGGTAAGTGAAACCCACTTGGGACAAAATACGATTCTTTAATCTATGATGTTAGGGGTTAGGGTTTCAAATTAAAGCTTGGTTTCTGTTATTAGGTTTATGTTTTCAAATTGAAATGGTGGTCAACAAAACCCATGTGTGGCTGAAATAGGATTCTCCAATTTGTAGAGTTTAGGATTAAGGTTTTGCATTGATTTTTGGTTCCTGTGATGGTATTCATAAAATTTTGCAGTTTAATGGTTAGTTCCATTGTATCCTTAGACGAGCAAAAGGCAATTTAGATTCCTAGTTCACAATGAAGAAAAGTGGGCCTTCAACATGACATTGAAGATAACTTGGACAAATTAAAGGCAATCCTAACATCCAGGTTTAATGGCTATTTGTAAATTTCTATATGTAATTTAGGTTTTTGTTTGTAATTATATTTAAATCTTTATTTGTAAATTTGTATTTATAAATTTATGTTTGTAAAATTGTGTTTATAAATTTTGTAAATTTTCATTTATAATCAAATTTTAGTTAGATCTAATATGTTTGTAAACTTCTTTCTAAGAAGATTGTGTTCGCAAATTTCTATTTAGGATTAAGTTGAATTTTTCTGTTAACATGTTGAGTTTTTTTTTTTTTTTATCTACTTTATCATTGTCTAGTAAAACAATTGGCATTTTGGTAATGTTATTATCCATTCATGACCTATTCCTTTATGTATTTTTGTCAATTGAATAACGTAATTATAATCCCATTACATCCAACTGAACACATAATATGTATTCATATCCATTACAGCTTTATTCCGTTCCACATGAATTGCAATTCCATTACGACCTTCTTCCATTCAACAAAGTGAACAAGCCGTAAGTATATTAAGCACTAAATAGAAGATCGACCACCAGATCAAAATCTAAAACAAAGCTAACACCACAACATGAAGGTGGAGCCACCAATAGGGGCTGTCAAAAACAATGGAGGAGCTAATGGTAGCCAGAAGCTTAACCACTGGTGAGTTGTCAAATTCCATCCAATTTTTTATAATTAATTAAAAATACCAAATTATATCTAAAAATTATGAATTTTGGTTTTCTTGAGTAATTCTACGTATAGGTTTCAAAAATCAAACCCTTTTTGTCAAATTTGTAGTACAAATATATGTTCCTTAAGAAAAGGCACGTGTGGGCCGATTTTTAAGCAAATTATAAAACCACCAAAAGATGTAGTTTCGGCTCTTGATTTTTCTTGTAAAACATCTATTATATATATTAAATTGTTATAACAAGTTTTTTGTGAAAACTATTTTTAATATTTTTATTTGAATTTTTTGCCCTAAAATTCTATTAAAACGTCTATTTATCAATATATACTTTGTAACCCTTCAATTAAATGATGTGGATTCTAATATGGGGTGAAATCTGATATTATATAATGTTGAAGAATATTAGGTGACGAGTTTTGGTGGTGTTTAAAGCATCGGATTTAAACATTATGGACTTCAAGAGTATTTATATTTTATATGTAAAATACTCAAATGAAGGAGTCAAGTGGGGATTAATTCAAAATGAAGTGGAATTAGGTTGTAAGATGAGCTTTAAACCTAATTATGAATTGAACTTAGGAGTATTTATACCAAAATGTAGAGTACCCTCATATAAGAACCTTATTTAGAAGCAAAATTAGAATCAGGGCTAGTAATAGTGCATTAGGAGTTGATCAGAACTCGAGTTATAGACTACACTCACTTGAATTGAAGTTAGTAAACTTAGTAGAAAAGTACATGAAGCATTTCTAAGGTGTATGAAAGGAGCGTAATCAAAACCTAAAATGGAAATAAATTCAGAGGCTGAATTATAGGTGAAATCAGAAGTTAAATCAGAACCTAGATCAAAACAAGGCTAACCATAAAGACTTAAAATCAAAATATTCAAGTATGGTAACCCCCTAAACTCAAGATAATAATCTAAATTACCGAATAAAACTAATTTATAGTAGTTATATGAGTACTAAAATGACATTTGTATTATAAGGATTATTGGCGAAGGCTTATTACAAGCCGTACCTCAAGTGAGCAAGCAAGGAGTTTATATAAGTTGGGATCAATATGTAACTATATTTCAAAGTACTGTTTCATAGTACTTAGAGGCTTAAAAATATACTTATTTGTACTTGCAGGTAATTTAACTATACGCATGTTTGTGTATAAGTGTTTTTGAATGTATTGTAAAGTATTAGCTTACTATAATGGTTGACAATTGTTTTGTATTATGTGTTATGGATTAATCATTTTAAACTAGACTTAACAATATTTGGCTTGTAATATTAACTGGACACGGATTTCAACCCACTACGAGACGATTATGGTCTTCTGACCAAATACCAATTCCTTTAAAAGGGATAGCGTTAGAGTATAATGGTTTCTTATTCATCCTTAATCGAACTAAATAATAGGAGGTAACGTTGTAGTAAAGGTAAAGGTAGTTGTTCAAAGATAGTCGCAGAAAAAGCGGTGTTTCCATTGCATTAGTCTAAGTTTTGTTGAAAGCTATTACATGTATCTTAAAACTTCTCAACCCCAATTAAAGTGGATACAATTTCTATAATCTTACGATGGACCGGACAATATTATTTGCATTACATTAACTAATTGTTTGATAACCTTGTCTTTGTTTAACATATAGTCTTATATTTCCATTCCAGCTTACTAAATGGTTGGTTGCTTTTATCTCATAGATGTTGTTACATATACTAGCTAGAAAGCGATATTGATTACCCCAAAGCTAATGACCATTAGATCTTGGGAGTGAGGATACAAAATTGATAATCGGTTGAATTTCAAAGGTCTTTGCATTTATTCACCCACCTTATGATATAGGAGTATATATTTACTAAACAACTAAATTAATGATATTGTAAGTAGTACTTGAGTTATTTGATTTTTAATATATGTTTTAAGATTTTCATTGTCAAAATTATATTATCTTTGTATGAACTGTTTATATAGTAAAACTATTACGATTCTATCGATTCAGAACATGATAATATAATCGTATAAAATTAGTGTACAACGTGTGTAATTTTTTTCCCCCTTTCTTTTCCTTTAAAAAGATGGATAATAGATAACAAGGAAAATGAAAATATTTTTTTCTTATTTTACTCTTACTAGTGGATCTTGCATCTACTATACATATGGAGATTTGTATTTATATGAAAAAAAATTTGTAGCGGAAATGTATATATGATGTAATAAATACAGCAGCTTATGGAAGACAAAAAGTGTAAAGAATGGGGTATTATTAATAGTAGGATAAAGAGTTAGATAAATAGTGAGTAGTTATTGAAAGTGGTGCTCATGTAAGTTTTATAAATTTAATTAAAATATATAGATTATGTAATTATCTAAAACATCAAATGGGGATTAAAAAAATCATAAAACTTACATATTATAGATATATTTTTTAAATATAAAATAAAACTATACTCCCTTCCATATATAAAATTAAAAGGAATGGAGCATTTTTTGTCTTTTCTAAAACTACATAGAGCGATACTAGATAAATAAATAAATATGAAAGACTTATAGGAAAACAAAAAAAGTTAGATTTTTGAGAAGTGAATTGTGAAGAAGTTATGTAGCATAATGTTACAAGAATATGTATCTATATTTATTTTGATACGATAAACATTACGTAAAATACAAAAAAAATTACATGTTTACCCTTATATCAATAAATATAATATAAATATAAAATATTGTTATTATACCATATTTTAAAATACAATATTAATTATCATCGGTAATACCTCCGTTAACTTTCAACTCTTTCCCTCCCTTTCTTTTATCTCCTTTCTAAAGTAATAAATTGGACCCCTGATTATCCATCATTTCCATTGGGCAAAGACATATTCCACTATACTCTCTCTCACTTCTACTCAGTACAATACGCACTGAACTGAATCCCATCGATCAGAAAAAAAAAAGAGGAGGGAGAAAACCCTTAGACCTGTTACGTTTACTTTCGTCAATGGAACCACAGCAACCGCAGCCCCAAGCACCGAAGAAGAGGGGGAGGAAACCAAAACCTAAAGAAGACAAAAAAGACGACCAACAACATCAACAACAACAGCAGCAGCAACACCAACAACAAACTCAGCAACAACAGGCACCCAAAAACCCTAAGGAAACACCGGCTTCTTCTGCCAAGAAATCCCTGTCCCAGCAAAAACAGCATGTTGGTGATGATAAGTATGCGCAGTGGAAGGAGCTGGTTCCTGTTCTCTATGACTGGCTTGCTAATCATAACCTCGTTTGGCCCTCTCTCTCTTGCCGGTAGGTTTCCTAGTACTTTTTTCTTTTTCTTTCTTTTCTTTCTACTTTTTGGGGTTTTGGGAGGGTTTTACATAAAAAGGTTTGTCCTTTTACTGAAAATGGAGTTAGGGTTGGGAATGTGGTTTCTTTTAAGGGATTCTGGAAATTTTGAACTTTTTAGGGTGTAATTAGGTTTTATTTGGGTTCTGATTTAATGGGTGTTGTTATTTTGATGGATTTGAAAGGCTGGGAGTAATATTTTGTCTGGACCATGTAGTAAGATGTCGTTTAGTAGATATTGTGGATCCTGATGTAGTTTTGTTTCTCAAATTTCCCACTTTAGTATGTGTTTGTTTTGCTGCAAATGTTTCTTATAATTTGAGGCGCCTTGCTTGAAAGGGTCTGAAGGAATGTGGGGACAAAAAAGAAACTTGTTAACATTTTTGTTTGATTGCACCTTTCACAAAAAAACCAAACATGAAAAGAGTTTCTTAAAAAAAAGAAAAAATTGGTCTCTTCAAGTTATTGTTTTTCTTGTTGGAGTTTAGTCTTTTTGATTGCTAAATATTATTATATCAATGAAATAGTTGCGGATAGTAGGTGTGGTAGACAGGGCAGCAGTGAAGGGGCCAGCAGCCCATCACAAGCTGGATTTGAACCAATGTTGCCGAGTTATTTTTAAATTCAGTGCTCTATGCCTTTCTGATTTCCATAAGAATTTTGCTGATCATCCAAGATAGATGGCTGCCTTGGGTGGTGATTACCTATAGTTGAAAATATTTTAAATTATTTGACTCGTTTTCCCTTATATTTTTTCATGGTAGCTAATTCTTGTTTCTTCCTGCACTTAGTGGTAATAGTCACAAACTCTGGAGATTACCCTTAATTGGAGAATATTGGTCAAGTTTGTGGTTTTTTGTCTTGATAACTGGGTTTTGAGTTTGTTGACTTTACAATCTGTAGCCATTTAGTTTTTATGGCATGTTGGAATCTATTGCGTATTACTTGATCTTGTGGTGATAGTTTGATTGCTTACTTTTGTATAGCAATAGTATTTTGTAATTTTGTGTTGAATATAGGTGGGGCCCACAGCTGGAGCAAGGAACCTACAAGAGTCGTCAGCGCCTCTACCTTTCTGAGCAGGTAAGTTCACCTGCCTTTGATGATATTCATTGCAGCTGCATACTATATGTATCTCCAACTAAATGAAGATTTGTGTATGAATTAGGAACATAAGAACTATTAAAATCCTGCTTGAAATTATCTGTAGAAGTGCTATATTATTCTGAAAAACAATTACTACATAATGTAATGTCATTATTGTTCTAAATTAATTCTATGAGGAATTATCATTTTGCCATCTTTTCAAGTTATATCCTACTTTGATGCATGTGGGATTTCACTGGAGAGAGGACAACTTAAATTTTGAGAGAAAAATAGAGGTGGCAAAATTGAATATGGTAGATTAACCAGTAAAATTTTAAAAAAAGAAAAAAAATTGAAGACTTTGGTGATGGCTGTGGGAATGGCCCCCTTCTTAGTTTCTCACCTTGTCTTCTAGTTGCTCAAGGTCAATGGTGTCTGAAAATTTTTGGGACAATAATTCCTGAGAAAATTTTATAGTACTCTGAATGACTTGCGGCTTGAATGGATTCTAGAGAGTTACTAAAAAGAGCAGCTTAATCTTTTATGGAGAGATTTTTCTGTTCAAAGGTAGTGATGTTTGAAACAGATGAGATGAGCTGTCTTTAGTGCCTCCTTTTTTTAAAAAAAATCAAAGAGAATATTTTTGGTTAACTTATATATCACCTTGCATTTTTATGAGAAAGATAATATTTTCTGTCCATCTTATTGTTGTGTTTTTGTCAGACTGATGGCAGTGTTCCCAATACATTGGTTATAGCAAATTGTGATGTTGTAAAACCTCGGGTTGCAGCTGCAGAGCACATAGCACAGGTGATTCCTTTGTTATGATAAATATTATATATCTATCTTTATCTACAGCGAGGAGTTGACGCTTATAATGCATTGATGAAGTCTATTTTCTCACTCTCATTATTCTTACTCTACGCTATTAATGTTTGACTTTTGCAGTTCAATGAAGAAGCTCGCTCACCATTTATAAAAAAGCACAAAACCATCTTACATCCAGGAGAGGTATTGCCATTTGTCATCTTTATATGCTAAGCAACAATATGTCTGATGTTGCATATCATACTGCTTTTGGCCGATCTTGTTCTCATGATTTTCTCATGTTCCATGGTGGATTATTAGAGCATTTTCAATAGGCACTTGTTTTCCCTCTCTCTCTCTCTCTTTTTTCTTAATTTTATTTTTTTGATATTACTCAACTTAGTTATTGGATTGGCTTTTATGTCCAAGTGCAAACAGTATATAAAACTTGTCTTACTTAGTTATTGGCCTTTATGTCCAAGTACAAACAGTATATAAAACTTGTCTTAGTTATCCAAAAAATGCAGAATTTGTCTTATGGCACAAATACCGAGTAGGAAAGCTCGTATAAATGTGAGCAAGTGGTTTATGTACTTGTGGGCATGTATCACCAGTAATAAATAGTAATGAGGTAATTGTTGAGACCACTTCATTCTCGTTTATTAAAGCAAGTGGCAACTTACATGTCATGACTGCATGCATGGTTATTCTCCTGAGAAATGTTTCAGTTCTTTAGAGCTGAACCATTCAGAGACTTATTCAACCAAAAAAACCATTCAGAAACTCTCCTGCTCTCTTCCTATTTGAAATATGCTAACTGATTATTAAAGTCCTATTATTGGACATATGGAGGCTGCACGTTACCCTGCATACCATCTGTTTGATCCCATGGAAAGGCTGCTTCTCTTGGCCTTGTCAGTTATCTTTATTTGTCAAAAGGCTCATTCTCCCTGATCATTACTGTGCAGGTGAACAGAATCAGGGAATTTCAGCAGTATCCTAAGATAGTAGCCACACACACAGACAGTCCTGATGTGGGTTTATATCCATTCTACATCTTCCCAGAGTAGTTGGTAGTTTGCTTTCAATGACAACATGATTTTCTTATTTTTGTAGTTCATTTATGTAACATTCAGGTTCTCATTTGGGACGTTGAGTCCCAGCCTAACCGTCATGCAGTCCTTGGTGCAGGCAGTTCACGTCCAGATCTGGTGTGTTCCGGTGCAATCCACTTCTTGAGTTCATTATTTTGATGGTAGATAAAGGATTTGGTTTTAATTGGACTCCTATAGTCTTCAGTAGATATTGGTCAAACTATTTGTTGGTGTACTAAGATAATATTATTATGTGAATCATCCCTTTTTTTTTTTTGGATAATCAATCATCCGATATATATCTGAGAAGCATAGCATGTGCTTGATCCTGAGCTGGAAATTTGCATGTGTAATAGTAATTAGTTTGCCATCTTTATGCAGATCCTGATCGGACACCAAGAAAATGCAGAGTTTGCTCTTGCAATGTGTCCAACAGAGCCCTTTGTGCTTTCTGGAGGTTGGAAGCTGCAGTTAAATTTTGGATAATATTGTGATGCCATATACTAGCTAAAGATCATTCTTAAGGATTAATGGAATACCATTAATGTACTTTTGGTGGTTGTCCCTTTTCTTCTGTTTATAAGATGTTATTTCCTTTTTTTGTTGTCTGCACATCCAATTCCAGATTATCTTCTACTCTTGGTTGATTCTTGATTCCATTTGTTGCAAAAGAAGCCTTCTCTCTTTCTACTTTAAGTTCTCGGTATTCACAAGATATATGTCAAAGTTATCTGCTTTCTGGGCTTCCTAGGTCTCATTCTGGCTATAAGCTTTCTCCTTCTTTTATTTTCAGGAAAGGATAAGACAGTGGTATTATGGAGTATCCAAGATCACATAACAACATCTGCAGCAAATCCTGCTGCAAACAAGTCTTCTGGATCAGGTGGGTCAATTATTAGGCATGGTGCAAAAGCTGGAGAAGGAAATGAGGCATCTAATGGGCCTTCTGTGGGACCACGAGGCATCTACTGTGGACATGAAGATACAGTAGAAGATGTGGCATTTTGTCCATCCAGGTATTTAACTTTACTTGCAAAGACTCTTTCTGTTTTAGAAATATACAGCATACCAGATTTTTTGCTCATTCCAGTCTCCACTATGCATCACTCGGATAGATGCTTCACCATCAACATTGGAGAAACTCTGGCAATTTAGGTTCCGTTTAGTTCATCTTTTTTCAATCTTATTAGTGTCTACTTAGATTTTGTATTTATCAAGAATAAGACACCAAAAAGATAGAAATATAATTTCATGTACACTTTTCTTCTAAAATTAAATACCTAATAAAGTTGAATTTTTTTACCCTTTATTTATATTTGCAAAAATAGTAATTAAAATAAGCATTTGCAATATGTAAACTATATTTTTTCAAATCTTTTCTCTTAAAAGTACGTAAATTTTCATTTTTTAATTTTAACACTCCAATTATTATCTTTATTATAATTATAAAATAGAAACA
Source organism: Lumnitzera littorea (assembly GCA_024138015.1). NCBI lineage: Eukaryota > Viridiplantae > Streptophyta > Magnoliopsida > Myrtales > Combretaceae > Lumnitzera > Lumnitzera littorea. The sequence continues at coordinate 22,125,050 of JAMXBB010000007.1, forward strand.
AATAAGAGAGTTTTCCAAATATCAAATTTCAAATAAATGCAGATCAAATATAGATGAGATACATACGAAAAAAGACAATCTAAATAGGACCTTAATTACTCCATTAAATTATTTCTTTTGCTGTGCTTCCCTGACTAATTTGTTTCCTTGCACCTACGGAAGTGCACAAGAATTCTGTAGTGTTGGTGATGATTCTTGCCTCATATTATGGGATGCACGAGTTGGCACTAGTCCAGTTGTGAAGGTTTGTTGGTTATTTGCTTCTTTTCTTCCTTATATTGATGGATTTCATTTTGCTTTGAAAGTGTTGATAATACTGAATGACATGATGTGACTTTCCATGATTTGCAACATCCATCACTTGGAAAAATTATCTTTAGTATTCTTGTATAGGAAAAGGCTCAAATTGCCTAGTTCTGAATCTAGTATCTGGTGGAAGATAAGCTCTCCCTCTGCATCTACATGTCATAAACAATTGAAAACAGAAACTTTATCTCTCATATATGCCATGGTGGCATGACAGATAGTACGTGCCTCCGGTATGATTGGGATGGGTAATCTTGAATTAACAACACGGGAACCTTGTAAATTTATCATTTTTGCTTTCCACCCTTCACTTAGTTTTCTTTAAGCCATTGGCTCCTCCTAGCATCATGGTGGTGATGATATGTTTATTGCATTCATTTCTTCTCTTTCCCTATCCTTGCATTACAGTTGCATATCTCTCTCTCTCTCTCTATCACATTTTTCCACTGGTCAAATAGAGGTGGTAACTTTGCTTTTTTTCAGCAGTTCAAAGTTTTGGCTACTTCATTCTGTATGTTCTTATTGGTGCATTACTTATCATGGGGTTAGTCCTCCAAATATATGCAATTCATGGAGATACTGGTGAACTGCAATTTCTTATAATTTCAGCCTGAGTTGTAGGATCTATTGGTCTGACTTGGAGCACCTTGTTTCCTTTCAATTTCTGTTTCAATATTTTGCATGGCTTCATTATGTGCAATATGTTCTTTGTTCTGATTGTAGAAAGTTTAACATGATTTAAGATTTTTAATGTCTGAACGTTTCTCTCTCAAAAAATGTGCTAGTACTTATATTGCTTCTGGTTACAGGTCCAGAAAGCACATGATGCTGACCTTCATTGCGTTGATTGGAGTCCACATGATAATAATCTGATTCTCACTGGGTAAGCTCCAGTCAGAGTTTGCTTGAAGTTTGTTCTTTAGATGCTTTACCCCTCTGAAGAAAATAGTGTAGAATATCCTGATAATTCAGTAGACTGTCATATAATAACAAGATGTAGATGTTTAATAATGGTATAAAACAAACAGTACCGTTCTAATTAAAGCTTCAAAATAATGGTGAATTAATATTGATTTAATATGTCCCTCTCTCCAGATCAGCAGATAATTCCGTGCGTATGTTTGATCGGCGAAATCTTATATCTGGTGGAGTTGGTTCACCGGTCTATAAGTTTGAGAGCCACAAGGCTGCTGTACTCTGTGTCCAGGTATGAATGATACCTTCACTGTATTGGTTATGGCCTAGAGGCTTTTGTGGTCTAAGACAATTGTACACATCTTAACTATTCTGGTTCATGCAAATACCAGTGGTCTCCAGACAAACCATCGGTCTTTGGTAGTTCGGCAGAGGATGGCATCTTAAACATTTGGGACTATGAGAAGGTAAGGCTTATTGCAAACTATCTTGCAACTAAGTAACTTTGATTGGCTGCATCTAGATAATTCTCTGCACTTGTAACCTTTAGTAATTTGTAGATTTCCCCTGGTCTATTTAACATAAGCATATATTGATGTCTCATGCTTCAGGTTGGTAAGAAGATAGAACAAGGAACCAAGAATCCAGCTCCTCCTGGCTTGTTTTTCCAGCATGCTGGTCACAGGTGAAATTGCTGTTCTTTATCAACATGCAACTTAAAACTATTACAAATAATATTTGTTACTTGACTAATTTATATTAATTTTGCTTTTGTCTTTTGCATTTAACTCTGCATTCATTTTCAAAATTTCTTGGGAGTATTTTGTTAGATAGGATGGAAGAATAAGTTGGTATTTGTCCTAAATTCTCCGAATCATCTCAAACTAGTTTTTCCTTTTATGAATGGCTGAATAAGAGTATGTGATGTGATGATACTGCTCCAGAGTTTTATTCTTTTTCCTTATGATTGATTGGCACGTTCTTTTTTTGGGCCAATAACTGCCTTCTTCATGACACATTGGCTGCTACCCTTGAGTTCAGATATGATTTTACTTGTGTATCTTGCAAAGTGCTTACTTTTTGCATATTTTTTTTAGGGATAAAATTGTTGATTTCCACTTCAATACATCTGAGCCCTGGACTGTGGTCAGTGTTTCTGATGATTGCGAGACTACTGGGGGAGGTGGTACCTTACAGGTAATTATTTTTATTCAGTTGTTGCATGCTTTCCTTGAATTCATAAGCCATGGGTTATATGTGGATTAGTATGTTATTAATGGAAAAGTAAGCAAATAGACCCTAATTTGATGTATCATGGATATAAGAACATCGGTTTTTATGCAAATCGCTTTTGTTTTATGGTGTGAATCTCATATATTACTCTTATGTTTCATGATGAGCGAGGATAATTTGAAAAGAATCATAGTTGAGTCCCAATTTGATTTCCCTCCAAAAATAATCTCTTTTTGAACTTTGTTTTGTTGTTTTGTTTCAAAGGGGGACATTGTCCAATCTGCAATCTGCGTTCCTTGCTGGATGCTTACGTGTACCTGACTTTACCTGAAAGGCTGAAAACATGCTACTTATATTTAGCAAGTGAATATGCATGCTGATTGCTAAGTCTAACCATGATGGCAGCAGGAAATTTACGCTACTAATTTATGTCTGATCTTTCGCAGTTATGGAGAATGAGTGACTTGATATATAGGCCAGAGGATGAGGTTTTGGCTGAGTTGGAGAAGTTCAAAGCACACGTAATTGAATGCTCAAAGACATGAAAGAAAAGCTAGAGGTTCTCCCTTTTTGCCCCGACATTTTTGTGTAAAATGGGGGAAGTTAGGTAGTTATTTTGTAGATGTGATCTGTTTGCAGCTGACACCTTCTAAGACTCGCCATATCTAACCTCGGCGCATTGTTCGCTTGTTCTAAGTTGAAATGTTCATACGGCAGATTCAGGCGATTCAAGTAAACTTAATATTCACCGAGCCAAGGTGATGTATTACTAAGCTTAAGCTTGAGAGCTCGAGTTTGAGCTTGACTGTCAGATTAGTTAGCACTTTATTGTTTTTGAAATGCAGTCTATATGTTGGAATTAACTTATGCTGAAGTTCAATTCTAGCTTTGGTTAGGTTTGATTTGAAGTTAAACTTGACTTTCTTGTCTAAAAGGATTGCTAGTCTCTCAAATCTGCAATACTGACATCCACACACACAAAGCCTTATTCATCCAATGCAGTAGGTTTTGCATCTTCCGAGCGTAGTGCATGTAGTGGAAAACCCTATTGGACTATATTACTTTTTTGGTGATAAATGTATTAAAAATAAAATGAGATCAAGAAAAGGAACGTAAGTCCAGATAGATATATATGTATGGTAAAGGAAATGGATATTGCATTTTTTAGAACTAGTTTTAAAAATGCATGGTTGTAAAAAAAATCTCAACAGTACGGCACATAAGTTCACTTTTTCAAAATGCGAATGTAAAATGTATTGGAATTGGTTTTTAGAAAATTGAATATTTGAATTTTAACATAATATCGGCTTTTGAAAAATTATTTGAATTTTAACGTAAAATCGATGATAAAATCGGCTTTTGAAAAACTGGGTCTTTTTGAAAAGCGGATTTTTATTTAAACCAAACCAAACTATAATAGTGTGTGCTGATCTAGTGGTTGCAACGTGTGTACAAGTTCGAATCTTAGTACGGTGGAGGGTTTGATTGTTTTTACACGGCACAACACAGCAAAGGAGAAAAAGTAAATAGCAAAGGAAGTATTGGAAATCGATCTAAGAACATCAAGATTAATGCTTCAAGTTCCATCCACAACACTACAAGAAGTTACTTGGTAATTATCTTATATTATTACATTTAACTTTTTTAAAATTGGATCTTGCAGAGTCAATTTTATTTTAAATAAACAAATTCTGCCTGTAGAAAGTTAATTTTAGTTCATTTTAAATTCATATTTTCAAAACTTTCGAATTTAAGTATGATATTTTTTGGATTATTTTTGAAAAAGCTATACTTTTATGATTATTTTTTGAAAAATCAATATTAATTTCCTTTGCCCTATATACATATATCTGTGTGTGTATGTGTGTATCTATCTATATATTTATATGTATATATGCATGATATATATAATATATGTTAAAGATAAACGAGTACTCGATAGGTAGAGTAAGATACTACTTATGTATTTGATTATACATGAACATGTGTTAAAAATTTGGAATTGAAACTTATTCTATAATCATTTTGAAATTTATCTGTTGATATTTATGCAGTCTAGAAGGATTATGTGAATTTTTTATTTTTTTCTATTAGAAATAGAGCCATTTGTGTGTGTACTTGAATTGCTAGCTTAAATTGTGTTTACAGGATAGATTAGAGTAAATATAAATAAATATAATGAATTTAATAGACATATTTTCTTTGTTTTTTTTTCGGGGATTAATATTAGTAGCAGTAGTATGAACAGAGGAGGTATCTAAGCTTGCTAAATAAACATAAGGGGAGGAGTTAGCAGATCTCATAAAGTGACTATCAACGGCTTGAGAGTCTAATGCTCTCGAGTCTTGGGAATTTAACCTCCCTTATACAATCATAATTACAGTAGTCTTTCTTTACCAAGCTCAAACAAAACACTGTTGGGAAATAAAATAAATAGATAAATAAATTCACTACTTCTCCCTGGTAAATCCACCTATAAGAGCATTTACCACTGCATATGAATTCTAAGCCGAGAATCCTTTGATGGAACTACTAACCCCGTTAATTACCTCACATACTTGATATCTTACATGGATCTCTGGGGCTATAGTAATGCAATTATGTGCAGGGTCTTCCCCGGTACATTTAAAAAAGCAGCTTGATGAAGCTAACCTCGATTACTATTTCGAGTGATTGGTGATTAGTTCCACAAACGCTTCACCACTGATAAAATGCCTGCGAAAGACTCGACGAGCTTACATGCTATGAAGCAAGGATCCGGTAAGTCGCTCAGGGATAACATTCACCACTTCACAATAGCTCAACATCCTTAATGTCGACCCAAGCATCGCATTGATTACAGCCATACAAGACATCTGCTCCACTGGCCAAAAAAACACTAGTCAACATGGTGGAGTCCGTAAAATGGTAGCAAGATATATTACCATCGAAGATAAACTTAAAGCCTGGAATGTATCAAACTTCCCTCCTTCTCCCAAAAAAAAAAGAAGAAGGAAAGAAAGAAAAAAACAGGGACAACCTAACCAAAGACCACATCTTAGTCAAAGACCATATCAATCGGGTCTCAACTCCAAATTAACTTTATCATGTGATAGAGATGATCAACACCGAGACCAGAAGCAGCCTATTTTAAGATCTCAAACATACACACCACTCACCAAGCCGCAGGGCTTCTCAAAATAAAAAATAAAGCATCCGAGTCTAACCAGTAAGGATGAAGCCTAACCCCGATAGATGAAACGGTGACAAGTTTTGTGAGTTCCCTAATGATATGGGCCACACCATAGATAAATGCATTAACCTTAAAAATGCCCTAGAAGGCACCTTCAATTGTGGTTAACTTTGCTTATACATCATCGAACATAGAAAGGATTGGTAAAACAATGATGACCGGCCTCAGCAATGTAGACGCAACGATGATGCCCACTAAGAAATAGGAGCCAAGAACCTCCAAATCATCTTATATTCTCTACTTGTTGTCCAATAAGTAAAGGGAAATTACATAATAAAGGACAAAGAATGAACAACTACCTAGACATTATGAAAAAGCTCGAAGAAAACTTCTCCTTATGGGCAGTCCACAAAATCCCTCACAATAAGAACACAGAAGCAAGCAACCTCTCAAAGCTAACCTCGACCTGCCTATCTAGCCACGATAAGAAAGTCATCATAAAATTTTTGTTTGAAAAGACTATAACTAAATCTTATCAACAAATATTGGAAATCCTACCTACACCTGTCAAACCATGTTGGATAAACCCCATTATCCGCTACATATGGGATGATACTACCCCAACAAATAAAAAAGAGGCAACTTAAGAGAATTATGTGCTTATAGTACTGACAATCCATTACCTCAATCGTCTACCTTTAGTCCAATGGCCAAATAGAAGCCCGAAACAAATGATACTGAATAGTCTATGGAAGAGGGTCGTTGACACTGAAGGATGATGGGCAAACAAACTCCCTTACATCTGCTAGGTGTACAGAATAATCTTCAAGACTTTCATAGGAGAAACCCCATACAACCTAGCCTTTTGGCATGAAGTTGTTTTCCTTATCAAGCTTGAAGTACCAACAGTATGAATGCAGGCCTTAAACATCGAATCCAATGAGATCAGCTAACGAGCTAACTTGGACTTCATCAAAAAAGTCCAAGACCTTACAAGCCCCTTGTAGCGGCCTACCAACAAAGAGTGGCTCAATATTATAACAAGAAAAGTAAAATACAGGGCCTTCCATCCTTAGAGACCTAATATGTAGAAAGCTTAAAATAACGGGGTGAAAAGAAGGCCAAGAAAAGCTATACCTAAATTAGGAAGACCTTATCAGAGTGAAAGAGATCACATGACATAGAGCTTATAGCCTTAAGAAACTATATGGATGGTTGATCTCGAGAACATGGAATGTAAATAACCTATGGTCTTACTTTGCATAATGTACAACGTCTCGTTGCACATTACATCATTAATGAAACTTAAATTCTTTGATATGATTGCATAAATTTTACTTGCATCCCGTAAGGCATAATGTAACAGCTTAACCCAACTTGAGGTCAATGGGCCTCAAAGGACTTGATTTTTTTAGGTCAACAAGTTCAACACTTAAAAGAATGGCCTCTTTAGGCCTTTAACTTTCAAAGGACTTGATCTTTTTAGGATAGGTCTTACTCATAAAAAATGGCCTCCTTAAGGTTACAATCCTTAAAAGGACCTGATCTTTTCAGGTCAATAAGTCTAATTCTTAAATAAAATAGCCTTTTCAAGACTATAAATCTCAAAAGAACCTAGCCTCTTTAAATCAAGGAGTTTGTTCCCTAAAAAGGGACCTCTTTAAGCCTACATGTCTTAAGGGACCCAACCTTTTCATGTCAACAGGTCCAAATCCTAGAAGGTGTTGACCCCTTTAAACAAAACACAAAGGACTTGGCCCCTCTACATCTACCATAGTCTACTAATCCTCAACATTTATTCCATTTCTACATCTATGAAGCACAAAAAAAAAAAAAAAAAATGGAATGAAAACAAAGGAAAAAGACAAATTCAATTATTTACATTCAATTCAAATTTTTACAAGATCTCTAAGGGCACACTTAGACCTTAAATTACAAAACTACAACCAACATCTTCACAAGTTACCAAAAGAAGACTAAATTCAAAACGTTTCCACTATCCTAAAATGACATTGGCTTAACAACCCCCAACCAACCCTCCCTTCAGCTCCTTTCCCCTAAGAGGCATACTAATGGATGGATCGAGCATCACAAGGTCATAATGAGGGCACTCTCTTTGTAGGATGACTTTTGACTTCTTTACCCGCTCCAAAATTAAGTTCCTTTGGTACTTCTTCTAGACATCACTCCCCTTGAAATCCTTGTTTGTCGACCCTCCCCTTCATCTTCTAGCTAATCTCTTTCCTTTTGATGGATCGAAGTCGATCCTGAGTTACCCCAAATTCCCTTTAACCTACAATACCTTTGCTCCCATTCCTCAGCACAAGCATGAGTAACTTCGGTTTAGACATCCCGTCTTTGCTCCACTGTATTTTTTAGAATCTTGTTTATTTATTTTCTATTTTTTAGAAACAAAATGGTCCTAATTTAAATATATAAAAAATTATAAAATTTAAAGAAATACAAAAGAAAAAAGAAAATTGGAAGAAAATAATAAAAATTAAAAAATAATATAAATAAAAAAATTAGAAAAAACAAAGAAGAAAAGAAAAAAAAAAACCAAAAAAATGAAAAGTGTGAAAATTAAAAAATTTATGCAAAGTAGGAATAATAATTTTAGAATAATAGGATGGAATGAATTAATTTAATATTTTATAAATAATTAGGCATTTGTTTTTTTCAAGTTGAGTCTACCAAGTAATCATTTGTGCTCAGTTTAAGATTCAATATTTGAATCTAGCCCGAACAATTTTAACTAATATATACGGTTTCTTTGCATAACATGACAAGGCAAAAGCCAATAGCCTAACAAAAGGAATATATTCACACACACATATGGTCAAGCTTGTTCAAGCTTGGTTTATTATAAATAGGCTCCTAGTAGCTTGTTTTAGATCATCAACTCAGTCACAATCTCCTTCAAACACTCGTATTTAGCTCTCTCTCTCTCTCTCTCTCTCTATATATATATATATATATATACTCATGCTCCCTTTCTCTTTCTCTCAAATTTAGAGCTCCATGGCCATTCTCGAGCAATAGCAACCACATATTTAGCCTACCCAGGTCCTCATCTCTCAAACCTAATGACCCCCCATTGGCTATCATGCCTGCCATAGCACTTCTATTATCAAACCCTAAGTCACCGAAACCACTACCACCACTAGTTTCAACATTCCCTAAAACCCCCAGCTATAATCATGCCTTAACTCGAAACTCCTGCAAAAGCTTCGACCAATACCATCGCCAACGAACTTCCTTCAACCATCACTTAAATCACCACTTTTTGTTGATGTATGATCATTAAACCCCTATTTCCTAATTCCAAAACACATAAAAGCACCATTTCTTGCTTGAAAACCAACCTAAAAATGCCTCCCCCCAAAAAAAATCATTACCTGCTTCCTCCTTACATAATGTACGTACAACCCAATCCACACCTGGGTCCATACCTCTTGCTTGACCCAAATTTCGCCCTAACCTATGCTTAATAACATTTTAGGTTTAGCCTTCTTTTCTTTTTTTTTTCTTTCTTTCTTTCTTTATTTATTTCTACTATAAAAAAGATTAAAAAATCTATTTTGTATTATTCTTTTTTTTTGTAAAAAGTTTTGAAAAAATTTATTTTGACTAAAATGCATCAATAAGGTATATTTAAATAGTTTTTCTAAAATAAAAGACAAAATATATAATAATAATAAGAAGAATAAGTTTCTTTTAAGACTTAGAAAAATGTTTTCAAAAATAAAAGTCTAATCAATAAACCTTTTTCCAAAAATAGGATTTCCTTAGAATTTTCCAAAAATAAACGTCCAAACTAGGACCCTTTTAGAATTTTCCTCAAATAAAATAAACTAGTTAAAAGATGTAAACTCGACCAATTTTCAAAATTAAATAAACCAACAAATTAAAATTTTATGAAAAATCAAATTATGAGAAGTTTTATCCCTATTAGAAGATACATAAATACCTATGAAGTGATTTAAAATAAAGAATTTTTATTATTTTCCCTTTTTATAAATGAATTTAATTCCTTATTTTCTTCTCCTTTTTTGTAAATAAAATTAATGTTCTTTGTGTGTAAATCTAGAATTATTCTTTCAAGTTAAAAGGATATTTTGAAAATAAAAATAAATTTGAAATATTAAAAATGGTACTCGTTTAAGGTTTAATAAGTTAACTCTCAAACTTAAGTTTTCTAGTTTCAAAAATCTTTTTTTTTTTTCTAAATTGATTTTATTGAAAATTGTTACTTAAGTTATAACTAATCTATTCAATTAATTTTAACTTAACTTTTTTCTCGATTTTAATAAGGTGGTGATTCTAAAATTTTCAAATTTTATGAAAATTATTTTTTCCTTAGTTCCTAGTCAACTGTCTATATTAAATGGATATAAGGTTTAATATAGATTGAATCTATAAAAAATGAAAACAAAAAAATCAAACTAAATACTTTTGACTCCAGTATATACAACTTGAACTTAGCGCCTTAGCATCTTACAACTACTTTGCAAACTCCCCTTTAGCCTTTCGTCAGCATTCTTGCTCGTATCACTTGTCCCTACGCCCCCAAGCCACTTGCAAGCTCATTGCTATGATTCTCGTCTATGAAAAGCATATGAATTAAGCATAGCTACAAAGCAATTGATTGAGAATGAACAAACAAGTGCCATATCTCCATAAAACATTGGTAGAACACCTTTTCAAGCATCTTAATGGACTACCATGCCCCACCCATAGCAAAAAATCTTGATCCTTGTGTAATAATGACTTCATAAGGAAGTCCATGCACCTACTAAAGTTCTCATGAAGAAAATCCCCCACTTGAAAATTCCAATCACGTACTCACATGGAACTACGATCATTTCCCCTCGGTACCTCTCCTTATACCTACGTTGATAATTTGGCTCGTCAAAGGTATGCCTACCATGATGCCTTATCAATCCATGGTAGATAAAGCACTTATAGATACTACCTCTACACCCCTCTCAAAATTGCCTTGATCCACTATCTTAGGAAGTGCCTTAGGACCTTCGAATAAGCCCCTTTAGCAGGCTAAGATCCTACAACATTCTCTACGAGCTCGTCCAGGGCCCATGAGATGATATCGACCCTTCCCCTCTTCGACACTTGAGTGCACATAGCTGTATTTTGTTGCATTCGGCTCGAGCCTTCAATAGGGCCACCAAATCCTCCAAAAGCTCCTTAGTCTCCTCGAACAAAGATAAGTCCTGATAGATTCTCATAATTAAATTCGCATCCAGCAGCCTCTTTCCCCAATGTACCATCACTGTATCATAGCGAAACCTATCATTTCGCTTAAGTTTCAAATAGTCTTTTTAATCAGCTGTACCCATCAGGTCAAAAAATTGAACCCTTCTTTACAATGAGCAATAAAGACTTTTGCCCTCCATCCCTTCAACAAATAAGACGGATCATAGAACCACCTCTTCTTCTCATCTCAAGGATCTGGATAGTATCAACCCTTTTACAAACTTACTTTCAAAAAACACAAGTGCAGCAACATCTACGACGTTAGTGCAATCTATCAATACCTACATATCAACTTAAACCTTGCTAGCAACATATACATACCAAGTACCACGATACAAGAATGGAGTTAATGGTAAGCAAAAAAGTCTTTCTAAAATCAATTGAATGGTAGCCTAACCAGTAAAGAAGTAGGTTGTGTACAAGGTAAATTACATGAGAGAATGTCGATGTTTAAGAAAAAGAGTTAACGTTTGAAAATATTTAAATAAGATATTAACGTTTTTTAGTAAAAGAATCTATTAACTTACAGTTATAACACTATTAAGTCTCTAATGTAGCCATTAAGTATCAACTATTGTGTACATGGCGCCTTCTTTGGCACTTATGTAACAATTTAAATAAAAATAAAAAAAAATAAAAAGAAATATATAAAATTATCAAAAAAGAAAAATATTTGAATAAGTAAAAAAAATATAAAATAATCTATGCATAACCACACATATAATTACATAGCATATATATTATATAACTACATATTATATATATAATATAACTATAAAAAAATTAAAAAATCATAAAAAGAAAAGAA